>PVIJ01000014.1:45562-544276 GCA_004024925.1 Scalopus aquaticus
GCTGCTGAGGGCATGGACACCTCGTGCCTCAGCTTGTGCAGCAGGGTGTACACGTGGACAGCGCACGGATTGGGCGCTGGGGCTGACATTTACCGCCATTGGCCAGCAGGGATTGACCTTTGTACGGATTGGTTGTTTGGGCTTCTCCTTTTGCTGATTGGCTCGCTAAATGTATAAATGTAGAGGGATCCCGGAAGAAGGAGGAGGAGGAGAAGAAGAATAGAAGAATAAAGCTGCAGGTTTGCTGAAAGATTGCTGCCCCGTGTCGTCCTTGCTGGTCAAGCGCGCGACACTCAGTGAAGCTTTCAAATGACTACTTTACGTGGCTCTATTCTCCCTCCTTTATTTACCTAATGTCATTGCTCTACCTTTTTGTTTTCAGTAAGAGAGTAAAATCACTTTTAATTTCTTCTGTCATGCCCACCCTTTCCTAAACTCTCCACAGAAAAAATCTCACCAATCTTCACCGGGATCAAGGAAACCAGAATATATTTTGACAACTTCTTCCACTTCCACCTCAGATTTTCATTTCATTATCACCATACTCTTTTCCTCTCCTTTCTTGCACCAAGATTAAAATAAAAAATCTAAAGCAAGTGTAGTTTCCTGGACTATCCATAATTCATGCCCCATGAAGGATATATGTCCATGTATGCCCCCAATTACTCCTGTTCCACTAGCGTTTTTCTATCCTACAAACACACACAGCCAAATTTCTACTTTCCAAAAAAATAAAAATAAAAACTTTTTGCTTCATTTTCAACTTCTGAATAGAGATTCTACACATTTCTTATCTCCAATTATTCTCACCTTCATTCTTTTCATGCTCCTAAGATTTGCCTTCTGTACCCAAAAATTTGGGGAAACTCTTCTCATTAACCTCATCACTGCTGAATCATAAGCTGCTGTCAGCTTGTCTATGGTTCTCACTGTGTAATAATCAGCCCAGCTGATCATCCTGAATCACCCTGGTGTGTTTTGCTTCTACAATGGCTTACAAGCTCTTCAGACTGTGACTAGTTTCCTTAGAGTTCCTGAACACTTTTGATCTCCATAGTAACTTTTCTTTTTTCTTCTTCAAACATTTGTTCTCTATCCATCCTTGTCTATAATTGTTTCATAAAATTATTGAATCATGCATGACAGTTCTTTCATATATGTGTATATGTGTATATATTACCACCATCCTACCTTAAAATTCATTTCCTATAAACAAAATCCCCTAAATTTTTTTTTTTTTTTTTTTGCTTCTCTTGATAAAGATACCAGTCTATTTACATGCCACATGATTTTTTAAATTTTGGTCCCAGCCAGATGGAATCGTCTTAGTGCACACATATTTGGGGAATTTATTTTTGTTTTTATTTTCTGGTCTTAAGTGCCCACTCATGATAGAGCTATGAGAAAAAGTTGTTTGAGCTCAGGACTCTTATAATTTATAATTAGCCCTTGAAAACCACTGTTTCCAAATTACTGTGTTTGGCCATAATGGAAATACCCTTGCAAGAATTCTTCCATTGTCCCAGATTTTCTCTTATATTATTTATAAATAGGGTGAGAGGGTAATGACTATTTTGAGAGTGAACAGGAGTCTTTGCGGCAGGGATAATTTTTTTTACTGTCACTGTCCCTCTTTGTACATACATACATCCTGTATCATAGGAAGTGGAACATTTGAACAAACTTTTTAGGAAAGAGTGGCCATACTCTCTGCTCAGTGTATCTCAACATGTCATAACAAACCTGATTGAGAGGCAAATGCTCCCTACTTTTGGTTAGAACAAATGGTGTTGTATCTTTATCCTTCTATGTGATATGGCCACTATTTTTCCTGGAGAACTGACTGTTCTCACAGACACTTTCAGAGAAGGGGATAGCCTTCCTCTACAATCTACTCTTATAAAACTTAAAAAAAAAAAAATGACTGAAGTAACTGATTTACAGCTATATATAGATACACAGTATTATGGCTAGACACTTACAGATGCTACATTATGATCTCCACTAAAAATCTAGTTTCCATTCACTACCAAACAGTTGACTGCTTCACTTGTCTTTCTCCCAATTGTTCTCCTTCCCATCTGGCAACCACCATTCTGTCATCATAATCTGAGGGTTTGTTTATATTTTAGTTTGTTTGTTCATTTGCTTAGGTGTTTTTTTTTTTAATCTTCCATATTGAGTGAAAACAGGACTATTTTCTAAACAGTTCAATAGTATTCTGTTGTATATATGTACCACATCTTCTTTAGCCACTCACTCCTCCATGGACACTTAGGTTGTTTCCATATCTTGCGTATTGTGAATAGTATTACTGCAGTGAACATGAGGGCACATATACCTCTTCAAATTAATGCTTTGTATTCTTCTGGCAGATACACAGAAGTGGAATAGCTGGATCAGGTAGTTTATTTGAGAAATTCCCATACTGTTTTCCAGAGTGAGTAGGGCTGCTTGCCTGATAGATTGTTTCAGGAATCCTTTAGTTTCCATACAACCCTGGGGGCAGGGGCAACGCCCTTCATTTACCCAAGAAGTGGCTTGAAGAAATATCCAAAGAGGGAGTTTAGTTTCTCTTAAAGGCCACAGTGTTTACAGAAGTTCATAGACTCAAATTTCTGCAAGGAGAGGTTTTCCAAGGTGATAACTGCTAATAGAATGTTTTTCCCAGGTGCAGAACTGAATTTGTTTCCTTCCTATAACTCCTGAGAGAAAAAAAAGATGGCAAATTCAGGGGCTGTGTCTGTCTTCTTACTATTGTGTATCTTCTGCTTCAAAGTTCCTGACAGAAATAGGTCTTCCATAACTATTTGTGGAGTTAAAATGCATTGAAATGATGGCAAGGAAAGACACAAAGGTAGTAGTACCAGATTTTGGAGATTTGGGCAAATTCCTTGTTTTCTGAAGCATTTTCCCAAGAAAGCATCAGGTATTCCTAAGGTTGTGATTTCGGAAGGTATTCCCCTGGGGCACTGTCAAGGAAGTTGGGAATTTGGTTGACAATGATCTCTGATAAGTGATTCAGAAGTCAGAATGGAAAATGTCACCTCAGTCCATTTTAGGGTAGTTTTTTTCTCAAGGAAATCTATGTTTTCCCTCAGCCTCTGACCCTAGCTGGGAGGGGTGGGACACAGATGCTACATTTGACAAATAGACAATTCAACTGTGACCATTGCTTTATTCCTGAGTTAATTATGAAATTACCTTTCTTTGAATAGTTTCACCAATTATGAAAAATAACCATAGTGGATAATTACATGAAATATCAAATAGAATATCTCATAACTGGTATAAATGTTCCTGATATCAAATAGTTTCAAATTGGTGTTATAGTAATGTTTCTTGTACCCTCAACAGTTTTTTTTTTAAACACAAAACATTGTATTTTAATCAAGAAGAAAATAAGGTATGTTGTAGATGAAAATGACACACATATTTTTGTACTTATTATTTAAAGAAAAGAGAAACATCTGAAATCTGTTTGCTAACTACAGTATAATACAAATTAGCCTGCAGGCACCGTGTGTGCTGTACTCTGTGCTTGCCAGCCCTGCTTAGTCCCACCGTATTAATGAGCAAGTGCAAGTATTTGAACAATCAGCATTTCCGCATTTGCATGCAAACTCTCATGCTGTGTAATTATACACAGAGCTGGCACTCAAATTAATTAAAGCTGATTTCTCTGTGACTGCAAACTGGTCATATCCTCAGCTTTGCCTTCCTATGAAGTCATCACTCTACATTCAATGTGACACTTCTGTCCCTGGCATTCTTAGTAATGCTAATGTTCGACAATTGAAAATCCGGCAATATTTTAGACTGCAGCTGACAATGCCTGGGTGTTCTTGTGTTTTCCCTTTCCTCTCTATTTCCCCCCTTCTGTTATAAAGATAAAGAACAGCTTTTGAATGCCTGCTTTGTAATTATCTCAAATAATAATGCAAACAAATTATGTATATTGTTTCGTTTGGGTCCCTCCCCTCTTTTATGACTCCACCCACTTGATTAGAGCTTACAAACAATTCATCAAACTTAAAAAAATTGTTTATTTGATACCAGCAAATTAGTTTTGATGGTCTTTTATTTTAATAGTTAAGGATCTCATAATTCAAAGATCAGGGGGATTAGGAGAGAAAGAAGCAGCAATGACTGCTAGATTTGATTAAGACTTTGTGAATCCTCATCAAATAGAACAGTATTGAAATGGAGACTACTATTTGCAAAAGAGATCCATAAACATTAACTTCTAGGGCAGGAGGTTTTCCTCAGCTCTTGCACAATAAAGTAATCTTTTTTGGTTTCTCAGTCCCTCTGAAGAAACTGTTTCTGTGACAATTCCTTTGAAAAGACAATTAAGATATCATTTCAATTTTCTTTTCATAAATTTAAACCTTTGAATACAGGTGGCTACTGAAAACATCATCACAGAGGACCCAGGAGATGAGCAATTTTGACACATTCCTCTGAAATCACGCCTTACCACTCAACCACAGCTCACCAGAGTCCTCATTTCTCTGAATCCCATTAGTCAGAAACGGCACAGAGAGCTATTGCAAGGGTTGGACGTCTCTTTTTAGAGCAGGCACCAAGCAGTTCTATCCCTCAAGCTCAAGATCCTGAAATATACTGCCCAAAAGAGCCCCAGTAATCTACATTTGAAAGGGTAATCAAGTAGGGGACTTCTTCATAATCAATCTCTAATGATCAAACCAAGAGATATAATTGTCCTTACCTTATCAATGGTATTTCTGGGTCCCCAGAGAATATCAGTTAGCAAGCTCCCTTCAAATTCCAATTGGCATACAAGAGAGAAAGGAGTATTGAACTTTTGCTGGAGAGTCTTCTGGGGAGATCACAGTCCCCACACTATTATGATCAGTAGCCTGCCCTTCTGTCTTGTCATGAATTTCCTATGCAGACAGGTGTCATATTGGCATGAATTTCATTGCCAAGTACATTTTAAGAGGTGGGCGTGGCGGTGATCATGTAGCCAGTTCCACCTGTCTCTAAACCTTCATAACCTCCACTGCTTTTAATATTTCTCTCAGGTACCCAGTGACTTCATGAGTTATCCATGCGCTGGGTCCAACTAACAGAGGTGTGGGAACAGTATCGAGTTAAGCAGCACCATGATTCTAGTACACAATGCACATTGCTACTGGCAAATACCTCTTTGCTGAATCAGGATTGGGCTGCACTGAGCAGGACGAGGCTGTTCTACTGCTTTCTGTTTGTTTCCTTTTTAGAAATCACCCTCTTCTAATTAACTATTTAGCAAAAATAGATTCTTTTTGATGTTCATTCCATAAAAAATATCTTTTTTTTTAGGCATAGAGAATTATGTTTTAACCTTTTTTTTTTTTTTAAGCAAGCACTTGCAAAATAAAAGGCAAAGAAAAAAATCAGAGTTCCCCAATTAAAACAAAAATCACTCCCTATGCAGTACATTTTGCTCTTAAATTTCCTGGTAGCAAATGAAATACACCTGTTAGTTATGAGTCTTTTATTCTTCAGAGAAGAAGATAATAGGAGATGTGTTCTGTCAATTTCTCACGAAGAGAAAGAGCACTCAGTGCTCTTTTCTTTTCATTGATGGTGGCATTTTTTAAAAAGGTGGTTGGCTACATATTTCTTTATAGGCATACATGTAAATGGAATTGAGGTATGGAAGTAGCAAAACAAGATTTTAGAAAGGTGCCAAAATTATGTTCTGTTCATTATTGTAAGTATAAAACGATCAGAACAGAGTCTAGAAAACCTGGGGCCTCAATGGATATAAAGGAGATGTCTTTCACTGAACAAGTTCCAGCCACTTTACGAATGTACTTTAGAGGTGGTGGGATACTAATTTTCTCAGACTTTTGGATCCTTTAGTGACATTTAAATCAAGCAGAATCCTTTTTTGGAGGGATTGATATGCTCTCAAATATCAAAATTTGGTCCAATATTCCACCTAAAGTAAGAATTTCCTATATAATATTGCCTTTCTTCCATTTGCCCACCATCTAACACCAAATTGATATGTAATGATGTTGAATAAATATCTGTTAAGTAAGTGCTTACTGTTACATGTATATCTGTGAATGTGGACTTTGTATGTGATATAAATCAACTAAACTGCATAAGCTTCCTTCCTGTACAGGCTGGTACAAGGCTTGCACATGAATGTGAATGACAATCATTTGGTAAACGAATTGAAATTAAATAACTTTGAAGAGGATACATTACTTTGTCTAAGGCAATTTATTCTCTTTTTAAATAGAGATTGTCTTTATTTTTGACCAATATCCTTCTGAATTGTCTATTCTTTGGTATGAGTTTTTTTCTGAAGCTTCATGAAGCTTTGAGGATAAATTTAATCCCTATTCCACATGAAAGTTATTCAACTATTTGAAAAATGGCTATCATTTTTCCCGAAGTCTACTCTTTTTTCAGAGTGAACATTCCTTTAATCATTCTAATATGAGATGGCTTTTAAGGCCTCTCACCATATTGGATGGATTCCAGTTTGTCCATGTCTCTCCTAAATGTGGCATCGGAACTGAATGCATTACTTGAGATGTGGTCTAATTATGCAAAGTACATGGGTACTGATGCCTGTCTTGTTCTGGGCTCTATTTCTAATAATTTAGAATTTTATGAAGGCAGGAAATGCACTCTGAGGAGGAGTTGGCATCATTATCATATTCTTAGTTCTTGAACTTTTACAAGGCTAAAATGCTTAAATCTTTTTCATACCACATTCTGTCTAATCAAATTTTTTGCAGATTGTTCTTGCTGCAATAGATATTTTGGATGGAAATAGTGGACTTTATATCCAACCATACTAGAGCTCATCTTTGGTACAGATCCATTGTTGTAATTACTTGTGGCATTTTTGAAAGCTGATTTTGCTATCCAGTGTCATGGTTACCATATTCCACTCTGTGTCACTCTTTTAAACACATCTGAGTGGCCACTATGGGTCACACATTATGTCAAGTTCAACAGGGTTACATTGCAGAAAGAGCACGGCAAAGAGACCACTACTATCATTATTATGCCTTTGATGGTTCCTTGAAGGTCACTGTTGAAAAAGGTTGCTAGTGCACCTCTCCAGATGGCTCCAGATTTTCATAAGCCTTAGATAAGAGGAATAAAATATAACACTTATCATCTGTATTGATTACTGAAGTAATGATGTGAAGAAAGGCATTTTGCATGTCATATCAGTTAACAAGCACAGCATTCGTATGACATAGGTGGCTTTGTTTCCTCTATACAGTATAGGGAATTAAGGCTCAGGAAGTCTATGTGACCTACACAAATTTATATAACTGTAAGTTGAAGAGATTCAATTTGTACTCCCAAGTTCCTGTGTGCCCCAGAGTTCATTCTAAGTCACTTATATGGAGGTAATTCTAACCATACTATAAACTAGCTCTAACTTATCTTAGAGGGACATCTGAGTATTTTGATTAAAAGAATTGCCAAAATTCAGTTCTACTCTCCTTTGAACAATAAAAATAAATTAGCTTGCTTAGAACCGCTTTGTTCTTAGTGAGCACATACAGATTCTTAATAGTTACTGCCATCTTCTTAAAATACTCACTTTGCTTCTCTTTTTGGTTTCACATCCCATGATGGGAAGGTTTTTCTGAGTACAACAGTGGATAAAGAGAGGGCTAAATTTCTCTAGAATACATAATAAACAATTTGTTAGTCTGGGAAACAAGAACTGAAAATGGGGAGAAGGAAAAAGGTCTAAAAATTGTAGTGGTATGAGGTGTTGCCCAAGATCATGGCAGAAAACCCAGAATGCAACAGAAGAATAAAGACAGAAGAATTCTGAAGCTGCTCACACTCAAATCTCATAGCTGCCTTAGTGCCGTGCTAGCCCAAGAGGTGACACAGAAATGACAATATAAGAAAGGATTTTTTTCTTCAAGATGGAAATGGGGATGATGATGCCAAGTTTGTAAAATGAAAAATATCTGTAGGAGAGTAAATAGCTCCTATTTGGTAACTTATTATTCCCATTTGAGTGGGTATGAAAAAAATAATAAAGTACTTTATCTTTCATACTATCCTATTGTATGACTTTTCATTAATTGTACTTTTATTATACTGTATTTTTAAAGAATTACATTAATTCTTTTCTAGAATAGTTAATGTTTTTATTGCATAGAAACTCCCAAGACTATTTGTAGCAGGTGAGCATAGAATGAAAGGGAGGTACATTACCAAAAGTCTGTAGAATCCCCCAAATGTAAAAAAAAAAAAAAAAAAAATTAAATGTTATTTTATTCTACCTAGAAAAGACCAAAGCATAAGTGTCATATGAATTTCATAGAAATAACAAAAGAATTAGCAGGAAATTAAGACTTTTGGAGATTCTTTTTTAAAGGAATGTGTGTGTTTACATTGATTTTTTTCAATATTTCTAAAATATTCTCAATACAATAAAGGTTTATTAACAAAAATAATTCTGAAGGAGAGTGTAAAATAATTTATATAGTATTTAAACAGGTGTAGATATGTATGTGCATATGTATGTAATAAAATTTAAGATTCACAACTTAAATCAATGTTTGGAAGTAAAAGTTGTTAAGAATGGTTCTTTTTGGTAATATACAGTATTAAAACATCATCACAGTAGTATTATGCTAATCCATTATGGCTGGAAGATGAACCTTACTGAAAAACTCAAGAAAATGAATACTGAACAGTTAGTAGCAGAAGGGCAATTATGGAAACTGATCTGATTTCATTTTCTAAGATGAGTGAGAATAACATGCAAAATTGAAATATAAATGATGCAAGACATATTAACTTTAAGATTTCTTTTTTGTTTTAATTATCTAAGTTTTCATTAATAAGTACTTTGAAATCTATGACCCTCTTTATTAATGCTGGCTCTTTCTAAGACACTACAACATGGGCTTATATTATACTATAATAAATCTAATAGCTAACTTTTGCCACTGTTAAGCTAAGAATTTCAAATACATTATCTCATTCATTACTACCTCAACTCTATTATCATCTTCTTTTAACATAGGAGGAAACTGAGGTATGAAGAGGCTAAACTCTGTGTCCAATGTTACACATAGCAAGTTATTGAGCCAAGATTGAAACTCAGGTAGAATGTGTTAGACTGTCTACTTCTATTCATTCTTTTGCATCTACTGGGGTGCTTTCTTTATTCATCCACTGTATTCTTAAATGGCTTTCACGTGATTTATGCCCTGATGAAGGAGAAGTCTGTGTTTCTAATTTACTTTGTATTGATAAGCAGTTCTTGATATCTTATCCAAAGAGAGTACAAAATATACTTGTATCCATAGGACCCAATTCAAGGATCAACTCCTTTGGGGAATTTATGGTGGTTTCATTGGGTAGAGATGACTTTTTTTTCCTTTCTATCCCCCATAACCTGTTCAAATGGATGCCTATATATGCCCCAAACATCCACTCCACCTGTTTATTTAGATATCTACTTATCTCCAGGGCATTGCTTGGTATGGGGCCACAGTAGATGTTAAAGAACACTTATAGAATGAATCAATAACTGGTACTGGTCCTTGTCATTTCTGTATCATTTTTGACACATAATTTTCCCTGCCAGGCATCAATTTATCTCCTGCTGGGGAAAAGCAGAGTACTGCCTTCTCTGGACTTTAAATTAAAGTTTTCCCTAAAATGGCAAAGAAACATGAATTTCTCTACTCAAACAAGGAGCAATTTTGATAAATAAATAAGTTTAAAATGCTGAATCAACCAGCTTTGTGTTGGATTACCTCAGAGAGAAGTTGTCTAAAGTTTGCCCACATTGCCTGAGATAGATGTGACAATGTTATTCTCTCTAATATCTTCATTATTAAATAATCTGACCCACAGTCTAAACAGAGAAGGAAGCGCCAATTCTTTCACTTAACATAAGCCAGTGGAGAAAAGGAAGCAAGTGAAGATTAATGTGTTGGCATAGTTTAGCTGTTTCCTGTCTTTTTTAAATTATTATTAAATATTTATTTATTTATGCATACAAGAACTGGGGTGTAGGCCAGAGGTGTGGGGTGGTGAGAGGATTCACCAGAGACAGAGTGGGGAGCAGAACAGGTAGAACTACTGAAGTACACTGCTAAGGGGAGCAGCGGGTGAGGCAGGAGAGGTCTGCTGTGCCATGTGGGAGCTCCCTGGCTGGGGATCGAACTTGTGCTGCAGTGGCTGTGAATAACTTCATAATGCTGAGTCTTAACCTGTTGTGCCACCAGGAAGGCCCTGTTTCAAGTCTTCATTAACTCATCTGACATTTACTTAATGAAGGAGAGGCTGAATAAATGATGACTTGTGGAGAGGAGGGAAGTTGCCGGTGGGCTTTCAGATGACTGCAGAGAGCAGGGTACTTCGAGTGGAGTACTAGGGTCAAGGTTCAGTCAAGAGAGGAGAGTGGCAAGCAGACACTATGAAAAGAATGAGGGACAACACCAAGGGCAGGGGGGCACAGGAGCTGTGAGAACTGTGAGAAGTTTGGTGAAGAAGAAAACTCCTGGAGGAGAGGAGGGAAGAATGTGCTTGCACAGCGCCATGTGAACATTTTGTAGTAAAAGTACACAACAGTTGCAAAAACACTAGACATACTTCTGTCATGACTTCAAGGCATGGCCCTGGCCTCTATACTCCATAACATGTCCTTAATACCAGGAGTCCAAAAATCACTCCTTATGCTAACAAAGTCCATGCAAGTAATGATTAATGAGTAAAAAGACTGGGGAGAAAGCAAAAGGAAGTAGTACTATACTGCCATGAGGGATATGCACCCAGTGCTATCCAAAGGTACAACTTTCAGTTTTTCTAGATAAGTCAGATATCCATATTTTTATGTCAAGTCTCCAATTTTTAAGGTATTGTCAACTAATTTGAAATTAAGGTCTCAGTATGCTAATATCTAACAACAGTGTTGATATTAATATCTAAATATTATGTTAAAAGCTAAATATTATGCTGGAAAAAATATATAACAATCAACAAACCCTGATTTTAACTTTCTATTCTATAAGATGACTTGGTAATACTTGCTCTATCTTCATCAAGAGATTATTAAAAAGATCAAATCATTTATACTTAGAAAATTATAATGTGCTATGGCAACTTAAATAGCATTTCTATTATAAATTATGGGGCCAATTCTCATTTTTTCTTATATTTTTCTAAAAAGATTTATTTATTTACGCATACAGGTTGGGGTGTGGGCCAGAGGTGTGTGTGGGGGATGAGAGGATTAACCAGAGGCAGAGTGGGGAGCAGAACAGGCAGATCAACTAAACTACACTGCTGAGGGGAGCAGTGGGCGAGGCAGGAGTGGTCTGCTGCACCATGTGGGAAGCTCCTTGGCCAGGTATCAAAATCATACTACATGACTCTAAATAGCTTCATTAGTGCTGAGACTTAACCCATTTGCCACCAGAGAGGCCCTTTTTCTTTAAAAAATAAAAAAAAATATTTATGCATTCAAGAACTGGGGTCATAGGTGAGGAGGGGTGGGGTGAGAGGATTCACCAGAGACAAACTGGGGAGCAGAACAGGTATATCAACTGAAATACACTGCTGACGGGAGCAGAGGGAAAGACAGGAGAGGTCTGCAGCACTATGTGTGTTAGCTCCTTGGCTGGGGATGGAATTCAGGCAGGAGCAGGGGCTGGCTATAGCTTGATCACTCTGAGACTTTAACCCCTGAACCACCAGGGAGGCCCAATTCTCATTTTTTCAACAAGGAGATTTGTATCTCCTTACTCTTCCTCATTTCATTTTTAATAGTAATCCAAATAAGAACATGCTCTACCATAGCCTGACATCAAAGGAACCAGTCCAGCACTGCTCACTGCTGGGAGAAGAGTGGTTGGTCTCTCTGTTATTACAACCGACTCAAGTTATTTGAGCATTGGTTCTTCCTTTGTCTGTAGTATAAATAATATTAAAATAGTTTATCTAATTTGATTATAATATATAAATAAAAGTCATTTTGACCAGCCAACATCTCTCTGGATAATCAAAAGTCTACAAGAGACAAGTGGGTAGACATTACCTAAACATATTGGTATGAGCTATCAAAATATTCTCTATTTTTAAATTATCATTTCTCTTCTACAAAGTAGAGATCCTCATCATGTACTTGCAGAGTTTTTGGCTACAGTTCTGTTTGTCCTTACTCAAACTGTAAGCTAAGGAAAACAAACACAAAAGCCAAGCATCACGGACACTAATAAATACTGAAGACAGATTTTAGAAGTAAAGGTAATAATCAGATTGGCAGGCCTTCCCAGTTGAAGTTGCAGAATCTCTTTCACTTTAAATCTTTAGACCGGATTTATCTCATTTGTCTGAGATGATTTTAATGTGGATCTGCCAGTGACCTCTCGAAGTTTCTGCATGTCCTTGTGCTGGTTGAGAGGCCTGTACAGTTTTCATGGAATGTATTCAGATTCACTGTGACATGTGTGGTTTTTTTTAAGATAACCAAAACTCTCATAAGAATCTCATAAATTTTACCCTGCTGCTGATAGGAACTTCTTCAGAAGCAGCACCAGAACAACCAGGTCTTCTTATGTGCTTCTGTAAAGACTTTATTTCAGCAGCTGTGGTTGAGGCTTCTGCTGCAGGCAGCCCAATAAGGTTTAGATTAAAAACGGGAAATAAAACTCTTGAAGTACAGTTCTGAATGTACCTACCAGCAAGAGTGAAATGAATCACGTTTCCTGTAGGTGACATTTCACTCTATGACTTAGGAATATCAGCAGGGAAAGTGTAGGTTTGCCTAGAGAGAAGTGTAGGAAAAATTCACAAAGAGATGAGAAACTTAGAAACTAGGAAAGAAGGTTACTAATTCTGTGATTTTAAGCCAGGAGTATAAGCAAAAACCTGAGCCTTCTGTATAGATAACCAAAACACCCTTTCCGTACTTTCTGGGAAAAGTGCTGCAATTTCATCTCATCCTCTCCAAGACAGTCCTGGATTTCTTGATGACTAGAAGTTGGGTGCTGAAGTTTACATTTTGAACGAGGCTAGCTGCAAACTGAATATTGAGAAGTTCCAATCTCTGACACCTGCTATTGTGAGCTTGGCTCACAGAGAGAGAAATTAGAATACTTCATTTCTGCTCTATTTCAACTTATTTCCCTATTTAAATGGAGGATGGGGTTAAAAGAGCCTCAGATGTCGGGGGATGGAAGAAAAAAAGAGTGTCTGAATTTCAGTTATCTATAAGAGATATCTATCCAAAGATTAAGGTTTTATCAGGGAAAACAGAAGGGCATTTTGTTTGTGAAAACTCCAGTAGGACCATATCCTCAAGTGAGTTGCAAAATCATAATCTGATAATGCTTTAGGGAATGTGTAGATCAAATCAGTCAAAAATACTTGGACTAAGTCAAACCAATCAGTTCTTTCTTGCTGGCTGATAACCTTTCCTCCCATTCCACTCTGGGAGCCACTTGTAAAGTTCCATCCTCTGTTCTGTCACCCACACGGCCCCTCTACAGCCGAATCTGTCGGTGGGTGGAATGGGAGGGCAGAGCAAACAGGTTTGGGTGTGGCTTTGTTCTTGTCATATTGTCAAAGGGTCACAGTCATTTGTTTTTAACCTTTGCATTTATACCTCAAAATAAGGATGCAATATGTCTTGGCAATCTGAAACCTCATCTAACAATTTTCCCTTTACAAACTGATCAGTTGGTTGAGTTTCTTTTCCTAGAAGATTGTCTACCAAGGATCTGGAAACTTCTTAAAAAGGAGATTGTATCATGTATTTCTAAAATCCAGAAGTACCTTAAATATAATAGGTGTTTAGCAAATCTATATTGAATACAAGAATAAATCTCAAAGATTTAATATCCTCTAAGATGGGCACTTAGCATAGTAACATATTAGAGATAAGGAAAGAATTATGATATCCTAGGGAAAGCAACTAGGTAGACTGAGTGTAAAATCTCCTAAGTGAGACTAAGACTCAGTCTATGATGAAGGCTGACAAATACATCTTAATTATATTCTTTAGTCAAAGTAAACTGCTGTATTTCCTTTATATTAAAGGCAATAATTGAAACCATTCTGTAAAAGACCATAATTTTTATGATTTGGGGGTCTACATGTCCTTTTGGGAATCCAAGGAATGATATAGACTCTCTCCTGAGGAGAAAAAACTATGCATCCATATTTATTAAAACAAAAAAAAATTGAGAAACTTTGTCATATACATTCAGAAGTACATTCCTGGACATATATGTATCCCAGGTTAAGAACTTTCCCAAAGGCAGAACCCTTGAATGGTGACCTTCAAAGTCCAGAAAAGGGCTTATAAGAAAAGGTTTATTTTAAGGATCAGAACAATAGACTTCTATGCAGCATAATCACAAATTCCATCCATTCCAAGACACTGAATTAAAAAAAAAAAAAAGCAATGGAGCTGCCCCCTTTCTGTGGAGGTAATGGAATTTTCATGCGCACCCCACGGGGTGGAAGGATTCAAAGGCGCTTGTTTAAGCCAGATGACAAGCAGTGGTATTATGGTCATCCCACATCACACTATCCTCACATCCAGAGAGACACACACAGTAGGTTTACTGTGCTGAATCACAGTAAACAACAAAGGTGTGGGATTTGTGCCCGGAAGCTTAGCAAACCGTATAATATTTCCTAAACAAATTACGGAGAAATTAGTGTCATTAATCACTCTCTCATTCTCTAAAATGTTTTTTTCCTCAGACCTAAAATTTAAGCTGATTACCAGTCATTCCCCGAGATTCAAAGGCCAGAGAGGAACATGGAAAGGAAACTAATCTGCATCTCAGTGGTCCTTTCTGACCCCTCACCCCCCTCTTCCTAGCAACTGCTTCCTTCCCCTAATAGTTTCCTCCTTGCAAATGCAGGAAAAAAAAAAAAAAATTGAACTTTCTAACTGAGCCAACTTCAGATTGCCAAACTAGAATCTGGAAGGTTGCTTTTTAAAATGCTTTTGTAGCCAAACAGATGTAGTTCTAAATTTTACTTCACTTCATTCACTGGCTTCTCCTCCACTATATTTAGGATTCATTGCTCATTTTCTTATCATTTTCCATTTCATTGCTTTTGTTTCACATTTGAGTAACTGTAGGTCAAATGTACTCCATACTATTCTGTTAAAGACATGTTAAAATCAAACAGAAACTGTATGATTAATGATATGAATCATCTGTTTTTTAAAAACAGGAAAGTAAACAAGTACTTGGTGAAGCCCCACCTGCTTTGCTGCTGTTGTGGTGCTGTGTGTATCAGGAGGAAAACAATTCCCCCTTCTCAAGGCTGAACTAAAATTAGGCTCCACCTGCAAGATGTTAATGAAAACTTACACAGCTGCATTCCAGAAACAAGTTACCCAGATTGCTTTTGGAAAGCTCTGTGTAAAAGCAAACTTGTTAGCTCTTTGCCTAATTCCCAAAATGTAGTATTAATTTTAATGGCAATTATTAGCACAATAACCAACTGATAAGTAATCTCAAAATAGATCCAATATTATCAAATAGGAAATATACTGTAATTTTATCCAAACATCCTGCTGGGTTTAACCCCTTACGAATGCACACTGCCTGTCTCCTTTTGGCACTTGCTTTCAAACTGAAGACATGAGAATAAGTGAAGTCACTGGAAGAGGTCCCAAAGAGTTCAGTTTGCAAAGGGAGCTCCCCTTATTTGCTGCTAATGGGAAGAAGAATGGGAAGCACATGCTTCCACTGCCCTTGATCCCTTTTACAGATTCTCAAGCTTTCTTTGGAAGAGAAGCCTCAATCAAAACCAAATCACATCAGACCCACACATCTACCCTTTTCTTTTAGATTTAAGATACAGTGGCAGCTCATGAATTCTCATCAGAGAAGGTGATTTCCAGGTCAAGTTTTCACAGCTCTGTCCTCCAGACCAATGGGCTTAGTTTTGATCCCCATCACTTTTCTAGATTATACTATAGTGTTTATAGTCAGAGAGAAAGAAGTTATAGTTTAATTATTTACTAAATTATGTGTGTCAAAAAATTTTTTAAAAAGCTGCCATTTAGAGATGAAGAATCTCTGCCTTTTAAAAATCCCAGGCATGGAATTCTCTGCATCATTTCCTTTACTTGCAATTTAGTCTTATCAAAAGAGCAGGAAAAACCTACACTTGTTCTTTGTTGATCTGTGTTCTCTATGTTGCATGCATTCTATAGATCCTTAATAGTTTTACAATTACGCCTTCTTAAAGGCTTTTCGACACAATTAAAAAAAAAATAGTTCCAAAGTCAAATAAGCTCAATTAGATCTCGAGCAGCAAATTCAGTTTCTGGTAGAAATGAATAGTGAAGAAAATAGCAATGTTAACAAGTAGGAGGCTGCCTTTCATTACCCTATCTGATTTCATTAGCCTAATTCACGCTTATTAATTATTGGTCTGATGAGATCATCAATGTAAGTATGCCAGCTTCATGATGGTTTCATTTGGGGAATATCCAGCTTTTTTCAAGACTTCTACAATACCCTCAAATGGTATTCCTGCTTCATTTTCATTTCACGCGGCTGCCCTACTCAATAAATGCATCTGAACCGCCTATGAAAGCAACACTGCCAGAATAAACATTTTGTTTACTACACAGCCCTACTTGCAACTGTCAACAAAGAAATATAAAAGGAGATTTAAGTTTTCATTCCCACATCGTGAACTCCTGTGTGTTTCTACAATGCAGGTCATTACAGACTCGGCTGCCCCCTGAGAGGGAGCAATTCGCTTGCACGTTGGAACAACGGGCGGCGGGTCTGGCGGTGTGGGAGTGCTGGGACGCTTAGATAAGTTTCATTCACTGTGGGAGCCCAAGGGAACAGTGCATCAAGGCAGCTGCACTGCCTCGGTTCATGGTGTAACTTTACACTATTTTCCCTTTAAGTCGCTACTAATCCCTTGGGTTTACATGTTTTTTGGGGCTACATCAGAGAAAAGCAGTGTGAAATTGCCTGAAAGCCCCCTTATAAATAAGACTTACGATATAGACTAGCTCTGTTGATGAAAAGACTGAGAGAAATGCCCTTGAGGGCCCCCAAGAACCATTTCACAAGCCTCCCTCAGTGATTTTTTTGGTCTCTATCTAATGACTGCTAAAAAAAGTTACTAACTAGGTTGAAATCTCACTGGCCACAAATTCAGTAGGAAAAAGTCTTAGCATTAACATTATCCTGTCTATGTATTTATTAACAAATAATGCTTGTTTAAACTTGATCTTCTCTTTCTAAAATATAGCTTACCATTTTTGACAAATAGAAGAAGGAGAAAGCAAAATGAGCAAGAAATCTGGGACATCAGAGACTGGAAAACTAAACTAAGATTCCATGGTCTCTGGATTTGCTTCCTAAATTGTGTACCAGGCACCAGTGTGGATCATTCATACGCTTCATCACCTGTTAATTCTTGGGTCAATCCTTTGAAGTATTATTGTTCCATTTTTTAAATGAGAAAACTGAGGCTAGTAAATGGCAGAACCATTCATTTAGCATGGGTGTGCCTTACTTTAAAAAAAAAAAAAAAATTCTTGATTTTTCTCTTGCTCCCAACCAGGGAAGCTAGAGGAAGTGTCCCTAGTTGCAGAGAAGATGTGCAGAGATAATAGAAAAACACTTTTCCTTTATTGCCTTGGGCTCTTCCTTATCACCAGTGGATCACTCAAGTCCACTCTTATGCTTCTGGAAATTGACCTGACCTTCTACCTATTCCTTTCATGAAAACACTAACTCCTCTTACACCTCCTAATTCCTTACACTTCCTTCATGCCAGCACCCCCTGCTCCCTTAGGTTTTCCTACTCTCTAAATCCTCCTACAAACAGCCATTTGGAAACAATTTCGAGGTCCTCCTACTTTCCTGTGCATCTGTCTTTTGTAATGTAGAGGTTCGGGACTGTGTGTTTTCCCCTTGTCATGTTTATGCCTCATGCTCTGTGGGTGCCTAATAAATGCTGAATAATAACAGCAGCCTTATGACAGTGCAGAACCAGAAACACAGGTTCTCATATTTAGTATTTCATCATCAGCAAGGAACATTTATTTGCTGTCACTATGCTAGACACTAAATGAAGTTAATTACTGAAACCAGTACTGAAATTTGTACTCCAAGATATTTTACTTCCTTGTATTTCCTTACCAAAAAAAAAAACAAAAAAAAAACAAAAAAAAACCAAGCAAACAAACAAACAAAAAAAAAACAGGAACACTGATGGGCCTTCTCATTAAATCCACAGCATCTTGAAGATAAAGGCTTATACTTTTTTGTAGAAAGAGGAGCCAAGGTACTGTATGCTGATTTAAAAACCCTTCAAGAGTAAGCCATATACATCCATATATAAAAGGCAGCAAGCATGCAAAGGGAAAGAGTGGACTATCTAAAATTTGTATTTTCTAAGAATCAAAAATATTCATCTGTGTTCATGCTGTTTCTAAACAAGCATAGTAAATTGAGACATTTAAACTTGATAACTTAATCCAAAGACATATTTGCTTGTAATGTTTTTATAATTGATTCCAAAAGGTTGTTGGTGGGTTTTTTGCTTGTTTTTTTTTTTTTTTGTACAGTTCCATAAATAATGATATAGTTCCATTTCTTTTGCTCCCCTGTGTGGACAGAGGCTACAAATATACTATAAAAATGTAAGACCACTTGCAAATTTGGGGCATATTCATGAGCAGACTCATCATGTCATCAATTTGTTGTTTTTCTCAATCATTAATTCAGTAAATATCAAATACTGCCACATTCTTAACTATACAGAGGAGCTCACAGTCCAGCTACACTGGTAGGGATACACACGTAAGCAAATAATTAATAAAATATGGTGTAATATAATGTAAATAAGTACTACAGGAATGATAAATTTTTCCCATGTGCGCTGAGAAAGCAACATGTGGGATGTGACATTTCAGTTGTGTCTTAAAGATGAATAGTTATTCTTTATCAGAGAGTGGGAAATATACATCATAGCAAAGGAAACAGCAAGTCCAATGACAGAAGTCCAGGGAGAAGGATAAAATTGTATGTCTATTACATTGAGTATGTGATAAGAAATAGTAGAAGGTGATGTTGAACTACCTGATGATGGAGGCCCTTTTGTATCACTCTAGGGAGATTAAATTATGTTTTATGGGCATTGGGACATTATGAGAGTTTTAAACAGAAAGGTATTATGATTATATTTATTCTCTAGAAAGAGCTTTCAATATAAAGAATGGGTTGGTTGTACTTGAGTCTACAGTGAGGATGAATTGCATAGCCATTATTTTGGTGAAGGCCTAAGGTAATGAGGGTCTTTACATGGCAGATGAAAGAAAGAGGATGTAATTGAGAGATATTTATGAGGTAGAATGACAGGACTAGATAACTAATAGTATATATGTGAGAGGGAAGTCAACTTTAACAATTTTTTAGATGGTAGTGCTCTGATACGGATATGATATTAGCATTTTGTTGCACTCCAAATAGATCAAGAACTGTACTGAGTTATTTTCTTATGTTAATTTATTCAAGTCTTATGATACTAATGTGATATAAACAATAAGCATCTTTATCTCTATTTTATATGAAACTCAGGAAGTTTGAGACAGCTGTAGAGTGTCACAACTAATAATAATGTGATATAAACAATAAGCATCTTTATCCCTATTTTATGTGAAACTCAGGAAGTTTGAGACAGCTGTAGAGTGTCACAACTAGAACACAATGGAGTCAAGTTTTGAAGCTGAGACTTACAAAAAGCCAAAGTGTTCTTCACACATTTCCACAATCTTAAGTTAACATTTAAGAAATTCCTCACCTAAAATCCTCAAGTGGACTTTGAATCAAAATAAATAATAAATTTGATAAATAAGTGTTAGATAAATTCAAACTTTGATTTTGAATAAGATTGTTTTTTTCCCTTAAAATTATTTTATTAATTCTGGTTAAATGCCTGGACAAATTCATTTGCTGCAAAAAATATCCTACTCACCCCCATTCCTCCAAAACCAAAATTATTTTATATTTTTTCTGTTAACTGGTTTGTAATAACAAAGATTGACATCTCCTTGCTAAGGAAAAATCTTGGCCATGAATGAGTCTGTCTGCTAGAGAAGATGCTGAACACATGAGTAGAATAATACAGGCTTCCAAATAGCTAATCACTTGATTTCAATTCGTTGGAGATTTGACTTTCAATTTTTCAATATTACTGATTCAAAATACTTGGGAAAACATATTTTCAAAGAAAAATATCTCTCAAGTTAGCTGAGCACATGCACAGTGAACTTTTACACAGCAGGTTACTAGATGGGTTTAACAAAAAATGATGTGCTTTTTCATGTTGAGGCCACTTAACCTTCTATTTTTTCTACTTCTTAGATTATCTCATTTCAATATGATGGGTCCTGTATTCCCCAGTATTTGCTTTTGCTTTAGCGGTGATTTGAGAAAGTATTAGTTTGCATGAGCTATTTGCACCTGGCCTGAAATCTGTAAAAGAGAACAGGATGGAAAAAAAAAAAAAAAAAAAAATGACATGGCCTCCAGCACTTTCTTCTTTCTTTTTTATTTTATTACGTTTTTTAATTTTCATATAAAACATTTTCCTGCAAGGATCTTCTATATACAGTTGGAGGCTGCTTTTTGATATGTAGATCAAGCAAAATGGTAAATACACAGCCCTCTCTTTTCAAACATTCCCTATTCTACAATGTGCCTGTAGTGTCACTTTCTTTGATTTCCATGAGGCCTGCCCTTGGGTTTGTATTGTAACTTAGTATCTCTCCATTGTCCCTTACCACAAAAATTCCTTTTAAGAAACTACATTCAGAATTTAATCCATCAAGCCTTAGCTCTTTTTTCTCCTCCTTCCTTCTGGAAGATTTAGTAACTTAGTCTTTGCTTTGATTTTTCTTTGACTTTGAGGGTTCTCACTTTCTTTCCTAATTGTTACAATCTGGTGTCCCCTTTTGCCGGGGAGTAAACAAAAACAGAAACAATTGGTGAAGAGACACTGCATCCCAGCTCCTATGCCTGACTGGCTGATGGATGGCAAGTTCTGGGTCTAGGGAATGAGATTTTTCCACCACACCCTGGAACCACAATTTCAGGATGGGCTTTTTGTCCAGCACAGTGAAAGCACTTTACATGCCTCAAAGTCCTCAAACCAACCTAGGTAGGTCTTGTTAACATTTCCATTGTTTCAGATTAGGGAATAAAATCTAAAAGACATTAAGTGTCTTTCTCAAGGTCATTCAATTACTGAGTGGTAGAACTGGTCCTTAAATCCAAGTTGGTTTTTTGTTTTTTTTTTTTTACTTTAGTGCTTGAATTTTGAATTGAAATTACTAATTTATATTTTTTCATGTGAAAGTCTCTTAATGACATTGTAAAACAGTTCCCTGGATTGGAAGGGTAAATTATCATTATATCATTTCTTGAGTTCTAATACTACAGAGAATGTATTTCCTCTGATGTCTGTGGACTTAACAATCTTCTAAAAACAGGAAAAGTGGATAAGTTGCCAAAGTCACCCATTAAAAGAAAAAGGAAAGCAGAAAAGAAAATATATAAACATATTTTTATTGCAAGAAATTAAAAGTTAAAACTAGAGCCAGTGGATAAGCCTTATTTCATGCTGGCTCTGATTCTCTATTGGCCTGTCTTATTTAGTTTCCCATAATAGAGAACAGGATATAGAAATAAGCAGTAGGTATGTTCACTATTATGGGTTTGGTTAATACATTATTTTGCAAAATATAAATACAATTTTGAATACAAATGGAGGTACTTGACATACCAGCAATACACATTCTATGGAGTATATATTAAGCATGCATACTTTTAATTATTTTGAAAGAAATAGAGGTTATTGCTGCATGAAATTGTACAAATAAGAAAACCACCATTAAATATTTTAAAATTTCTGTGTTAGAGAGAGATTCATTAAGCACGAAATGTTTTTAAGTACGGTTTTATTTTATCTAATTGCATTTAAAAGTTAATTTTTGAACTATTGCCAGGGCCCTAATCATTACTAAAAAAATCATTCTTACATAGGTCATTTCTAAAAGTTGTGATGATTTGGTGATTTGTTTGTTTGTTTGTTTGTTTAAAGATTTATTTATTTATGCATACAAAAGCTGGGGTATAAGCCAGTGGTATGGGGGTGGTGAGAGGATTCACCAGAGACAGAGTGGGGAGCAGAACAGGCAGACTGACTGAAATACACTGCTGAGGGGAGCAGTAGGTGAGGCAGGAGAGGTCTGCTGCGCCATGTGGGAAGCTGCCTGTCTGGGGATCAAATTTGTGCTGCAGTGGCTGGGGATAGCTTCACAGTGCTGAGACTTACCTCCTTGCTCCACCAGCGTGGCCAAACTTGGTGATCTTACTGAATAAAATGGATCACCCCACAATGCATTTATACATAGTCACTCACAATTATACAAATTCAATTCAAATATTTTACAGCTCTACCTCAATGATTAGAAAGCACTGAGTTAGGCTCTTTAAGAAAATTAACAACAACAACAAAAAGTCATTCTGTCTGTTCCCCAGGAGCTCACTTTCTGGGAGCATAAATATCTAGTTGTGCCCACAAAGATCACCTTAAGACAAATTATTAGATCTGCATTAATTTTATTGTCAGAGTACAGAAGAACAAGAGAGTAATTCTGACTGGAGGAATATGGACTTCCTGACAAAGACGGGATTTTACAGAGTCTTTAAAAATGGATAGGATTTTGAGAGAAAGGTATGATTCTGAAGACAAATATTTGTTACTTTAAGATCAAACAGAATTCCTCTCTGTAAGATCAAATGGAATTCCTCTCTGTAAGTATGCCTTTCGTCTCTGGAAAAAATAAACGTCATTTTCTTGACTAAGGTATGTGCATCTTGAAATGAAAATTTTAAATGGTGGATATTCTTTGTTGAAAAGCCAGAAATAAGATACTGTTTTCTCATTATGTGAAATAAATAAGACTAAATGCTGGAAAATTATAAAAGTCACTTAACTAAATGAGGCAAGCAAATAAATGCTTTCTAAAGGTCTCGACTCAGTGTACTCTTTCCCTGAGGCTAGTTGGAACTAGTCCACAGTCACAATTGCTCCATCATATGGGTGGCCAGTCAATGTGGTGCCAGCAATAAAATGTATAATCAGCTTTCACATGTTTTTGGACATTTCCAAATCACTTTGATCATAACTAACAAGAAAACTGCCATTTCAGTTAATAATCTATAAATTCTCAGGGGGAGGTTGAGTCTAATACCCCAGAGAGTATTTCACATTTCATTTTTAAAATGTAAAATAACACAATCTAGAATTATATTTAACCTTAAAACATTAGTCATTTTTCCACTATATAATCTTGGTTCAAAGTTAACATTTTAAATTGTCATTTCCCAGAAATACAGAATTCTCCATAATTGAGATTTAACTGCCTTTGGGGAAAAAAAAATATCTATATCTATATCTATCTATCTATCTATCTATCTATCTATCTATCTATATTAGATTTCATTTCATCTAGGTAAAATGAAAAGTGGTAACTTCTATTACAGCTTTCTAAATTGCTGTTAGCGGTGCAACCTGCAGTATTATTGTCCTTCTTCATGTACCCAAATATTCTTGGTATAAAGAAAAATAATTATTATGGCAAAGGAGATAACAGAATAAAATTTCTCTAAGCAAGCATTTCTATTTTTTAGCTGGTGGTGAAGATGTTTTTAAATATGTTCAATTCCATGCCACAGGACACAGTTCACACGAGTAGTTAGAAGGGTAGCAACTGTAGCATCCTTCCAATAAAGGAACCTGTAAGCGCTTGTTGAGAAAGGAAAATGGCTTAGAGAGGGATGTTTCAAAGATGATAGCTTTTAAAATCTAATCCAAACCTCTCTTCTGTACCAGGAGACCTGTAGTCTTCTACTGGCTCTAATACATTTCTTAGAAATCTGTAGGGTTCTAGAAGGTTGCTAAAACAACACTTGAAAGCCCCATTCAAAGATAAGACATGATGGCATCACAGTTAACAGATGAATATGGAAGATAAATAGGTGTGAAAGGTTATTTTCTGGGACATCATCTGAGACATGAATCTTAAATAATGATAAATCTAACCCATAAATTTACCTTACACAACTTTGTGATTTTTCTTCACACACTATTAAAACCTCCCATCTCAGAGTAGTAGAATGTACATATATAAACACACACAAACACAAACGATACTGGGAATATTCACATAGGCCTTACTAGTTGACAGATAGCATCATGTGGGAGCTTGTTAGAAGCTCAGAATAGGGAACCCCACCATAGCCTTACAGATTCAGAATCTGGCTTTTAAAAAAGATACCTAAATGATACTTGTGCACATTAAGTTTGAGACATACTGGCTTAAAAACAAGCCTCAAAAGAGCTTCCCCGGTGGCTTAGCGGTTGAGCAATGCGCTGTGGAGCTGTCGGCAGCGCGCGATGCGAGTTCGACACCCAGCCAGGGAGAATCCCACATGGTGCGGCAGACCTCTCCTGCCTCACCCGCTGCTCCCCTCAGCAGTGTATTTCTGATCTGCGTGTTCTGTTCCCCACTCTGTCTCTGGTGAACTCTCTCGCCGCCCCACGCCTCATATGTATAAATAAATCTTTTTTTTAAAAAAAAAAAACAAGCCTTGAAAGTTGCACAGCCCTCTCATCCCTAAAACACATGCATCTTCAATTTCAAATCATTATGAAATTCCATATTATCTAAGGAGAATAAGTTAAGAGCAAGTCTTTTCAGTAATTCCTATCCAAATGGCCTAGAGCCCACTTTCAGGGCCAACTTGGGCCTGTTCCCTGGGTCAGTCTTCCCAAGGGTGTGTCTGTCTAGTGTGGTGTGCAGAGGAGAAATGGAGGCTAAACAGTTCCTTGGTAGGCCCTTCCATACTACAGAATGGAGCAAGGGGTGGAAGAAGACAGGGTGGGTCCCAAGTCTAGACCTCTATTTGTGTTCTTTCCTGCCTCTTACCTATGTTAGGGAGTATGTAATTATTAAAAATTAATCCGTGGCTATAAAATGGATATGTATGAAATCAAGCCACTAGACTTGGGGAAAAAAATAAATAAATGCTTGCAATTACACTACTGCCCTGGTTGGCAGGATAAAGGGTGCTGGCCCAGATGCCATGCCCTTGCCTTTCAGCTATTTTCTCTGCTTCCATTCACACTACTGCTAGTGTGGCAGCGCCGAGAGCTCTGTTTCCTTAGAGACTAACATCTACAACTCAGGCTTCCAGGCTTCGTGCCAGAGGAGTCTGACAGTGACACAGAGGGCAGTGTGCTTTCCTAGATATACAAGCACAACTCCAACTGCCGTCAGTGGGAGTTCTACAAATCAGATTGAGAGCAGAGCACAGTGTAGAATAGGAAATTTGTCTTCAAGGTAAGGCAGCATAAATGGCCTAGTTATAGAAGAGTCACATTCCACACCTGAATAGCAAATATATTGAGAATTTAGCAAAGAGTTTCCCCAAGTTCTGGAAGGAGAAAGTGGTGAAAATAAGTTTAAACTACAGTCATCAAAAGAATTTTTAAAATGACTTAGATTAAGTAGTAACCTATTCAATTATCAAGAAATCTTTTAAATTGACTATCTCACCTAGTTAGAAGATTCTGGGAATAAACAAAATTCCCTAAACACTATACACTTTCCTGATACACTGATCTCTGTATCTGGTCCCCTATGAGCCCCTCCCACAGGTTTTAGTTTAAATGAGAAGCCTTCCTAGATTAGATTAGATATCCTCTTTGAAAATGAACATTTCTCCCTTACAGCAGATTAAATATTTAATTAATTGATTCATATCTTGAGTAATCTAATGCAATTCATATAATTAAATATTTGGGTAATTATGTTTTATGTTGATCATTCCAGTGGATTGAAAGCTTTGTGAAGACAAGGGCCTTGTCTAATTGTATGCCTGAAACACAGTGGCCACTTGTTCATTGAATTTACATTTAATAGCCTAAACCTATACTCCAAAAGTCTTAAAAAAAAGCATATCCACTGAGATTTAGAGGAAGTTACTGGGTCCTTACTCATATCTATTTACTCTTTAGACACAATCAAGTGAATTTTCCCCAAAACCACAACAGAATCAAATAGCAAGCTATAAAAAGAAAGGAGGGAGGAGGATGAAAAAGGTGAACTTGATTGACAATTTTACAGAACAAGAAGAAACAGCAGGGAAAAAAAAAAAGAATTAAAAGAACATAACCATGTGGACTTATTATCTGGGGCAAAATATTTTAGGGGAGACCTTACTAAAACTTCGGAATCCCATCATTAATGCTGATAATAATAAATCTCAGTTAAAAAAGTCCAGATAAAAAATGTATCCTGTATATGCTATTTAAGAAGGAAAGAAAGAATATATCTTGGGATTTTATTTATAAATAAATCATCTAAGTGAGTTTATAATCTAATGAAAATGTACTTTAAGTTTATAAAGCACTTTTCCATACCTGGTTTTATTTGAACATTTTCATAAACTATAGGAAGGGGCAAGGTTCACTTGGCAGGTATATTTGTTTATGTGGAACACCTCATTCCTTGGTGAAGCTGATGAAATAAGTGCTTCTGATATTTTCACACTAATATTATCAAAAGTATTTAGATATTGATTTTTTCAAGTAATTGTTAAACAGAGATTTGATTACAATTTCAAAGTTTTAAAACCCAACATTCTTTTCAATAATAATTTACTGTTAGCCATTGTATTTAAATTAAGTTACCTAAATCTTGCAATGGAGATGCATAAATATTATAGACTAGATCTTGTAAATATGCAATAGATGCAAATTTTATTATTTATAATATTTAAAAAGTGGTTGTTTCCTGGACATTAATTTATAATTTTACATTAATTATGCCCTGCATTTTGGTGGTGCTCTTTCTAGAATGCTGAATTTTATAAAAACCACTCATACTCACATTGCACCTCAAAATCATGCTTACTTTAAGGTATACTATGAATGCAAAAATTTATTTAAAATTTACAAATGTTGGGCCTCCCCGGTGGCATAGCGGTTAAGCACTGTGCTGTGGAGCTGTTGTCAGCTTGCGATGCGAGTTTGACGCCCAGCTGGGAGAATCCCACATGGGAGAATCCCACATGGTTCGGCAGACCTCTCCTGCCTCGCCCGCTGCCCCCCTCAGCAGTGTATTTCTGATCTGCCTGTTCTGCTCCCCACTCTGTCTCTTGTGAACCCTCTCACCACCCCACGCCTCTGGCCTGTACCCCAGCTTGTATGTATAAATAAATAAATCTTTTAAAAATAAATAAATAAATAAAATTTACAAATGTTGCTAGTATACAGAATGGCATTTAATTTTTTCATTAAAATAAAGAACAATGACAACCATGTGAAAAATAAAGTATTTCAGAGATGATAAGGAGAACTTGTTAACAGACATGAGAGATTCCCAGGGAAGTTGTTTAGTCAATAGCAGCTGTTACAAAGCAATATAAAATCGTCTTAATATAAAATGTTCATTTTATGGTTCCTTCTACAGGAGATCAAAAATTAAATATATGCAAGAACATAATTAGAAGATTAATGGCCAAAGCCAATGCACAAAGGGAGAGATTTCCAGGGGAAAAAATGTGCTATAAGCATTTTTTTAATGACTGTGTTTTAAAAACAAACCTGAATTATAACAACAATTGTTCTCTTGTTGTGTGGGAAAGGTCACATTAAATAATTCTTCTCTGATTTTATCCGCCCAACAACATTCACCCAGCCAGGCACAGGTTTTGCCTTTTGATTTGCCAGTGCAGTGACTAGAACATAACCCTTTCTTTTGTTAGAAACTTATTTCGAATCTGAACAGGTATCAAAGGCAAAAAAAGACCCAATCACTTCTTTGCAATATTACAAAAAAACAAGTTGGTAATTTTGCATTTTGAATTAGAATACACTACGAAATATCGTTGATGTGACTGCTTTCTAGTTCTTTCACTTCTCTTTCCCATTCTTACCACTCAACATTTTCTTTTGTGTTCAAGAATATATATGTAATTTTGACTTGCATTCTGTCTCAATTATAGGAGCAGTCAAATCCAATCCTAGTCTTAGGACTTGTTCAATCAGTTGTGATAGGGTGGTTGACCATAAAGTCAGTAGTTAGCCATGGCCCTTGTGGGTTAGTCTGAGCTAAGAATGGAGTTCCAGGCCTCTGGGATTAACAATGTGAAGTTTTCCAGGATCTTCCAAACAGTCTCTTTGGTAACAGATAGTGAACTGCTTCAACTCCAACTGGGTTGTTGCATGTTTTATTCATGGGCCATCACATGAGCGGCAAAACAGATTATCATGTTTACGTCAGGCCTCCTTGGAGAGAGAAATTCTTTAATAGTTGAACTAGCAGGGTCAGTCAGTACAGAGATGCCTGCAGGCACCAAATAATAAATAAATAAATAAATAAATAAATAAATAAATAAATAAATAAATAAATAAAATAAGAGAAGAAATGAAATCAAACATTGGGAGTTTAATGATGTTCTTCAGCAGTCACCAATCAATATGTTTTTATCTCTTGCTGAAAAGGATATATTAAGGTTTCATCATTTTAGTGGCTATCTATCTACCTATCTATCTATCTATCTGTCATCTATCTATCACATCATCTATCTGTCATACTTATTAGGGGGAGGAGAAGAATCAGAGGAATACAGAAAAGAGTAAAGCCCAAAGAAACCACTTCAATGGAGTTGACAAACTTTTATAAATATCTATTTATGGTATTGCATCCTTTTAGCAATTTGTTTTTTTTTTTTTTTTTTTTTTCAGTAAGCTAAGTGCCACATGGAGTTGTTCTATTGTTTCTGCTGGAAATAAATGTACTTTACCAGATGTTGCAACATGTAACATTTCCTTTCCTTAAGTCTAATTTCAAAATTGATTTAAAAGGACACATTACATAGTGGTAGGCAGCTGCCTTACTAGGTTGTGTTGCTTTTTTGTTTTTTAATTTTTTAAATTTAATAGTGACTCAATAAATACATGAAATAAAGGAATGTGGTCTAAACATCAGGCTCATGCTCTATCAAGAAAAATATTTAAAAAAAAATAAGACTAAGCAAAGGCATATTTATGGATACCCTAAGACAGAGGGCTATAGAACTATATAGAGACAGGGAAGGAAATGATGTGATACTATTATTCATAGACTGAAATAAAGGAAGTTTCTTAAATTGTCTAAATTATCCGTGCCCTCAGAAAGCTTTTTAGATTTTGGAGACTTAGTGTATGTTCTTTTTCAATCACTCTCTGGTAAGCAAGGCAATCACTGAGAAATTTCTTGAATCTATGCCTGGTTAGGGAAACTCTTGAGAATTGAAAGAATTTGATTCACAAAAAGGTTTTGTACCATTCATGGAATGTATATTCTAATCACTACATGCTGTTATTTTTTTTAAATGCCACTGATTATTTCAGAAGGAAGCACATCAACATTATTATAGTGAAACTAGAGTGGAATTATGGGTTTCTCTGCTTGGAATGTTTTGTTGCTTTTCTGAAAGGGATACATATATACATGCAGATCTTAACATATCCTTGAATTATGAGAACATGAGAAAAATATTTTTATTATAAATCTGGGATATAGTTTACCTTATCATTTTTAAAGAAATCTGATATTTATGTTAAGGTATAAAGAATACTCAGGCCTCCCTGGTGGTGCAGGGGTTAAGGTCTCAGTGCTATCAACATATTGCCAGCCACTGCGGCCTGAGTTTGATCCCCAGTAACCCATATGGCGCAGCAGACCTCTCCTGTCTTGCCCACTGCGCCCCTCAGCAGTACATTTCAGTAGATCTGCCTGTTCTGTTCCCCACTCTGTCTCTGGTGAATCCTCTCACCCCCGCACCTCTGGCCTACACCCCAGTTCTTGTATGCATAAATAAAAATAAATCTTTTTTTTTAAAAGAATACTCACCTTCTCATTTGTTCATTTGATAAATGTTTCTTTAGCATTAGTTATAAGGCATTGCGTTATGCACTGAGGAAAGTATAAAGATTTCCCCAAAATGGAGAATTTAGAAATACAAATAAAAAGATAGAAAGAATAAAAGACTCTTAAGATAGAGTATTCCCTTTTGATAGCTTAAATATTTTATAACCTGTAATCATGCTTAATAGCACAGGATATACAATTTATCCATGATCTTTTTAGCCTTATGAAATCCTAAATCAGGCTTCCCTGGTGGCCTAGGGGTTAAGTCTCAGCGCTATCACCTTGACACCCTGAGTTTGATTCTAGCCAGGGAGCTGACTCACATGGCCCAGCAGACCTCTCCTGTCTTGCCTGCTGCTCCCCTCAGCAGTGTATTTCAATCTGCCTGTTCTGCTCCCCACTCTGTTGCTGGTGAATCCTCTCATTCTATTGCACCTCTGGTCTGCACCCCAATTATTCCATGCATAAAAAATAAATAAATATAAAAAACCCTAACAGCTTAAAAAAAATAAAACAGACTTTACCAATTAATAGGACAAATGCCTGCATCTGACCAATGGAACATTTAGCAGCAAGACCAAGTGGCTAAATGTTCATCACATGCTCATGTCTTCTTGCAATCAAACAGAAAAAACTTAATATCCAAAACAGATTAATAAGAATCGGACTAGTGTATTATCACCAAATGACATGGGAGGAACTCTGCTACCAATATTTGAAGAATATTTAAACATATTGTATTCCCTTTTTCCTACTATACTCTATCACAATTAAGTTGGTATTAACAAGCTTATGTAGATGATGAAAAGACAGATATACAATGGAGAGTGGGGGTGGATTTGGGATTCATTTTGGTGGGTTTTCAACTCATTTGACTAAAAATATGCTGAATAACTAATGCAAGCTTATCATTTATTGTTGAAACATTGTGCTTTTCAACTGAAAGAGTGTTGTTTTAGTTATGCCAGCTTATTGGCCTAAAGTAGGACCATCCCAGGAAACTGGATCAACCTATGAAAAATTAGCAATAACTTGATAATTTTAAGTGTGTTAAGACAAATCAATAAAGTTAATTGTGTATGTGCTGTATAGGATAATTTACTTATTTAAAGTTTGGTCCACATAGTTGATTATGTAGTTTTTGAAAATCATGTCATTAATTCAAAACAACTTTCCTTTTTGTATGTTGTATAGTATAAATGGCATGTATTTACATTTTTCTAAGGATTAGGTCAGAATTTTTCACTTTCAATTTGCTAAAACTTTTATCATTTAAAACTTTCACAATTTCCTGGGCAACCAAAAACCTGTAATGATTGATGAGCAAGATGCATAAACCTCAAAGCCAAATGGAAAGACCATTAGACTAGAAATCAAGCAATCTAAATAATGTTTTCATTCTAATATTATTATCAACTAGGACTTACTTTCACTCTGCTTTATTTTTTTCATTGTTACAAAGGTGATAGTATCACTTACACTGGTGAACAAATTTTTACAAAAGTCATGCTACTGAAATAAAATTAGTTATTTCCTATCAATTTGTATGTGTTAACACGAATATGACAGTCAAATTCTAATTTTGGCTCTAGGTTTTTTTTTTTTTTGTAATCAATAAATTGATGTTTACATCACAAAATGCATGTCAATAGTAATAGGCCAACGGTTAATACCTGTAAAAAATCAAGTCATAGACTACTTCTTAGATCTCTTTGCTTGTCTCTTGTACAGCTGTTCAGGAATAGAATAGATGGAAGATGGTTTCCATTGCGGAAAAGCACAGCCTTAAGACTCATTTTCGAAGAGTCTAAGAATAGTCTCCATTCTTGTGGATCATAAGTGATTTCTAAGGCATTCATGAGGCCCTCAGTATCGGAACAGAATACCAGAGTACTTTCCTTTCTGAAGAAAGGCTCCAACTGCTGGTGGCACTTTCGATCTAAAGTAATTGTGACATCTCCTAGAAGATTCCATTGTTGGAGTCTTGATCCTAGCAATTCTGCCTTGTTCTTGGATAAGTACAAATCACAATCCAGGTCATTTAGTTGTTCCTGCATTAGTCTGTGTGGGGTTGATGATGCACCACAGTGAAAATCTGGATCACTGCCTGCTGATGGAACAGGAGAAGAACAGGTCGGCTCACCCTTCTCCTCATCAGATGAATCAAGAGAATATTCTGCTGGAGGTTCTGGAATAGGAAGTCCCTCACCATGTGGAACTGGTCTCAATGTAGACAGAATGTTTGGGTAGACTATTCTTGACTTCTTTTGCTTCGTTATTCCGCTGGAAAGAGGAGGGACCAAGCAGAAGGAACCGTCTTTTATGTGGTTGCTTGGCTCTCTCCACACCATGGGGACTGCAAACGGCATTGATGATCTTTTACCACTGAACCACTGTGAAAGCTGTGTTGTACACATAGCACAGCATATATGCGGGGCCCAAGGCTTGTCTTGGTCACCAACCTTGCATCCGAAGTAAAGATGATAAGCCTTCTTCACTTGAGCAGTGATGCTTTTCTTCTGGTTGGCAAATGTCATTTCCCCACAAATAGAGCAGAAATTGTCCATGCTATTAACACATTTTCGAGGCATTACTGTTCTGTATTGTGCCTAAATGGATAAAATATTAACAGTTCTATGGAACAGTAGCTTAAACTGTCTCACACAAAGTCTGAAATATTTTCAATGCTCAACCTTTCCGACAGGGCTTTCTATAGTGCACTGCTGACGTCAGCTTACTTCAGCAGCCGCCTGGCAGTAGTATTGCATTGCATCAGACAATGATGCAATCAACTCTGGATGATGTGTGCATGATAGTATTATGCCATGCGATGCAATATTACATCATTCTAGGCTGATTTAGGATGTTGTTACAGTCCTACTGGATAAATTTACAAGGTAAAACATATAAAATGAATTATGTGAAATATCTTCAAAATGAGAGCTAATGAAAAAAAATTCAGGGTTATATTCATGTTCAGCACACAAGATACTACAGATTCGGGCCTTTTAAAGTCAGTAACGACTCACTGTTGACCAGTGTTATCAGTTTCCTAAGGCAGGCTTGTGGAAATATTTTAAACACCTAACATGCTTTCATATTTTATTTTCAAAATTTTTGTAGTAACATAGAAGGTAAGAGGAAGAGGCAACAAAAAAATCTTAGAACACAGAATTAAGCATATCATTTAAAATAGTAGAAAGAGAAATACATTTCAATAGAATGGAAGAAAAATAGATCTTTCTGACTAGAAAAATTTCAATCATTGATAATTTACTAATACCTTCAGAAAGCCTCTAACTTCACCCTGAACTCCCCTCTAACACTTGATATTGTTTGTTTATTTGTGTTCCTATTGGACTATAGGCTTTGCAAGACCCAACTGTATTTTATCTGTTATTAAATTGCAGTGTCTGACCCAATGCAGATACTCAAGAAAGACTACCAACTTTATTGTTTATGACAAATTTACAGAAAGAGAATAAGATACCACTATTTGAATATTAACATTCTCTATTAGATTGCTGCCAGATTCTGTTTTCTTTTGAATTTTATGTTTGACTTTTTTCAAACAAACCTTTTCCACTAAAATCTAGAAAAGGAAGCTTAAAAGAACTAGTAGAAGTTCTATAAATTTTCACCATAGGCTACTCTCTTCTGTGACACTGGAAGAACTGGTTTGGAAATTGAATGTGGATGTGGCTTTGTGCAAATCATCTGTTTTCTTTCAGAGGTATTAGCTCAGTTGGTGAGAGGACAGCACTAATAAGGGCAAGGGTGTAAGTTTTATTAGCTTTACACAGAGAAAAACTGCCTCAGAGTCACAGGTAGTATCTCCAAACTCAGTGATTTCTCCTGGGTCACAAAGAGAGTACAGATTACTCAGAACAACCCATTAAAAGTTTGGAACAGAAACAGCTCTAATATACAAAAGACAGCACATTATTGCTTTGTTGACTCCTAAAACAAATTGAGCCCATCAAACAAATGTAAACTTAGCAAGTGTACTTTTGTCATCTGTCCCCTTTTGACCACAGCTATAAAGTAGGCGTACTTGGTGAAGGAGACTTTATTATTATTATTATCATATTATCATTATATATTTGCCTGTGTAGTAGAAGTGGGGTGTAGGCCAGAGGTGTGGAGAGGGTAGTGAGAGGATTCACCAGAGAGAGTGGGGAGCAGAACAGGCAGATCTATTGAAATACACAGCTAAAGGGAGCAGCAGGAGAAACAGGAAAGGTCTGCTGCACCATATGGATTGAACTCAGGCCTCAGTGCTATCAACCCTGAGACTTAACCCCTTGGCCACCAGGGAGGTCTGGTGAAGGAAACTTTAAGTTCAAATTCTTGGATTACATCCAATTAGTTATTGGAATTTCTACTTGGAATAAGATATAGCCATGTTGTATTGCTAATAGATTATCAAAAGGGCAAAAATCAATCTGAAGAATCATCAGTAGTGATCACAATAGACGGTTGTGGGATGATAGATTCTGAAAAGATTTGTGACTGAAATAATGGTTTTCTTGCAAATATGTGCTTCCCCACACAAAACAGCATTTTATTATATGTGAAACTCTGTTTTGCCAATAAACATTGATTCATGGATTGCTATCTAAATTAATGCCAGAAAAAGAAAGTACTTTATAAATATTTTTGAAACATTACATTAAATTCAGTTATAGGACATCTGACTATAATTGGTAAAACTCTTTGGATGGAAAAGGTAGCGTTGACATGTGACAGCAGCGTATAAGTTATTCAGCAACCATGAAATACTATTTTATTTTGACTCTGGATATTTTATTTTATTTTGTATTAATTAATTAATTATTTTTAAATTGAGGTAACAATAACCTATCAGGTGTCACCATCATAGTGCACCCACCACCAAATTACCCACAGTGCACCACCTTATTCCATTGTGCTTCCCCTCTCCCACCCCTCCTCTCTGGATGCTTCAGTGCTATAGTCAGCTTTCAGGAGTTAGCTTTAAAGCTTGTCTCTAGAAATTATATTTATTAAGAGCCTTTCCACACGCGACAACGTTCTAGTTTCATAAATGTTGTACATTCTGTGCTTAATCCATTTTTTAAATGAATGTGTGTGCTCTCTAGAAAGGTTGATTAAAAAGAACTGATTACTTTGACTGCATTTTCAGATAAGAAAAGAGTCTAGATCTTATAAAGGGAAATACCTAGACATGATACTGAAACATTTTTGCAGAGTAGCTCCTTTTGGGTTCAAGGTTTATTTTGTTCATTCCCCTTACCTGATGTTTTGGAGGCAGGTGCAAAAAATATCCATTACTGCCTTCTTAAAAATGTAACTACTACTTACTCAGAAATGTAAGTGATATATTAGAGGTGGTCAATTAGAAACAGACAATTTTATGTGTACAACTAAATAATGACATGATTCAACATCAATGACCGTACCATATCACATGTGGTAAAGCTATATGGCAGTAAACCTATCAAGAACATTCTTCCAGGTATAGATAGACCTCTTGTAATTCTTTCTGTTTTTATGCTTTATAAGAAACTTACTCATCCTCATAACAGTCAAATAAAAAAACACACATGCATGTACACACACCCACACCCACCCACACACACACAAACACACCCTTTCAAAACTGACTCTAATTCTACTGACAGTACAAGTGAGAGAGGAATTTTCTGGGAAGGGAACAGAAGTCACCTTCTCCCCTAGGATATTTTAATCACAAGGGAATTCCTTCAGCAGACCGGATTCACTAGGTTTCATGATGTCCTATAAAACAGGACTTGCCATATCACTGATTCACATTGGAACCATGCATTATTTTCCCAAACAGAAATCACATGACTTGCTCAACATTTTGAAGTTATGTAGGGTACTTGGCAAAATGTCTCTGCAAAATGTCTGCTGTTCCTCAAAACCCATTGCCAAAGAAGATTCAGAGGTTAAGATACCAAGAGGTTTCTTGGGAAATACTGTGGTAGAGAACATCATGAAAATAACATTAGCCAACTGCGCTTGAGAGGCTGCTGTCTGGCACTGTTTAGAGTTAAAAGGTGAGATCGGGACAATTAAATAACTTGCCACTATCATAGAGCTAATTAGGGACAGGAATTTGAATCCTGGTTCATGAAAACTCAGACTCTGAGTCAAATCTAGATTTGAATTCTCCCTCTAGCACTCACTAACTACAAATTGGGAAGATTTTTTGGCTTTGGTGAGACGGGCCTTCATTTCCTGTCTTTCATGTGGAGAGAGTGCCTATTTGAAATGACTCGGAAAGGTTAAATATTTGAGACAGGATGTGTTAAAATGCTACACACAGGCTGCCCTCTCTTTGTGTGGACCTAACTTGAATAAGCAGTTATGGTGTTAAAGCCCTGACCCCGTTTCTGCTGGAGACACACTACCTTTAAGACTCTCTTCCCACAAAGTGTTGGAGATGTAGTGGGAGACAGAAGACAATAACTTATTATAGGATGTGTGTAGACATTTATTCCAATATGTGAAGCAGATGAAAAGGGAATATTCTGTTTGAAGGATGTGGGGGTGTGTGAGGAGGGCATAGGCCCACCCACTCAGCCTTTCCCAGCACCTCCTGCAGTCCTGGACAACCTCCTTTGAACCCTGGGGCTCTGAAAACAATCATTAGGCAAAATGACCTCTGGGGGACTTTTAAATATGAAACCTTGTTTTCTCCCACAGGTGCACAAATATCTGTAATAAAAGGTTACAAATATGATAACAACCATAATATGTATGTCCATTCAGAGAGGTCACAGTTGTTTGTTTCACAGAAGACAGAAGAGGGCAATGGTTGTGTCACAAAGAAGGTGGCCTTTCCTAGGAATGGAAAGGATTTTATTTTATTTTATTTATTTAATTTTAATTTTAATTTTAATTTTTTTTAAAGATTTTATTGATTTTTGCATACAATCTGGGGTGCAGGCCAGAGGTGTAGGGCGGTGAGAGGGTTCACCAGAGGCAGAGTGGGGAACAGAACAGGCAGATGGATTGAAATACACTGCTGAGGGGAGCAGCGGGTGAGGCAGGAGAGGTCTGCTGCGCCATGTGGGAATCTCCCTGGCGGCTGGGCATCGAACTCCCACTGCAGCCACTGACAGCTCCACAGCACTGCGCTTAACCTGTTGTGCCACCTGGGAGGCCCCATGGAAAGGATTTTAAGAGGCTGAGATCACCATGGAAGAGGCAGGAGAGGAATGAAATACATTTTAACTGAAGGGTCTCATGAGAAAGTCAAAATACAAAAAGAAAGAAAAGGGAAGAGAAAATACAAAGCATCCTGAAGACCTGTGAGTAATGTAACTGGAGCTTCCAGTGCACATGGATAGAAGCAGGAAACTGAAAGCAGTTAAGGATCATGTTAAGAATGTGGGTTTGGGGACCTCCCTGGTGGAGCAAGGGATTAAGTCTCAGCACTATCAAGCTATTGCCAGTCACTGTGCCATGAGTTATATGCCTGGCCAAGGAGCTAATGCACATGGTGCAGCAGACCTCTCCTGTTTTGCCTGCTGCTCCCCTCAGCAGTATATGTCAGTAGATTCACCTGTTCTGCTCCCCACTCTGTCTCTGGTGAATCCTCTCACCCCCACACCTCTGGCCTACACCCCAGTTCTTGGATGCATAAATAAATAAAAATAAATTAAAAAAAAAAAGAATGTGGGTTTTGGAGTCCTGTTCTGATACTCACTAGTTGTGAAAGCAGGGGCAACTGACTTAACTTCTGTGAGCCTCAGTGTCCTCTTCTGGAAAATAAAGATAATACTAATACTAAATAAAAAATAATAACATTTATTAATATAACAATGTTATAAAAATTACAACATATTTTTAAAAAAATAATATATTTATTCTGTGCCAGACATGGTTCTAAACATTTGACAGGGATTAACAGTCTTCACAACAACTCTGTGTGGTAGATACAATATTGCCACAATTTTGCATATAAGGAGAATGAGTCAAGAGAAGGTAACAAACCTGTCTAGCAAGTTGTTTGTCACAGAGTTGATAAGACAGGGAACGGAATCCGGGCATTCTGGTTCTGGAACCTTCTTCGTTATTAGATCAGTCATCTACCTCATAGAGTGTGGTAAGAATTAAAGGAGATAGCACCTATAATATACCTAGTGATGAATTTCAGGATATGTTATCTTAAAATATGGCAGTATAGTGTATCAAATATTTTAAGCTGTAGGAGTTTGAAAAATTGGTGGATACTCCCCTCCCCCGCCAAATATAAAAACCTTTCCTGTCCCCTGAAACAGGTCATAAAACTTTCATGTGTAAAGTACCTTCCCTTTGCCTAGAGGAAAGTAACATCCTTATCTTGGAAGACAAAGGGACAGCAGAAAGAAGTCTACAAACAGACCTTGCTAAGTTTCTCCAGTTAACTGGCCTGAAACTCTTTAGCTTATCAAATTCTTCCATGACTGCCTGCTCTTCTTGAAGCCTAAGTAAACTCATCTTTTTTTTTCTGGTCTTCATTTCCTTATGAAGGTTCTCATGTCATGTAAAACTTATATTAAATAATGTGTGGGCTTTTCCCCCGTTAAATCTCTTTGCCAGTTAAATTTCAATCCCAGAGAACCTAATAGGGTGGAGGAAAACTTCCCTTTCATTCACTTGCCAAATGTCAGGCATAGAATAAGGGTTCAACTGAATATATCTTAGCAAGGAGAAGGAGAGAACAGTAGAGGAAGAAAAAGAGTTTGAAGCCCAGGTGTCTGGAGGCTCTTCAATATCATGCTTTAGGACAGTTTTGACATCTTTCAATTGGCAATTTTTTTTAAAGATTTATTTATTCATGTATACAAGAGCTGGGGTGTAGGCCAGAGGTGTGTTGGGTGGGGGATGAAAGGATTCACCAGAGACAGAGTGGGGAGCAAACAGGTGGATTGACTAAAATACACTGCTGAGGGGAGCAGCAGGTGAGACAGGAGAGGTCTACTGCACCATGTGCGAATCTCCCTGGCTGGGATGGAACTAGTGCAGCAGTGGCTGGTGATAGCTTCATAGTGATGAGATTTAACCCTTTGCACCACCAGGGAGGCTCCCAGTTGGCAATTTTTCATAATAGGTAGAGTTGCAACAGTCTTGTGGAAAGATCAGCAGTGTGAATGAAAGATTTACATATCAAATTAAAAGAAGAGAGAGACAGTGGAAAGCATTTAGACTTCCCAAGAACGGGTGGTGACCATGGAAATCAATGGAAGCGGAAACAGATGGGAAACATATTGCAAAAATTGAGCTGGAATGTGGAGACAAAAGATGACTCAAGGTTTCGAGGGTGGGTGAACTGGGAGAAGGCTGCTGATGCCACGTATAGAAACACAGAAATCAGGGGAGAATCTGGATCTTGAGGGCAAAAGGAATTTCATTTTTTTACCGGTTGAGTTTGAGATGATGACAAATCATTTGCACAGAGATACTCAATAGGCAATTTAGTTTCGCAGAAATTCAGCTGCATATAACAAATATGCAACAACAGCATCTAAACTCTTTTTTCTCAGGACATCCTCTTTGATTAAATATTTTAAATATATGACTATATTGTAGGAATTATAGAGTACAGAGGAATATGTTGGATAACGCCAAGGGAATGCTATCAAAATATTAACTGGGGGTTACCTGTTTAGGACAGATCATCCAATGATTCACTTTATTCAACAAATGGTAATAATAAAAAAGAGAACTGGGAACTATGAGAACTATGATTAAGGAAAAAATATTAAAACTGGCAAGATTATAAAGATGTCCAGTTGATATATAAATATAGATATATAAAGATGTCCAGTTGAGTGACAGATTACTCCCTTATTATTGTTAATTATTTTTACATTAATGCATTTGTGTGCTACTTGTTTACAAATATACATTACATTTAAATATTACATTAAAAGGAAACCGATTGCTTGGCAGTGGATGGGGACTAGGCATTTGATTGATTTGATGGGGGATCAAATCAATGTGATATATATAGTTGCTGAAGTAAGAAACTACGTAACTGAAACCTGTACACTATTGTCAAATAACATATAATATTAAAAGAGAAAAAATGGAGCCACAGCACATACAGTCGGATATTTTAGAATGCAATTTCTAGTGATAAACTAGACTGAGAATTCCACTTTTTAGCAAAACTGAAGGTGGGCTTCTATTTCAAAGGACATTGCTTTCAGAGATTCATACTTGTTTATTTCACTTAGAATACCATAGTTTATTTGCAGTTTATTTGCAGAATGAGTAAAATGAGTTAGCTGTTTGTCTTTCTCTACGAATTTTAAACATTTTTGCCTTTTCTTTTCTGTTGAACTTCATTAACAGAACAGATAACTTTTTTTCTAATTTGTTATATCATTCCAAGCTACTATAACAAAATGGGTGTTAGCCATGTAAGGGAAAGTTATTAACTGCTGAGATGAAAATCTCCTGGTTGATGACAGGAGTGTTCTGTTATTAGAACTGATGTCAAAATATAATGAACCCCTAGTATGAAAGGATGATTAAGCTCAAGAATGGTAGAATCTTACAATTACTGAGAAAGGTAGTATTGTTTTATATTCCTTATTCTCCACATTTGCTTCAGATTTTTTTTTTAGGAATCACATCTTTATTTGGTTGCTTTGTTCACAGAAAATTCTGCTTACTGAAGAACTATTATAAACAAGTGTCCTTGTCTTATGTAGTTTATCTGCCAGAGGAGTATCTGATTTGTGGGTAAGAATGTGTTAATCTGTTCCCAAGGCTTTGTCCCAATCCACTTTTAGAAATTTCTTTCAACATATCCTTGGTTTGATATTTAGATGCTAATAGAAATGATGGGAATTATACACTTTGTTTTTTTTTTTTCTAATTCTTGTAACTAGTAGAGAACTCAAAACTGAAATGAAGAAAGAAAAAACCCTGTGTGCATCTTTCCTTTTCCACGACCAACAATTTCCAAGCTATTTTGCAAATATAGGACAGCTGCTTTATTGAGCTAAAAAAACACTACAAAATGTAATGATAGCACTTTGGACTCTATTCTGATCTCCCTTAAACTCCACACAGCTTGGAATTTTCTGTAATTTTAATGAAAATGTGGCATGGCACATCTCTCTCATTTAAATTATGCACTGTCAGTATTTTCCTTCTTTGCAACTGAAGCACTTCTTGGGAAACATGCCAGGTACAAGGGGGAGGGCGAAGAACAAAAATAGAAAATTGAGGTGGGGGTGGGGAAAGGAACTGGACTAAACAAACACACTCTACAAAAAGCCATATTTTTAAAGACTTGCAAATCACTGGGAAATGGAGTACAGAAGTTCAAGTAGGATTAAGGTAACTTCAGCAAGCCTAACGGAGCTGCACATAGGTCAAACTAGGGCTACAAGTAAAACCTTTAAACTCTGTTGATTTGCTTAAAAATAACACAAGATTTCATTTTAATATATCAGAGTACATCTTATTAATACTAGCTTCTTGGGGCTTGGCAATCATGTGTAAGACAGTGATGTTTCTTCACACCAGCTATAATTTCTCAGTTAAAAAAACCTTCTTTCACCCACCATATGCCTCTTTTGTGCTCCAAATGTAACAGGGCTGAGTCAATCACTCATTTATTTAACAGATATTTGTTGAGAGTTTGAATGAAAGAAAAGTTAGGGAGGGTCTCAGCTCACTATCATCTAATTGCAAATCCATTTTTATAGTATTAACATGTGTACAGAAATAGAATTTCCTTGGGGAGAGATGACATAAAAAAATTAGGTACGCAGGCCTTCCTGGTGGTGCAAGGGATTAAGTCTCAGCACTATGAAGCTGTCAGCAGCCACTGCAGCATGAGTTTAATCCATGCCAGGGAGCTGACTCACATGACACAGGAGACCTTTCCAGTCTAGACCGCTGCTCCCCTCAGCAGTGTATTTCAGTTAGTCCACCTGTTCTGCTCCCCACTCTGTCTCTGGTGAATTCTCTCACCCCTCATACCTCTGGCCTACACTCCAGCACTTGCATGCATAAATAAATAAATCTTTAAAAAAATTAGGTACCCTATTTATATCAGTGAAAAATAGTCATTATAAATTTGGTACTGATGGAGGAGATATAACTCCATTATCTAACTCAAGGGTAAAACCCAGATGAGGAAGTGGGGGTAGAAGGAATTAACATAACCATGAGCACAACACATAGGCACCAGCACCTGAGTTACAAAATACAGGAAGGAGCTAGACTACAGTCTAGGGGCAAAGATATGGAGATTGAGCCCATTGTAGAATCTCCCGTTTCTTTTCTAATTCTAGTTAGCCAGCAAACAGGAACCTTCCTTGAAGATGAGCCCCTCCCGACAGAAAGAAGAGGATAAAAACCCAACCTGCCTCCAAAAAGGGGCAGCACTTTCTGCCGCTTGTGTCCGTGCAAGTGTCTATACTTCTTTGTCCCTTTTCCTAATAAACCTGTTCTTTATAACTGAGTCTCTGCCTTGTGAAGAAACTTGCCCCGTGCTGCCGGAGGGAGCTCTGGTGAAACCTTTCCTGGAGTGAACCCAAGGACCTGCTCCGCTCTCAAATCCATCAAATCAACTCTAAAAACGACATCAGTACCATTTTATAAATCTCTTTTCACATTTTATTCTCATTTGAGCCCTGGCATAATAAGTATTGTTATCTCTATTTTACAGGCAAGGAAAGTGTTTTTAGAAAGGCAAAGGAAAACGGCGATCATCATAGCTTTGTGGCAGAAAAAGACCAAAACTTGGGCCTTCTGTTTAGGAATCAATGCTTTTCCCACTATGGCAAAAGTTTGAGTGGCTCTGGAATCTGAAGGATTTGGGTCTGACTCATAGCTCTGCTCCTTATTATGACCTTGGGCTAGTTACTAAGCTTGTTTTCTCTAAAATGGAGTCATGATAGAATCTTCTTCAGAAAGTTGTGGGAAGGAGTAATAATACAAAACTTGTGCTTAGCACAAAGTCTAGACCCAGAAAGGATTAACTAGGATAGATTCTGCCTTCAAGCAGGATCAGAAATTCCAGTTAGTTTTCTTATAGAACTCTTATTAAAAGAAGAGACTCCAGTTGAATGAAATAGAACAAGATGCTCAGGGAGCATAGAAATGGAAATTAATCATTAGTGTTATTTTATTTGTCGGTGCTAGTTTAAAGCAGGGGGTGCCCAAGGAAGTCTAAAGCCTCAGCTCAAAAAACATCTTTTTTACATATCAAGAGATTCCTTTGGGATAAGTCAACAGACCATTTAAAATGCAAGCCTTGGTGGTAGAAAGAACAAAGTGATAGCATTTCTCAGTGATTATGTTAGAGATTCTTCTGGTCAGGTAATATCTTACTTAAAATCTCCTGGACAGCAAAAACAAGGGGGATTTTGGTGTACTTTAGAGAGTAGGTCTAGAAGAGAGGATAGATGGAGGTCTAATCTCTTTGGCCTGGATGGTGGGGACCTGAGGTTCCTATGAGCTTGGGTGAGGAGAGGCAAGGTTTTCCAAAAGAGGAAGAGTCTAGAAAATGTGGGAGAACTCCAAAATAAACTTCCTTTATTTTGTGATTTACTAAAGGACTGTTAACTGCCTGATGTCAATAAAAGTCATCTCCTAGTTTGCCTTTGGCAATAGTGGCATGATGCTGATGCCTGAAATTTTGGTCAGGGCAAACCCTGAAATATGGCACAACATTCTTTGGTTGCAAGTGTCCAAGGGATTGTACAGGCAGGCTCTTGTCCAGTTGGATGAGTCAGGATCCCTAGGACTGTGCAGCTTGTTTTCTCCCTGAAACATACTTGGCTTCATTATTTAAATTATGCCTTTAAAAGTCTTTGAAATATTTCAAGCTAGGGAGCCCACCACTACTGAAAGGATTGATTAAGAAGAAACTTAAGGCTTATGGAAATGTCAGTACGTAACATGTATCCTAAGAGCTATGCAAAACTGGCAGCTAACCCATCACTTAAGCAGGACCAGAAAATTGATTCTATTTGGAGCCTATTAACTCTTCAGTTCTCTTTCCCATCTAGTGTAATTGGTTTGTGTATCATTACATTTTAACTGCAATTAACCATGGCATCTGCACATGATCTTGGGTGCTGTGTCATGGGAAAAGGAAGATGCGTTTTTCTTTGTTTTTGTCCTAGTAAACAGAAAGGATTTATAAAGGGTTGGCTGGAACATGTTATGCACTCAGCAGAGAAAAAGGTGGGTGGCAGAAGGCAGAGACCTGGGACAGAGGTCCCTGAACACTGCCCTTGTTCTGAGTTTGAATCCCAGCCATATGAAATTGAATCCCAGCCCTTTATGAAATTCAGCTTCCTGATCTATAAAATGAATATGCCAGATTCCTTGGTCTGTGGTTCTAATCTCTGAGTTGGCGTGATCCAGTCATCCTTTACATAAAGGTGGTATTCACTTCAGCACTAAATTAGCAGACAGCTTCTTGGTTCTGATCTCATTGCTGGCTCTAGGATATAACAAACATTTGCTGTGAAATTCCTCTCTTTCAGCCTCAATTCAGAAGCAGAAACCCCAAATTCCTAGCTTATTGACTGTGCTGGCTGATCACCCCCCACATTTGGTTCCCTTTGCATTTTTCCACCCAGTGACCCATATCTAAATAAAGGGAGGTTACATGAAAAGAAAAAAAGGCAGAAAGTTAAGTCAGAGCTGAACTGTAGATCAATGGCTGCAATTTTACCCCAAAGCAGGGCTGCGCTTCTGGAAGGACTGATTTATTGGTTTCAACACATGAAGATGTAAAATGTGCTGTTATCGCATCTCCCCAGAATGTGTACTGGCACCAACCTGGGAAACTGCACAGAATAGCAACTTTCTGGTTGCTTTGTCAATTCTGCCATTCATTCTGTGAGTCCAAATTCCAGAACATTACCTACTACCCATGGATAGATGCTGTCTTGTTGGCAGTGAACCTTGAACTGTTATTATACAGTGTGATTGATAGGGATAAGAATGATATTTCGCCTTGGATACTTGCATATTTAAATGAAGTGAAATTTCATGGTATTCAGAATTTGCATTTAAACACAATGTAAACTTTCATCAATATTGCCACTTAAGATACAGTTATTAAGTACATGCTAGAAGCAGTACACTGTAAAATGAAGAAGGCAGATTATGTACTGCAAAGAGTCTGGTTTTAGACTAAGACTTTGTGCTAAGATAACCTTGAACAAGATTTTCAATTTCTCTGTGCTGCCACTTTCTCTTGGGAACAAAAATATTTATCTCACAATACCTGTATCTTACAAGGCACACATAGGTATTCAAAAATGTTGTTTTATTAATTAATTTACTTAATAATAATTAAAGCCTCCATATTAGAATTGATAAGAGATTTCAAATATTATATAGCATTTTATTTTTATTTATTTTTATTATTATTTATTTTTAAAGATTTATTTATTTATTTTAAATGATTTATTTATTTATTTTTCAATTTATGCATACAAGAGCTGGGGTGTAGGCCAGAGTGTTGGAGGGTGAGAGGATTCACCAGAGACAGAGTGGGGAGCAGAACATGCAGACTGACTGAAATATACTGCTGAGGGGAGCCCTGGTGGAGACAGGAGAGGTCTGCTGAGCCATGTGGGTTAGCTGCCTGGCTGGTGATCGAACTCATGCTGCAGTGGCTGCTGATAGCTTCATAGTGCTGAGACTTAACCAGCTTGAACCACCAGGGAGGCCACTTACATAGCATTTTTAAAGAAAGATTTATTTATGCATGTAAGAACTGGGGTGCAGACCAGAGGTGTGGGGTGGTGAGAGGATTCACCAGAGATAGAGTAAGGAGCAGAACAGGCAGATTGACTGAAATACACTGCTGAGGGGAGCAGCAGGTGAGGCAGGAGAAGTCTGCTGCATCATGTGGGAAACTTCCTGGTCAGGGGTCGAACTTGTGTTGCAGTGGCTATGGATAGCTTCATAGATTTAACCTGTTGTGCCACCAGGGAGGTCCCCCTTACACAGCATTTTAATCTCACACCACCCACAAGGCTGGTAAGGCATTTTAACTTTGTTTCAGAGATAAGAAAATGAAGGTATAGTGGAAGATAGAATGAGCCGTTTCCACAAACTGAATCCTAGACCAAAGACCTTCTTCAGAGACAGCATATTTTCTAACAAAAATATAGGATGGGGCAAAGATCCAAACCTAGTTCAGGAGCAAGTCTGTTTTGAGGGAAAGAATATGAGCAATATATTTTTCTCAAACACACACACACACACACACACACACACACACACACACGTATGTGTATGTATTATACAGACATACACACTTGACAAAAAGAAAAAAAAATTGGAAGTGTTCTATCACTCCGAGAATATGCTGAGTGCTTGAAAATATCTTATCTCCTTTCATAAACTCGGAAGAAATATTTCTGAACCACAAGTCAATGGCGTTCCTGTTAATGTAAGTGAATTTTGTTGCAGTATTCTCGTAGCTCATCTTCCCTCAACAGCCATACCACATTCCCATTCCGAAGAGAGTACTGCACATTTGCTACTTGAGGAGTTCTCTGATATTGAGATGATCTGAGTGGCAATCAGCATAAACAAGTGTTTTCTAACCAGAACATGATGATTTTCCACACATCAATGAATCACTCCTAGTAGATCATGGCCTGGGTTTTAATAGTGTGACTTCTGGAGATGGGAAAGCTTCCTAGACAAAGAAATAATTTCCCTCTTATATTTATCTTTCAATTATATAATTTTTTTATTTTGTAATTAGAAATAAGGCTTAAAATGTAAAAATTTATAAAGACAGTAGCTGAGGGACTGACTTTTTTACCTAGATAAATGATACCGGATTATTTCTTCAGGATACACTTACTGGAGGAAAGGGTTCTGACCAAACACCTATAGGGGTGTTGGGAGGAACAGAGACCAGAAGTTGTGATGACATAGTCTAGTACAGGGAAGAATGATTGAAATTAAGGACAAGGTAACAGTTTTACTTTTTAGACTGACTTAAGTTGTAATAACATCAACAAGTATTGGTTCTGCAGGTGGGAAGAATGAATTGGTTCTGTGATTTTGAGGCATGAATTGACTTTACATTAAAATTAAATTTCATCTAAAAATCTAAACAAAGGAACAGAAGATCACACATAGGACCAGAGACACATACAAGCCTGTGCTATGCATCTTTGTTATTACAGGGGGGAAACAGAAAAGAAACAGTTTAAATAGCCAGAAACAATAATTTCATGATACAGATGACATTCATATCCTGAACTATTTAGGCAGTTGTTGCAAACAATGAAGACAATCAGTACATATTGATATGGGAAGATAATTAATATACAATGTGAACTTAAAAAAATAACACCTCTTTTTAACATCTACTGTATATTTATATATTTTCATATTTGTATAGAAACATGTAGAAAATGTGTTAAATGGATGATAGTGCTGGTATCTAGATCTAAGATTGGGAAGTAGTAGTTGAAGGAGATTTCAGAACTATAATTTTGGATTTCTTTTTTTACTGCAATGTACTCGTGTATTTAAAAAGAGAAAGAACACACTGGATAAATCTTAATACCTAATTGACAGGTGCTCTGAAAATCAAAAGTGAGTCATTCAATGGGAGATTACAAGGGTTCAAAAGAAGCACATGGAAACCTTCTCTTCTTAAGCATGAAGAATTTGCTGAAGATCACATTACTCATTTGTGCTCTAATGCATCTTTTATCTTCTGATTTTGGTTCTAACACCTTCAAAAACTTTTTTAAAGACTTATTTTTTATTTATTTATGCATACAAGAACTGGTGCGTAGGCCAGAGAAGTGGGGGTGAGAGGATTCACCAGAGACAGAGTGGGGAGCAGAACAGGCCGATATACTGAAATACACTACTGAGGGGAGCAGTGGGCGAGACAGGAGAGGTCTGCTGTGGCATGTGGGTTAACTCCCTGGCTGAGATCGAACTCTGGTACAGTGGCTGGTGATAGCTTAATAGCTCTGAGACTTTAACCCCTGTACAACCAGGGAGGCCCAACTTTGAAAATTTTGAGCTCATGATCAGGATACCAAATCCATCTTGCTAAAGTTCCTGGGTATGCAAATATAAGATGCTATTACCCCTAAGAATGTGGGGCAAGGTTTTAGGCTAGGGAAAGCTTTGGGAAAGTGTGACTTCAAGCACAAAATATTTTACCTGTGAAGCATACGCCTCCCCAGGATGTTCAAATTGGCCTCATCAAGACATCCAAAACAGACCTTCCCAAGACATATCATTTTGTCTTGTAGACTGTTTTGAGCTAAGGCCAGTTGAGGCCCTGCAAGCTCATGAGAAAATTTTCCAGTCCCTTAACACTTTATGGTCCATTCTGTATTAGTACGTGTTTTTGTCACCAGTATCAGGTGGCCGCTCACGTATTAATACGTGTTCATCTCGTCTCTGGTTTTTCACGCCATGGTGGATTTATTTGGAACTTTCAGGAGCTATTTCTTTGATCGCACTCAGTCTAGAAGCTTTACACATTGTTTTGGTGAAAGTGTAAGGTGTTTTATGAGATATTACAGTTTTTTTTAATATCCAGTAGTTCAGGAGTTGTGTATTTTATTGAATGCTTATACCATTCATGTGGTGGCAGAGAAAATGGCCGGCCCCAAGGGCTGGTAAATTTAAAGGGCACCGGCACACAAAGTGTTAACTACCTAGAAGGATGAAAATTGGGCTATCACCCAGAATTAGGATTTTTACTGAAATAAACTTTCTACTGGAAAAACCTATCTCTACACGGCAGAGAAAACATAAAATCACAGAGTACCTGGTCTTTATCATATGAGTTGTCCACCCCTCATCAGGTGAGCCCCTCTCCTCCTTTCCTGAAGCTACAGGCCCCCATCCTATTCCTTAACTCAGGATAAGAACCCTTAGTTTGCTCCATTTGCTTCAGCACCCGCATCCATAGGGATTCCCCATTCTTGTGCAATCAGATTTGCTCTTTTCTCTAGTCTGTCTTCAATTAATTTGACTGCAAAGAAATCTGGAGATGGGTGGGGGAAAGTTCCTTGCTGATCCTACACATAGTTCACATCTTTGGTATTTGCTAGAAGAGCTTATTTTATACCTTCCTTTTAAAATTTTGAGTAAAAGGGTAGGTCTACTGAGAAGTAGGGGAGAACAAAGCAAGAGAATGACTCTTAAATATGTTCTTTACGGTTTTTACACTTTAATAATATTAGCAGACACTGTGATAGCAACACAATGCATGGCTTTGCAAAGAAAATTTATTAAATTTTGTTTAATTAAACAACTAAAGGACATGAAATTGTGTTGCACTGGAAACTGTTTCCAGATAAGGAGACCTGGGTAATATCCCATTTTGCCTCATAAAAGTTGTTTGGAAAATCTGAATATAGTATTGGAAGAATGATACCTTCTTGTACAAGCCTCTAGTAAAAATAAATATGATAAAATGTTTGTATTGAACTCTATTATACAATTTTTTGTAGTCTTATTTGAGAACTTTTGTGAATTAAAAGCAAAGAGGAAGATGAGAGTCAGAGGGGAAAACAGAGAAGATGTCTAGCGACTTTGGAGAAGTGATTGTAGAATTTCATAACATATAGTTTAAATATACTTTCAGTTAGCCCAAGTTTCATTTTACAAATAAGGAAATTGAGAGACTCAGAGGCTAAGTGATATGTCTAAAGTCATTCAGTAGGAGAGCCAGTTCTCCACAGTTTCACTCAGTTGTTTTAATTTTCAGAAAGTTAAAGAGATGGTTTCTTTTCAAAGTAAGATTTCAGTCATTCTGTTTGCTTCACTAAAGGGTGCCTGGAAACTCTCAACCTTGGGATACTGCATAACTGGCCACTTTGTGAGTGACAGGATCATACGCTTTACCCCAAAAATATGCTCTCACATATTCAGCCCTTTGTCTGGTCATCACATTGAACTGTTGGCACTAATGCTAAAGGGAAGCCTGCCCATAATCATTTCAGTGTTTCCTAGTGAAAAAATATGAGTTGAAGAAGAAAAGGACAAAAATAGGACCTTGGACTGGTTAAGAGATGCCATTTAACTTATAATACCATCACAAAGCTTTTTTTTACTTAAAAAAATTATTTCCCAATTAACTTTTCTCAATAGGTTTGTCAAATGTTCAGTAACTGTAATTATATAGTTCTTATTCAACTGTCTAATAATATCAAAAAATAAAATAGAGAACATTTGAAGGTTTTAAAATTATTGAAGTTTTAAAAAAATTGAATTAAAATATATAAGATAGTAATATCATTTAGACAAATATGGTACCTTTCATAAGATGCTTAGGGCAACAGATGATGAATTTAGTAGCCATGCTTCAAGTTGAATTTTAAGTTAGAGTTTTCATAGTTATTTCAGAAATGTGGACAATTTCCTTCTTGAATGCTTGCACAGAAAATATTTTTCAATGTTTAATGTTTTGAACCATATGTGGACTGATTATATAGAATTGATTCAAACTGAAAATTTTTGTTTTCTTAAAATTCCATGCAATTAATAAAAAAATAATTATTTTGAATATAAAATAAAATATAGCTGAAATAAGCAATAACTTAAAAATATTACATATTTACCCCCTCACCCTATTTTGCACAATCCCTATTTTTAAGAAAGAGATCTAAAAATCTGATTCTTTAGTTTCGGAAAAAGCTCCTTACAATTTCTTTTTTCCCCCAACTGTGTTAAGTAGAAAAAAGGGCCCTGGAACAAGACCAAAATGGTTTTTAATTTCTTTCTCCACTACTTACTAACTGTGGAAGTTAGGTCAAATTGTATTACTTCTCAGTTTTTAGAAATGAATTATAACTCCAATTGTTACAGGGCAACCCCGATATACAATGGGGTGCCTGACTGTGGGTTCTCACCTGTGCGCTTAAAAAGGACTTATAATAAGAACAATTGCAGGCACTCATAAAAAGGTTAATAAAAGGGTTTATTTACAAAAGGAAGGGAAATAAAAAAATGAATAACTTGGGTACAAAAGAGAAAGTGAGGGAGAGAGATAAATCTCCAAATATGTCCTACCAGATCCGAAGAGCTGGAAACCCCAATGGCACGCTGTAGGCCGGTGAGAAGCAAGAGCCCCCCAAGGTCAAAAGCCCTCGTTATATAGCCAACATGTCTGCTTAACTCCACCCCTCAGTTTCTGGTAATCCTCTCTTCTGGATGATGATGGAATTCTGGGATTCGTAGCCCTAGGGGTCTTGGATCTCTCTGGCTTGAGGGGGGGTGTCCATAAACCTTCCTGTGGAGTTTGTTGCAGACGTCCTTTTTTCCCCCCAACACTACCTTAAAGGGTTTTGTTTTGTTTTGTTTTGTTTTGTTTTTTGGATTAAAGGAAATAATCACTCCTTTACCTAATAGTATACAAATCCTAATGAAAAGCCCTTTGCATGAAGTTTAGGATTTGGAATACTACTCTTTTCCTCTTGGGTCAGCAGTATTTCCCAACCTTTTTCCAAAAAACTCTTAACAAGGGTTTCTGGGTCAATTAAATTTGGGGGACAGCTATGTCATGTGCTGTCCTTTTCCTTGGTATAAGACAATACACATTAGCATATTAAAGACTCTTAAGGGCTTAATCTGGTGTTTTATAATCTTATTTGAGCACAGATTTTCTTTAATCTCTAGAGAATATAAATTAATGGTTCTAGGGAACTCAGTTTGGGGAAAACTGGGCCAGAAATGGGGAAGTATGGGTAATGGCTTTAAAGCTCATGAGAACAGGGGAAAAGCTTAGAAAAAAATTAGGGACAGTTTGTGTAGCCATCCATTCCCATTAGAGTTTCCTCCCTTTTTCCAATTAGAGTATGGGTCCCTTAGAGGAAGATTTTCATACTTTCCCATCAAAGTACCCCTAAAGCAAAGGACACTGAACACTTATTTTATCATGAGAGCCCTTGAGAACCAACCATGTTACTCCATGTGATAGTTGTTTGTTTAAATATAAAAAATAAAAATTTTAATTATGGAAAAATGATTGAATACCTCTCCTGACCTCCCCTTCCCCAATTTTTTCAATCAAATTTATCTTCCTAGATGATGTCATATTTCATGCTTATTAGGTATATAAATGCAGACTCCCTGGTATACTAATGAGCAACCATGGGAAGAATACATGTACTGGACCATGAGAAGTAGGACTTTAATTCAGCTAATTTACAAATATTTACTGATTTCTATAGTCCAGGTACAGTTTTAGGACTAAGGAAGAATGCAGAGAATATGTGCCTTTAAGGCATTCTTAGAGTCTTGTGCAATCTTGTGTCCCATGAATGTGTGTGGGGATTTATGTGCTGAGCATACAAAGGAAGAAGTGAGATAGCCAATAAACTCATGAAATGACAAATAAGATAACTTTTAGCTGACTGATGCTATGAAGGAGATACAACAGTGATAGAGTGACTAGTGGAAGCTACTTGAACCAGAGAGTCAGGGAAAGTCTTTGAAGATGAAATGTTCAGGTTGAATTCCACTGATAAGGATGTCAAGCAAAGATTTGAGCAAAGAGCTTTCTAAGTCAAAAACAAAGCACCCTGCAATGGCCAAGGATGGGAAGTGGCTTGACATTTGTTTAGTTTGGATTTCTCACAACAGACTTTACAATAAGGACTGGAGTATGTGTAGTTTATTTGGGAGGTCACCCCAGGAAGAATCAGAGAGGTATTGGAGAAAAGTGGACAAGAAGAGAGAGAAAGCAATAAGGGTGTGTTATGAGTGGGTTATTGTTATGGGCAAGAGGGACATTTTTCCCCTAGGGCAGAACCCTTTGAGAAATTAATGGAACCAACCTCAGAATCATCCTACCAGGGGTCTAGGAGGTAAGGGCATTCATTTGCTTTCTCCCATAACACACTAGCTAAGTATTCTCAGGTGTTAACTTTCCTGAACTTTCATGTTGTACCTATGGAGAGCAAGTAGACTCCTGAAGAACTAAAAGTTTTCAGGCAAATAAGAAGAGACACACAGGTGCTAAAGATAGGAAACTCTCAGTATGCTGAAAAGTGCAGAAAATATAATGGGGGCATCATAGATGTCTGTCTTCCACAAAATATAACTCAAAATTAACTTGGTTGGAGTGCGGTAGGGGAACATGGAAAAAGGTGTGAGTTCAGAGAGATAGGGAGAATGTAGGTAATTTCTAACGTGTCAGTTTTAAGTCCTGACAATTTACAATGAGTAGTCATTGGAGTCTTTAAGGTGAGGAAATGATTTGATATGATCAAACTTTAAAAACCTTTGTTTTGTGGAAAATGGTCTGTAAAAAGGCAAGACAGATACAGCAAGATGGGTTAGGATACTGTTGCTGTAGTTGAGGCAAGAGATCAAAACCAATTGGGTTCAGTGATTGATTATTAATCTTCATTTTAGTCAATCTATAAGGAGTATTCAACATAATTGATCACATCTTCCTTTTGAAGCACTTTCTTGCCTTGACTTATAGAACACTATATTCCCTTGATTCTCTTGCTACCTTTTTAGGCTTCTTTCCTTCACTGGGGTGTCTAGGGCTCAGTTTTTGGACATTTTCTCTATCCTTACACACACACCCTAGGTGATCTCATCTAGTCTTATGGCTTTAAATAACACTGGTACCCAGACATCTTTCAAATGTACTTACCTAGTCTAGATCTTTCTCTCTCAAACACTGGTGCCAGCTATGTCACAGCCAATTTTGTTGCCATTTGAAATCTGGTTGACTTCTCAATCCTAAAGTGTCAAATTCAGAACTCCTGGTTTCCCTTACCCTTAGAAATGATGTTAGGGATTGCGATTACAGTAGTGAAGGTGCTGATAGTGGTTGGTTCATGAAACATTATGGAGATAGAACCAACGAGATTTAATGATGGATTATATATGAGGACCAGAGAGAAATCTAAAGTGGCAACTGGGTTTTGACCTGAAGAACTGGAGAGGTGGTGACACTATTTACTGAAATGGGAAGGAATAGGCTTAGAAGAGACAATCAATGGTTTTGTTTTGACTATATTAAGTTTGAGATGCCTTTAAATATCTAAATGGGATACATGAGGTATTTGAGTGCTTCTTCTAAAGGAGAGATTTCTTCACCCACATCTATATTTAAGAGGCCAAATATGGCCTCCCCAGTGGCGCATAGGCGCTGCGCTGTGGAGTGTTCTGCAGCAGCGATGCGAGTTCAACGCCCGGCTGGGGAGATTCCCACATGGCACGGCAGACCTCTCCTGCCTCACCTGCTGCCCTCCTCAGCAGTGTATTTCAGTCAATCTGCCTGTTCTGCTCCCCTTTCTGACTCTGGTGAACCCTCTTGCTGCCTCATACCTCTGGTCTGTACCCCAGCCTGTATGCATAAATAAATAAATCTTAAAAAAAAAAAAGGCCAAATAAGGATTTTACAAAGATGTAAGCTATATAAAAACTGTTTTTCTCAGGCCTCCCTGGTGGCAAAAGGGGTTAAGTCTCAGCCCTATGAAGCTATCTGCAGCCACTGCAGCACCAATTTGATCCCCTGCCAGGGAGCTGTCCTACATGGTGCAGCAGACCTCTCCTGCTCCCCTCAGCAGTGTATTTCAGTAGATCTGCCTGTTCTGTTCTCCACTCTGTCTCTGGTGAATCCTCTCACCGCGCCTGCCACCAATACCTCTGGCCTACACTCCAGCTCTTGTATGCATAAATAAGTAAATCTTTAAAAACAAACAAACAGAAAACTCTGTTTTTCTCTATATTGAGGCTACAGAGCATGAAAATGGGCATGGGTTAAGGGCATAAAAGTGGAAGATGAATAGCCTTAGCTCAGAGGGGAGATCAGATAACGGAATAGGCAACCACATAGTTTAAATCTAGTGTGTGGCAACTAGTAGAATTGAAGAGGCAGGTTGGTTCCCAACAGAAATGAGTCACAGATAGTCATAGATGGTGAATAATACCTACTTTGAGCTCACACTGATCAGGCAGAAGTTCTTTATGTATTCCTGAGGAAAACAATGAGGTGAGGATAGTGCAAGAATAAGTGATCATTTTTCACAGTCCTGAAATATATCATCACAAGTCTCGAAATAAGGTTGTGTAACTTATTATTGAATACTTTAGTCATCCAAATTTTAAAACATCATCTAAAATTAGTACACATGAAGACGTCAACAGGAAATAAAATTTGTTTTGCTTTGTTAGCTTTGTTAAGATTTTGCTAAATTCTTTTTTTCAGAAACAAGTTATTTCCATATCAAGAGCATAGATGACATCTTTTTTTGCCACATAATACAACTATTCTGACAGTTGCAAACCTTTATGTTGTAACACATTTTACATATTTTAAGTATTGGTATACTCAGAAATTCCTCTATACACTTTTTATCACCTCATTTTAAATGTATGTGCTGGCTTCATTGTGAAGAGTTGGAAAACCAGAAAGTGAAAGAAACTTGAGGCTCATCCTTGGAATCTGATTTGTGATGGCCCCCTCTCCTATTACAAAGAACTCCACCAGTGTAGTCTACATGTTTAAAAATTGCAATTGGCTTTTGATCAACCAAACTATAATCCCTGCAAGGTAGGGTCAGATTCCAGGGTTTGTTTATTTTTTTAAAAGATTTATTTATTTATGCATACAAGAGCTGAGGTGTAGGACGGAAGTGTGTGTGGGGATAGAGGAGGTTGAGAAGATTCACCAGAGACAGAATGGGGAGCAGAACAGACAGATTGACTGAAATACACTGCTAAGTGAGCCAGACAGGAGAATGGGCCAGACCGAAGAGGTCTGCTGTGCCATGTGGGTCAGCTCCCTGGCTGGGGATTGAACTTATGCTGCAGTGGCTGCAAATAGTGCTGAGACTTAAGCCCTTGCACCACCAGGGAGGCCCCAGATTCCAGGGTTTAAAACCATTTCTGACGTAGAGTAAGTGCTCAGTAATATTTGTTAAGTAAATGAGCTTTTAGTCTGGGAGGAATCTGATTTGTCATTACCCCCTTTCTGGGAAAAGAGATTACTCTAGGCTGATGGGAGCTGCCATTTCTGGAAAGTTCGGAGGTTAGACTTCTGAAGCTACAGCTTTTCCTTGCTATCTCTCCACTATTTTATCCTACTCATCTTCCTCCATAATGTGTATCTCCTGAAAGCATTCTCATTATGTTACTTGCACAGTAACTCCAACCTCAGACTATGCTTCTGGGAAATATGAACCAACCTAAGACATTGTATGTCTGATTATTACAATATTTAATAGGTGTGTGTATGTATATGCATATAGGTGCATAGATACACACACACACAATTTTCAAAATGTTTAGCCAGTCCTACTTTAAGAAATATATCTCATATTTGTGATTCAGTATAAAAGATTAATAAAAATATATCTGTTTAACTACAAACACATACACATACTCATGCACTCATTAATTTAATAACAAATGTTTGTTTATTACCAGTTATGGGCCAGGTCCATTTCTCTGTCCTATTTGATGACTATAGCATTGATATTCATATATAACATTTTAGTATGCATAATATAAGATGATACATTGTATTCAATTCTAATTTTTTTCTTTTAAAATACACTGCATTCCAATCCTTTTAAAAAAAATGCTGTCGGGGCCTCCCTGGTGGCACAGCGGTTGGGCGCTGAGCTGTGGAGCTGTCGGTAGCGTGCGATGAGAGTTCGAGGCCCAGCCAGGGAGCAATCCCACATGGTGCGGCAGACCTCTCCTGCCTCGCCCGCTGCTCTCCTCAGCAGTGTATTTCTGATCTGCCTGTTCTGCTCCCCACTCTGTCTCTGGTGAACCCTCTCGCCGCTCCACGCCTCTGGCCTGTACCCCAGCTTGTATGTATAAATGAATGAATCTTTAAAAAAAAAAAAATTGCTGTCCATGACCCACTCAATTGATTTAACAATGTGCTTGAGAGCTGTAACCATAAGTAAGAAAATATTGTCTTTATAGTGGCAGATCTTATTTTATAACATAAAAGGAGGATTTTGTTAATACCATTAGGCATTCAATATGATATAATATTTAATGTCAAAAGGAAATATATATATATCTCACTGGTATATGCATAGTATTATTATCTTCTTCCTAAAGACTTATGAGTCAGCCTCTATTTTATTAGTATTTCTTTTCAAAATACTCTTTTCATCTTCTTCAACTATAGTCAATAAATGAAGCTTTTGCCCTATGTCTAAACTGTCAAGGTCTCTAAGAGAAAATGTGCTTTAAAGAAGTAGAAGTTAATGGTCACTCTTGCACTATAAATTCTATTGGCAGATTCTCTACTAGCCTATAGATTTAAGGATGACTTTCTCCTTGAAAACTCTAATGAGACTTGGGAATAATATACAACCTGTGATTCAGGAACTATCCTCTAAATGTAAGAGCTTTTAAACAATCTTAAAACCTTATCTCAAATAAATCACATTATTTCTTGTTATCTCGTAGAGACGTAAAGATATTTAATATAGGTAATAAATATTTGTGAAATAAAAGAACTTTAGTTTTTGGTCCTAAAAAATTCATTTTTTCTTGAGAAAAGGTTATGACATATGTTTCCTATTTGATTTAGAAGTAACAAAGTACTGTGTTTTCTACAAATATTCTTTTTGGAGAGGGGATGGAAAGTCAGGACTAAAGCAGTTGTGAATGGTAGAAAGAAAACATTACTCTAAACATGACCAAGATTTGAATACTAATTTAGTGAAGAAACAGGTGCTATAGCATTTGCATATGGATTTCAGTTTCCTGATCTTTAAAATGGGGTTATACTAACTTCATAAGGTTGTTCTGAGAAAAAAAAAATGCAATAATGGATTGAATGGCTAACATGTTTTTTAGCACTCAGTGAATGTTTATTTATATAAATCAACAGTCAACAATATTCACCAAGGGGGGACATTTAGCTGGTGAGAGAAGTCATAGAAACTGTGAGAAAATCCTCAGATTCTTTAACATACGCATTGGGACATATTCATTCAAATAATAGCTCTGACAGTCTATATGTAGGGCCAATGATGTTCTCATGCAAAATTATCTTCAGAACTCCACTTGGGAATTGCCCCAGGATAAATCTTACTTTAGAGTCATATTTTATGATTGCCCTTATCAGTATTTGCCCAACTGACTCTCCACCTTTTTATCAGGTTTAGATCTCAATGACTTCGGGTGGTTTCAAAAGTCCAATTCAACCTTAAAAGGTTAAGTTATTTTTAAAAAATGCAATGCAAGGCCTACCTGAAGGCAACATAGAAAAAGGAACTCTAAAAATGCTGTGATGCACTCCAACACGTGGTTGCCAAGAAACCATAAGATAGAAAGGAATGGTGATCCTCATCACGTAGCCAAGGATGGCTTCCATACTTCTTAGGGTCAAACCACAGCTGCAAGAAAGGGCCAGGCTGTGGAATTTAAAAAAAAATAATTATTTATTTATATGTTGAAGAACTGGGTATGTGTAGGCCAGAGGTGCAGGAGATGAGAGTATACACCATAGAGTGGGGAGCAGAACAGGCAGATTTAATGAAACACACTGCTGAGGGGAGCAGCAGGCGCTATAGGAGAGGTCTGCTGTGTCATGTGGGTTAACTCGCTGGCCGGGGATCGAACTCAAGCTGTAGCAGTGATAGCGCTGAGCCTTAACCCCTAGAGCCCACCAGGGAGGCGGCCCCTAGGCTGTGGAATTTTGTGGTGTGCTGAGAGTGAGGAACCATAACTAGGGAACTTAAGCACTTCCATGTATCTCTCAAGGTTCTATGTTCAGTATCTGTCTTAACTGAGATGTGATTGGTATTACAGTTCTGGTCCAGTTTAAGCTCTCTGCTCACTGTTTTAAATAAGTCCTTACCTCTCAGACTCAGCTTTTACCCAGAATGAGACAGTTTAGTGATGATCACCAGAAAAGTTACTTAACCTTTCGGAAGCTCAGATTCCTCATATGGAAAATGGAAATATAATAGTACACTGCTGCAAGATTACATGCAACAATAATAATAAAGTACTGAATGGCACGCCTGGCACACAGTAAACTCTCAATAAATTATATACCTAGTATTATTTTTATTCACAGCAGAGAAGCAGAACCCAATTTACTTCTGTGTTCAGTGGAATGCCTAGAAAGCGGTCAATTAGAGGCCTGTTCCTCTTGGATCTACCTAAAGAGGGATGCTAGAAACCCATTACTGGGGTTGGGAACCTCTTATAGAGCATCCAAAGTTCAGCTCATAGAAGAGAAAGCCATTAAGGGCACTAAGTTGGTTGGATAAATTGGACCTATAACTCAAGTGTCTTTTTTTAATGGTCATGTCACTTTTGCTATGGAAATATGGATTTAGTTTTCATGACTTCTGATCCCATTATCTATTCCTAAAATAATAATAACAAAAAGAATACTAGCTAACATTTACTGATGATTATTAAGGTTGTTTCAAAAACTTTTGCTATATACCTGTTTTGGCATCACTATAATGAAAAAGATATCAAAGCAAAAAGAATGGAACTGTCCCTCCCCCATCTTTTACTCAGCTCTCCCCAACAATCTGTGCCCTCCACTATTCCAGTGTTAATATGTGTCAGGCATCATTAAACTGTGTAACTATGTAAAAAACTGTAATTTTTGCTTTCCATTGGTAACACCTAGGTACAAATACTTTCATTTGCACATCAGGAAATATTGAATGCCTGCTCTAACGCAATGATCTAAGGACTGAAGTAGAATGTTCCTTCATGGACCATCTAGACCAGAGGTCTTGGGACTCTGTCTCACTGGTTTACTTCCCTGGCCAGTACATTATGTTACAGTGAATGCTATTTCAACAAAATTTTATATGCCAAGTAAAAACATATTTTACATGATGGTATCATGTCCTATTTTATAGTTGTGTGAAGTGTAGTGACCATAAAAGCAATAATCCACTGATTGGTGGCAACACGATTTTGGTGTTTGGTGGTGGTCATTGAGCTTAGGTATTTACTAGTCAACAGATGAGAGAGAATGGAGCACTTCGAGCCAAGTCGCACTAGGAAGTCATGCTAGAAAACCCTCATGCTGATGGGGTTTTGTGACAGAATGTTTAAGCCACGGTGTTTTGGTTCTCAAGTTCCTGTAGCCTAACCCACTTTCTAATCATTCCCAGGGTGTGTCACTTGGGACTGTTATTGTGCCATACTGGGAAAAAAAAAAAAAAAAAAGCTGAGATTGCTGCAGGCTAGTCACTCCTCAAAGGCAAATGGAAGAATGAAAATTCTTCTCTGACAGTTTTTTTTTAAAGAAATTTTAACTGTATATTATCCACAATCTAAGTGGTGCAAGGCATGCCATTGTTTTCAAGTATGTTCTGCTCTTAAAGAGGGTTACTGACAATAGGAGGATATGGTTGCTGGCAAAGAGTCTGTTTCAATACAGACCATTTGGTGCTGGTTGCTGTTATTTTCAACTTTTAGGTACAAGATCCCCCTTCCCCCATGCAATTGTAATAAAGAATAAAAATTTAACACTATGTTAAAGCACATAACGGAACATCTCTTTTGAAGGAGACAGTTTTACGACTGTTTTTTTCTTAAGAAGAAAATGAGTCTCCACTCTTGCAGCATAGATTTGGCAGCTCTGAGGTTTCTTTCCTTAAGTAAAATACCACTGATAGCTGCTCCAGCCCTTAAAGACTGAAGAAAACTGACAGCTTTACAGAAATGATAGAGTACCTAACATAACTATTCTTTTTTTTTTTTATTTATACATACAAGCTGGGGTACAGGCCAGAGGCGTGGGGCGGCGATAGGGTTCACCAGAGACAGAGTGGGGAGCAGAACAGGCAGATCAGAAGTACACTGCTGAGGGGAGCAGCGGGCGAGGCAGGAGAGGTCTGCCGCACCATGTGGGATTCTCCTCGGCCGGGTGTCGAACTCGCGTCGCTGCTGCCGACAGCTCCACAGCACAGCGCTCAACCGCTGCGCCACCGGGGAGGCCCCCAACATAACTATTCTTTACTCATTAACCTTCAGAAGGAAAACATTTGAAATAACGGGAAGAAAGAAACCTATGTTTCTAATCACCCAAACATGTCAATTATTTCTCTATTGTTGAGTGTCAATTATTCTGTGACCAAAATATATTTTTACAAATAGGGGCAAGATAATTTAGAGGAGAGAGGGAGGAAGGAAAAGAGAGAGAGGAGAGAGAAAAGAAGGAAGGGACACAGGGAGAGGGGGAGAATGTGATGTGTCTCCTACTAGTATTTCTATGCTCTTTATATTGTCATTAGTTTTTCTCCTGATAAGCATACTGCTTCATTCAGGCAATATATTATACTGAAGAATCTTTTTCATTTAACTCTCCTGTGTCTTGGTTTCTTTATCCTTTAAATGATGATAATGCTTGTTCTGCTTCATAGTGAAGGTGTTAGGATTAATAGTATATTATAGATAAAAATGTTTTGAGCTCCCCAGAAAGACACAATAAAAAGTATTCCTTTTGTTGTCATTGTCACCAAAGATACTCTATACTTCCCTCTTATTGCTTCTTAGCTTCCTTGTGTCTAGACAAAGTAGTACCTTAATGATGGATGTAAAATAACAGAGCTGCAAAGAACTCAAAGATTGTCCAAGCTAGCCTTTTCTTTTTTACAGAAATGGATAGTGAGGCTTGGAGACTTTAAATATCTTTTGGGGTTGCTTAATTCCCTCCTCAGTTTTCTCAACTGAGTGATTTTCAGGACTATGTTGTCAATTCTCTTATTTTCTTAGTGATTTGAACTATTTAAACTTGAGCTACAATCTCCATTCTAAAGTTTCTAAAATTGACACCTCTCTGTCTGACCACTGTATTCTTAAATCTCATACTTCTTGTTTTCACAACTTTAACGATTAGATAATGGTATTTGTTTCCTAGACTTGCCATGATAAACCTCTCAAAATGTATGGCTTAAAAAATAGAAATTTATTATCTCACAGTTCTGTATGTTACAAGTCTGAAGTCAAAGTGTCAGTGGGGCCTTATTCCCTCTGAAATCCCTGGGAAAGAGTCCTTCCTTGCCTCTTCCTAGTTTCTGTTTATCCCTGGCAATCCTTGACATTCCTTGGCTTCAGCTGAGTCACTCCAGTCTTTGACTTTGCCATCATGTGGCCTTCTTCCCTATATCTATCTCTGCCTCCAAATCTCTGTCTCATTAGCAAGACAATAGCATTAGAGTGAGACCTACTCTAATCCAGAATGACCTCATCTTAACATGATTATATCTACAAAATCCTTATTCCCAAATACCATCACATGCATAGGTACCAGGGGTTAGGGCTTCAAATTATCTTTTGGAGGGGGACACAGTTCAACCTATAACAATCACCTACTCAACTATCAAAATCAAACTCATCACAATCTTGAAATTGACATCATTTCTGTGACTAGTATCACTAAACTTTAAATATTCCAGATTAGAAACAATTTTTTATTCTTCTCCTACACTTATGGTCTAGATTTAATCTGCCCTGATGTTATATTATTTCTTCCTTTGAAATAGCCATCAATTTCTAGTCTTGTTTCTGGTCTCTCCTTTATTATTTTTTTATTTTTTAAAGATTTCTTTTTATTTACCCATAAAAGAGGTGGGGTGTAGGCTAGAGGTGTTGGGGGTGGAGGTGAGAGGATTCACCAGAGACAGAGTGGGGAGCAGTACAGGCAGATCTACTGAAATACACTGCTGAGGGGAGTGGCGGGCGAGACAGGAGAGGTCTGTTGTGCCAAGTGGGTTAGCTCCCTGGCCGGGGATTGAACTTATGCAGTGTTTGGCATAACTTGATAATGCTGACACTTTATTTTTTTATTTATTTATTTATTTTATTTTATTTTTTTTTAAATTCCTAATACCCAATTTCTTTTTTTTTTTTAATTTATTTTTTTTTTAATTTATACATACAAGCTGGGGTACAGGCCAGAGGCATGGGGCGGCGAGAGGGTTCACCAGAGACGGAGCGGGGAGCAGAACAGGCAGATCAGAAATACACTGCTGAGGGGAGCAGCAGGCAAGGCAGGAGAGGTCTGCCGTGCCATGTGGGACTCTCCCCGGCCGGGCGTCGAACTCGCGTCGCCGCTGCCGACAGCTCCACAGTGCAGCGCTTAACCGCTGCGCCACCGGGGAGGCCCAATGCTGACACTTTAACCCCAGGGAGGCTCTGATCTCTCCTTTATATAGTGCCTTATTACTCTAAGTGTGGTCAAGGATACGAAACATCAATATCAGCTACAAGTTTGGTAGAAATAAAAATTCCTGCCTTACTACAGACCTGATTCTGATCCTAAATTAGAATCTGCATTTTAATTAGACTGGAAGGTGATGCTCATCGCAATCTGAAAATTCAGACGTTCAGGCCAAGATTGATATCTATTCCTCAGTGCTTAACTTGTCTGAAAATTTTTATGTCCCTTCAATTTCTAGATCTGTCCAGGTTGATTAAGTAAATTAAATAAGAATTTTAAAATTGAATCTTACTTGACCTCAATCTAAACAATAGCATACATGAAATTATGTACTTCACGTGCTAGTTATGTATTTTACAGTTTTCATTTTTACTTGAAAATACACAGTATTAAAATTAAGTGTTGTCCACATACCACCTATAATTATTTCCCTTACCACCATTAGTGCATATACAACTTGTTGGGAACAATTTGCATAGTGAGACCTATTTCAAGTCCCAGGATCTATTTCCACCACTTTGAGACCTGAGTCCCCAAAATGTAGGATAAGCATAATAATAGCAACAGTAACTAATGTTTAATATTCAGTACATGTACCTGGTAAAATTCTAGGCATTTTATATGTCTTCATTTATTAAATCTACAAAACAAGTTTATGCTATTATTCCCTTTTTTTTTTTTCAGACAGATTCTAAGGCCCAGAGAAATTAGGTAACTTGCTCAAAATCACATTATGAGTAAGGATCAGAGATTTGAACCTAGACAGTCTGACTCCAGAGTCTATTGCTTTATTCCTCATATGTTTCTTCCCTAATTTAATCTGGTATTATGAAGATTAAATGCCAAATAAAATAATACACACACACACACACGCACACCCACACCCACACACACCCTCACTTAATACCGGACCTAATGTATAGAAAGAATGCAATACAATTTAATGATCTTTCTAAAAGATATATTGATAGGGCCTCCCCGGTGGCACAGCGGTTAAGCGCTGCACTGTGGAGCTGTCGGCAGCGGTGACGCGAGTTCGACGCCCGGCCGGGGAGAGTCCCACATGGCACGGCAGACCTCTCCTGCCTTGCCCGCTGCTCCCCTCAGCAGTCTATTTCTGATCTGCCTGTTCTGCTACCCGCTCTGTCTCTGGTGAACCCTCTAACTGCCCCATGCCTCTGGCCTGCACCCCAGCTTGTATGTATAAATAAAAAAAAAAATCTTAAAAGATACATTGATATATTTTATTTCATCCTTTCATAGTGATCTGATGAAAATCGTATTCTATCAGTCTTTAATCCTCAGACTGGATAAACGTAGTGCCTTCTCACTGAGGTAACAATGAGAATGTTAGACAACTTTCCAGGAAGGTTAGAGAGCAGAAGTACATCTGATTTGAGGAATTTTACATTGATCCCTGACACAATAATAGTGGCTTAAATTGACCTTCCTGAAAGTTTGCAGGTCATGAAGACCAATTAGTTGCTATGGTGTCAATAAGTGCAAATTGCTTTAGATTGTTGGTGAATAGGGAAATCTCCACTGGGTCAGTGCCCAGGGCAATGAGGTACTAAAGGCTCTGCAGGTGGTTTGAAGGCAGCCATTAAAAAAAAAAAAAATCCACAACTGTTCTGGGTTTAGGGAGTCCACTCATAAATGGTGGTATGCCCGGGCTTCTTCAGCATGTGCATGCAAATCAAGGTCTGATCTCAGCCTATCCATCTCTGTGTGATCTAGGTGAATTTTATTTTAGGGGTCATATTCTCTTGAACCATGGTGCAGCAATTGGGATTAGATTGAATTACTTAATTTGTGGAACTTTTGATTATCAGTAAAACATCAAGATATGACTAATTAGGATCCTTCTCAGTGTTCATTTTAAATGACTTCAGTTAAAATTAACAGAAAAATATAAATAAATGTCTGAGTTGAAATGTGGAAACCAAATGTTCAAGGGAGAAAAAAAAAAAACAAACACAAAACTCAAAACCCAATTCAGAGCTCAACCTAGACAAGGCATTATGTTACAGTAACAGCTTAAAAAAAAAAAAAACCCTCTAAATTAATGATGCATATACTGTAGCAATAAACAGAGTTAACTGAGATAATTAAAAGTATTTTTATTCAGTTAATAAGATAAAGTGTCACAGTTGAGAATGATTACCGTGAACTTCTGCAGAGCAGAGCAGAACACCTTGTCTTTGTAAAAACATAACAATATTCAACAATCGTAACATGTTTTATTCATGTGGTGTTTATGTCTAGATATGTCCAAGCTATTTGCCAGGTGAACAGTCACACTTGATAGATCCAGGAGGGAATTTCTTGGTACAATGAACAAAAAGAGCTATTTTGTTCTTGTGCTCCAACCTCAGACCAAGGGAAAAAAAACTGTCATAAAAATATGGTCACCTTTCTGCCTTTAAAACTGTACTGGTGCCTGGGGAAGGATTCTCAGAATGTAAAAAAATTGGTGACATTACATGGGAAGCTTTCTGTTCTTCTTGTAATAGTCAATCTTGTTTAGTCAGTAGCCTCCAAGTCTATTGGAAACAGCGTATTATGAGGGATGGCAAAGGATTCGGGAGCAAGGGATCCACAAAACTATTATAGGGTGGTCAAGAAGTGACTTCTCCACTAAAACTTTACTAGTTAAAGTGTTGTTTTCAGATACTTTGATACAGTCAAATATATATGTCAAGTACCATTAATTAACCTAAGATAAAAATAAATCACTTAATATACTTATTTAATGCTCTTTTGTATTTTTGCTACCTTTCCTATGTACAAAGACAAAGATCTACTCCTTATAATTGGAAGAGAAAACCAGCAACATAGCCTTTAAGAACAAAGCTTTTGGTTATGTAACTGTAGAAATTCAGCTATTGAAAATAAAAGAGGGGTAGAACCCAGAGGAAGTTCCATAACCTACTAAGGTTATGCCCTGGGGTGTTGCTCCTTCCACATTTCAAGGGTAACATTAAGTCACCATTAGAAATGAGCGGGTAGAAATTTTTTGTTGTTCATTTTAGTTCCAGTGACCCTGGCAAAGGGCTACTTACTGAAGTGTGTTTGTTTGTGGAGAAAACTCCATAGGGAATATTTTAGATTATGCTACAGGAATGGCGCTTGCAATGAAAAACACCATTTAAAGAAACATTGACATAGCATTCGAGCTCTGCTTCCATCCTGGTACATTGTAGAAGCCAAGTCTATTTTTGAAAAGGAAAAGGTTCTTTGTGTGGACTGTGTGCCCTATATCAATGACATAATTGTAAATTCATGGTTCTTCATATCCCAGATAGAGATCGAGTACTCAAAAGCAGAATGGGACTATTACCAAAAGCCAGGAAAGAAAGCTGTTCTGCTGGCAATTTGGGACATTTGAAATAAATAACCCAAGTGGAGGGTACCTGAGAGAGGTGCTGCCTGCTGACTTTCTAAGAGTCATGTAAAACAACGTTCAACAAACTTACTTGTGGAAGTAAGTGCCTGACCTCTTTAAAAACTAGAATTGGGTATCAATGAAGAGACAGCCACAGACAGAAAGAGAAAGGACCCACAGTGCCGAAGACTTGGAATCAGTTGCTTTATAAAATACAACACTTGGGACAAATAGACCATAAGGAGGGAATAATGAAAAATGTGTAATTCCTCCAAAAATTCCTCTACTCTCACTGAGCTGAATACGAAGGCACCAGGCTGAAAGAGAAATTAAGCCCAAATGGGCCACCAGTGACCAGAAATAGCCGGACTTTGCAAGAATTCCAAACATGAAAATTCAGATATTAGATCTACCTCTTGTTTAGGGTAGTGAGGCAGCTTCCCTGGTTCCTGTGCTTGAGGTGTGGTAGAGGGAGAGGGGAAGTTTGGATCTTCTTTTCTCAGAGTATCATTAAATTCAATTACATAGAGCCTCCCTGGTGGCGCAGGGGTTAATGAGCACTATCAAGCTATCGCCATACACTGTGCCATGAGTTATATCCCTGGACAGGGAGCTGACCCACATGGCGCAGCAGACCTCTCCTGTTTTGCCTGCTGCTCCCCTCAGCAATGTGTTTCAGTAGATCTGCTTGTTCTGCAACCCGCCCTGTCTCTGGTGAATCCTCTCACCTCCTCCTCCTCCCCCACCCCCCACCTCTGGCCTACACCCTTGCTCTTGTATGCATAAAATAAATACATCTTAAAAAAAAAATCAGCTGCATAAGTTTGTGTCAGGGAGCCTATAGGAGTTGTCACCTGAGTAGCCCAAATACAGTTCACGATTTGGGGTGGGTACTGCTCTGGTTGAGAGGCCCAGACTCAAATACTTCTAGGGATGGTGCTTAGGTGACCTTGGCACCAGAGAATAAGGCTGACTCTCAGTTATTGACATTGGGTGGAAGTGGGAAGGATGAGGTATGGGTTTACAGTGAGATAAGTCATGCATATGGTCAGATGATTGGTGTATATCATCTGAAGCTGTCTGCTTTGACACTCCCAACCAAACCAGGTGAAGGTATGTCTGTAATAGACCCACTATGAGATACCATTTTGGAAACGGGGGGGGGAAAAATTAAAGTGCAAGAAAACGTAAGCTCTGGACTACTTCCCCCTAGTCATTCTTCCCAACCAGATTTTAGCATTCTAATGAAGCTGCTATTCGTCATTTTTCAATCTTGATTTTAACTTTTTGGTGATTCTAGAGTAGTGCTTAACACTTAGGTGGAGCTTCAAAAATAGTTGTTGAAGAAATGAATGGAATGGCAATTATCGAGCAACCAAGTCAAGAATGGTCTATAATATATTTTGTGTTTATGTTTAATACTTTTTGATTTACTGATAACTATTTTTAGAGTGGTCTGTGCAACAGGAACAGCCTCTCCCCTTTCCTTACTCATATCATTCCAGTGTGCCTGGGAAGTTTGGCTTGCCCTTCCCGTAGAACTGGAATCCAGGAGAAGTTGAGAAAACTTCAGGAGGTGGAGTTGAGAAATGCAGAATCAGGGGTGACCTGAATGCTTAAGATGTCCGTGACTACTTTATGCATTTCAGTTTTTATATAAAAATCTCTGGACCACTGGGAGAAACTTGGTTTCTCTATAATAAATTAGAAAAGGTTTTGATGCCATCTGGTTTCAGAAGCCCATTTCCCTAACACACACACACACACACACACACACACACACACACACACACACACACACACACGCATACCCCACTTCTCTATGAAGTGAAGAGATTGATTAGTACTATTCATTAGGACATTTGTATTGAAGAGCACATTGAGCAAGAAGCCATTGATTTACATGTGCCTCATCAGTAACATCATTCTGGACTCCATATATGTGCCCTTGTGAGGTACTAAATCAAGATGGTCAAGACTAACGTGACCAGGCTAGAAGGCCCTGTTCTGCCTCATTAAAGAAAAAACATTTGTCTGTTTATCTTGTTCAAAGATATGGACTAGAGCGTACTGAGGAAATTTCAAGGAGTTTAGAGGTATTATGCCAATAACAATCAGCATATTGAACTAGGTGGAAGTGTTCAGGGAGGGAAGTGCCAGAGGCAGTGATGGGTCTGGTTTTATTTAGCGCATTTAATAATGATCTGGAAGACGACGGAGAAAACACATTAAAATCACAGATTATACTAAATTGACAGGTGGTGTAAACACAAATGAGGGCAAACAAAAGGATATAAAGAATTTAGAACAGAAATGAGATTCCATCAGAAAAAAAAAATGTTCTTTCACATCTGTGCAAAGTATCTTAAATCAGCAATGGAAATTGTTTTAAAAGTCATTTAGCTCAGAAACTGTTCATAGGCATTGCTCACATTTATAAGTAAGTGCTAACCCCTCCTCACTTCTAGCTATTTTTATTCCATTGGATTATATGTTTTTTCCTTATGATTTAAACATACAAATCTGATGATGTCATTTCTCTGCTAAAATCCTTAAAAGGTTCTGTGTTTCCTCCAGGATGGAGTCCCAGCTCCTTAGCCCCTTCGTTCACTGTTTTGATCCTCCTTCCCAGGCTCCTTCATGTGTCTATGTCTGCTCTGCACTCCTCATTGCATCCAGGCTAAATTATTTGTAGCTCCCTGATTGCATCCCACCTTATTACTAACTGCACCATCTGCTCACTGCCGCACTCCATTTTCTTTTCTGGGTTAGCTCCATATGACCTTCAAGATTCAGTTCTGGCCTCATCGCCTTCACAGGCTCTCTTGCACAGAAATCATGCCCTCCCCTGATTTTGGTTTGGCACTGCTATCACACCCACTGCTAATTCCAACATACTAATTTGATGATGGTAATGGCTTTATTTATGGAGCACTTAATTATGTTCCAGACTCTGTGCTATGTGTTTTCATGCATTGTCTTTGTAATCATCAAACTTGAGGTCTCATTTCTGTACATGAAGAAATTTCATATTACGCTACATAATTTGTCCAAGACTGTGCAATGAGTAAGTGGCAGAACTGGGATTCAAACTGCTTCTAGAATCCATTCTTTTAAAATTATGTTATTACAATAATTTGTTTCCTTGTCTATCTCTACCACTTGTGCAAACTTCTTGGGGAGAGGGACCTGTCACGATCATCTGGCATCTTTACTACCTTGCATGGTACACAGAGTTTAATAATAATAACAATAGAATAATTAATGTTAGGCGAGTACTAATTATGCTAGACAATTTGCATGTATTTTTGCATGCATTACTCACAAAACATCACAGAGCAGAAAAATTATTTTAGTTTATACTGGAGAACCTGAGGCTTAGAGGATTGAGTAACATTTTCAACATTATATAGATCTGGTTCCAAAGTCTTCCCTTTTTTGGATAAACCATTTTGCATTCTCATCTGACAGAAAATAGTCACAAACCATCTGTAGGATCCTACAAAAACCAGTTCCAACGAACCTCAACTTAAATACATGGGTGAGATCAAGTGTATGCACAAATGTAGACACTGTCTGCTTTTTGTTAGACTGTTGATTTACTTTTCTTGAGCTGGTTCACTTTAACCATTAGTCTCATGAGCATTTATATTTGTGGCTAAATTGAACAGAGAGATCCACATACTGCTTTTGACATCGAAGGAAATCGGTTCTTACTATGGTTATTAGTCAAGTTTTTCTTCTTTAGAAGGATAAAGAAGACCCAGTTCCTGGATGGTGTCCTGGAGATGCAATGGAAAGCAAATTGATCTAAATTGGAAAGACAGCCCTCAACCCAATTGTGCTGTATGTGTTAGTCACTTTAACTTCTCTGCATTTCAGACTTCTGACCTTCAAACTCTCTTTTCAGGTGTTAGACTTGCAGTCAACTACATCATCATCACCAAGGGAGTATTTGATAACTACTCCTGGGTCGCATTCATAGACATTCTGATTTTGCAGAGTCAGGGCAAGTAATTGTAAAAGCTCCCCAGGTGATTTTGCTGTGTGATTTTTAAAAATTATGTTTATTGAGGTAATGTTGGTTTACCACACTGTATATCATTTAGGAGTATGTGTTTATAGCTCTACACAGTATGTTTTCATATCACACCTACCACCAAAGCCCCAATAATCCCCCATCATAGTCCATTGAACACCCTCTACGCACCCACCCCAAGACACCCTCTGTCCTTCTTTCCCCCTACCCCTTTCCTCCCACCCTTTGCTCCTCACTCTAGTCTCTTCTGGGATCAGTAGTTCTACAGTCAGAGTCAAAGATTGGTTTTTGTCTGTTCCTTTGTTTTGTTTCTTTATATTCTACATATGAGTGAAAATCATCCTGTTTGTCTCTGGTTTTGTTTCTTTATATTTGTCTTTCTTCTTCTGACTTTTCATTTAGCATAATACCCTCTGGTTCCATCCATTGTGTTGAGAATGGCAAGAGTACAGCTTTTTGTATTGTTGAGTAGTATTCCATATGTATATGTACCACATCTTCTTAATCCACTCATCTGTCCTCAGGCATGTAGGTTGCTTGGCTGTTGTAAATAGTGCTGAGATAAACAGGGGCGTACATGTATCCCTTTGAATTAATGTCTTTATATTCTTCAGGCAGATACCTAGAGGAATTGCAGAGGAATTGCTGAATCATATGGTAGATCTATTTTTAATGTTTTATGATGCCTCAATACTATTTTCCATAGAAGCTGGACTAGTTTATATACCCACCAACAGCTTCTAGCCTCACCAATATTTGTTGTTTCTGGTCTTTTTGATATGGACCAATCTAATTCACGGGTGTGAGATGGTTTCTCATTATGGTTTTGATTTGCATTTCTCTGATAATAAGTGATGAAGAACATTTTTCTCATGTGCCCATTGACTTTCTTTGTGTCTTTTTCGGGCAAGTGACTATTTAGTTCTTCTGCTCATTTTTTGATAGAGTTATTTGTTTTCTTATTGTCATGCTATACATATTCTTTGTAGATATTGGATATTATCCCCTTGCTGGATGTATGATGTACAAATATTTTCTCCCATTTGGTAGGGTATCTTTTTGTTTTAGTGATAGTTCCTTTTGCTTTCTGCAATTAATTTTTGCATACCACAGGACTAAATGACTTTTAGCTAAGAGATAATGTAATTTATTATCCAGGTTTATTTCTTGGAGGCTTAGGAGAATATATTTTTGGTTAAAATTGGTAATTTATATATACTAAAGGACTATAAAATGAGGACTTTGCATGTAGTAGGCTCAATGAGTGGGTTTCATATTTATTACATTCACAAATGAGGCCTGTGATACTTGGATTTTTTTTTACAGTAATAAAAGTAATGGATAATATTATATGGCAGTTTACTTGGTTAAATTTTTTTTCACATATATTACTTTATTCAGTGTTCACTTCATAGATTATTTCCTTTTTATAAATGAGAGAACTGAGGCTTCCTGACTTGTGCAAAGTCACAGTGTGAATCAGCAGCATAGCCAGAATTTGATCTGGAATCTTCTGAATCTGAAGGCCATGATGCATTCCATTCCTTAATAAACCTTTTTTTTTTTAATTAAAGATTTTTTTTTTTTAATTTGGCATACAATGCCATAGGTGTGGGGCGGTGAGAGAATTCACCAGAGACAGAGTGGGGAGCAGAACAGGCAGATGGACGGAAATACACTGCTGAGGGGAGCAGTGGGTGAGGCAAGAGAGGTCTGCTGCACCAGGTGGGAATCTCCCTGGCTGGGCTTTGGGCTTCAAACTTCATGCTGAAGCCACTGACAGCTCCACAGTACAGCGCTTAACCTGTTGCGCCACCAGGGAGGCCCTAATATACCTTCTTAATCTAATAAGTACCTTGCAGCCAGTGACTGACAAAGTAGAACTTCTAGTCTTTACGTGAAAAGGAACTACATTTCATTTACACAAAGCTTTTAGATTCTTAAGAAGGATAGAATCTTTTCATTGTAGAACAGCTAAAAGGAATGGATGGCATGATGCTACTGAAGGCTCTAATGTGTCTCTAGCAATTTCTAGAAACCTAAAAAATTTTGGCTAGTCTTGGAGGGGGAAACTCACTTGAAAGCCAATAATTTGTAATGTGTGGGTGTCCTGATATTTTTTTTTGAGGAACTCATTCTGTGATATTGATTCCCTTCCCATCATTCCCCTAAAGATTATATTTCACCTTCAGTCCATCCCCATCCACTTTATTTTTTTAAAGATTTAAAAAATTATTTACTTTATGCATACAAGGGCTGGGGTGTAGGCCAGAGGTGTGTGTATGTGTATGTGTTGGGTGGGGGGGAAGTGAGAGGACTCACCAGAGACAGAGTGGGGAGCAAAACAGGCAAATCTATTGAAATACACTGCTGAGGGGAGCACAGGAGAGGTCTGTTGTGCCATGTGGGAAGCTCCCCGGCTGGGGATGGAACTCATGCTGCAGTGGCTGGTGATAGCTTCATAGTGCTGAGACTTAACATTCTGCACCACCAGGGAGGCACTCCCCCCATCCCACTTTAATAAATGGCACCACAAGCAACATAGAAGCACAAGTCCAAAACTACAGACTTGCTTTTTGTTATCCTCAATCTATTTCCCAAGTCTAGTTATCACTGGTCCAAAAGGCTCTATGACCAAATAAATCTGAAAATGGCCCATTTCTCCTTTCCTTCCCTAATATCTCCATAAATTAGACAATCATAGTCTCTTTCATAAGTGACAATAGCCTCTTAAGTGATCTCAGGAATTCCTTCTCTTGTCTACCCTCCCCCCAGATCTATTCTCACTCAGCAGAGAGTCCTCTTTTAAAATGTAAATCCCATGTCACTCCCCTACTTAAAACTGCAATGAATTCCCATTTCATTTGGAATGAAATCCAAATGCCTTATCATGGCCTTCAGCAACAGTGTCTTCTTTCATTCTGAACAGTGTCTCATAGGTTCGGCACACTGGACTACTGTGGGCTCCTTGAACACATCAAATGTACTTTAGCATTGGAAACTTTGCATTTCCTTTTCTCTCTCCCTGGAAAGCACTTCCCCAAAATGTTCAGAAGTCTAGTTGTCCTCTTAACTCAGATATTAGTTTGAATATATTAAGATGTCACCTATCTTCTTTCTAGAGACCGTCTCATATAAACTCCTAGTCACTACTGGTACTGTTTTCTTAATCTAACCTAGAGAGGCTGCACTGTAATTTACATAAAATGTATTGGAATGAGACTTGTGATACAAGAATGAGTTAGCTGAAGTTAAACACCAGGTGCAGATGACATTCTAAGCAGGAATTCACTCCCCCAGAGGAGGGTGGGAGGTTGTTAGCTAACGTTTGTACAGAAAGGCCACACTCCAGAGGAGGCTACTACAGGCACTTCAGCTCTTTATCTCTGATAAGAGGTTTTGCTAATTAGCATAGTGAATGTCAGAAGTAGATTTTTATTGGTGAAATTAGTGCCTTGTTAATTAGCATGATAAATGCTAGACATGGACTCTCACTGGTAAAATTAAAGGTGAATGTGTCAAAAAACATTTTGGTTCCATCACCCAATCTGGTAAAACAAGGTATAAAAGCACTTTTCCTTAGGTTTGGAATACAAAGGTTTTCTTAGGTTTGAAATGGCCTGTATCCCACCATTCGTTTATATGACATTTGATTGTCTGTGTTGACCTTGTGGGTAGCAGAATCCTGCCTCTGGAATATTGTCATATCTCTCTACTGTTCATGTAAGATGGTAGTAATAATACCTAAAAGGACAGAGAGGCAGCTCCTCACCAAGTCATGAAATCAGTTGCTTTAACTCTTTTATGCCTGTTTGCCAGTAAACTTTATTTAATAAATCTTTGTGTAGTAGAATTTGGTTGAATCTTGCTTTCATTTATAAGCTAATGGCAAGGTTATAGAGGGAGTAGCTTACCCATCTCAGAGATTGTTATGGTAACCACTACCTGCCAACACACACACACACACACACACACACACACACACACACACCCCCCAAATGGTCTTTGCTTTAGTTTACAAGGGTTAGCAGATAAAATTCAGGTGCACATTTATTCGCTGACCTGTTAGACTCCCTCCCCAACCCACCAATGTAAACCATTTGAGAACAAGTGTCTTAGGGGATCACGTCCCAGAGTCCTGATTAGAACTTGGACCTAAAAGGCTCTATTTCTGTTTATCAATAATTATTTTTAATATCTGAAAGAGAATATGATGAAGGGAGATTAAAAATGTAACACTAAAACAAGTATAAAAAAAATGGGTGAAGCCTTAAGAACTGGTGCTTAGAAAGGAAGTCAGCAAACAAAAAAATTCTTAAATAGGCAGTGGAGAAAAGTGTGTTTCTTGGAATTCTGGTCTTGTAAGATGCCATGAAGAAAATCATAGTTATAGAAATTAAAGAAGATACAAAGAAATGGAAAGATATACCATGCTCATGAATTAGAAGAATTAATATTGTTAAAATGTTCATAATGCCCAAGGCAATTTACAGATTAAGTGCAATCCACATCAAAGTCATTTTTATTTTTACAGGGATACATTATATTATATATTTCAGACATGAAAAGTGAAATCCTGCCATTTGTGACATACCAGCCTTGAGGGTCTTATGCTGAGTGAAATATATTAGACAGAGTCACAAATACCATATGATTATACTTTTATGTGAAATCTAAAAGAACAAAACTGTTACAGGGCAGGAGAGAGGGGCACCCCCGAAACCCCAGACCTGCCCTGGTCTAAATGGGCTCAGCCACCTGCCGCATCAATACAAAGCATATAGGACCCTTTCTCCTGGGGACCACCCTGTTACAAAACAAGCAAACAAACAAAACCCCTGAAATCATAGAGACAGGAGACATAGAAATTGGTGGTTACTGGAGCAGTGGAGGATTGAGGGATGGGCAAAATGGGTGAAGGGGATCAAGAGGTACACACTTCCAGTTACAAAATAAATAAATGAAGGAGATATGACTATAGCATTGGGAATATGATCATAGTATGGCATTGCAAATTTGTAGGTTACTAAAAAAAGGTAGTAAATAGACTTAATGTGATGATTTTGAAAAGAGGACAAATGTTTAATCATTATGTTGTATCCCTAAAATTAAAATAATCTTGCATGTCAACTTTAATTAAAAAAAAAAACACAAAGCACCTCACCAATATATAAAGACCATATTTAGTCATTAAGTAATATTGTAGGAACAATATGAATTTCTTTTCTTAAATATCTACAATGCATATGAATTTATTAAAGAGAATAGTCACACACCCAAACAAAAAACCTTATTAACTTTGTTTTACGCAGTTATTTCCCCAAACTTATTTGAGAACGGAACTTGGCTCTTTTTCTCTGTGAGATTTATTAATAAACGCTGTAAAAGGCTTTAGCAAAGTCATAAAGAATGTGAATAGAAAACTGGTAAAGAAAATACCAGTGCTTTCATGATCCTGTGAAGCTAGTTGGGGCAAGAATCTAACCTTCTTTCCTGTGTGCCTCATGTATGGAGAGCATTCTGAAGCAATCAGGGCAACAACTTTCAGTCTGGTTCTACCTTCTGACCCACCCTTCACCCAGAGAAAGGAAGATGGACTGAACGGCTGAACCTCCCTGCAGCTGGAATACTGAGAGATAACTAGGAGCAATCATGCACTGAAAATCGGATATGAACGTGCTACCCAGTGTAGCAGAAAAAATGAACCCATGAGAGTTGCCAGTACAGTGAAACCCACTTACTACAACCTTTTAAAGATCAGTCTAATGCTCACACATGCTCAATGCTTCCTTTCCTTAGCCCTCGGAGAAATATTATAAAGGTGTTTCACTTTAGTAAGGTTCATGAGTTTATGGCCTTGAGAATGCCCTTGAGAATAAACTCTAGGGATTCAGAGAGAGGAAAAGAAAAGTGACTTTTAATGGATTTTGTCTTTATCTCCTTTCCATAAACTTGCAACTAAAACATCTAAGTTAGGTAAATTTTCTAAACTCAGTAAGTGCAAAGGGAATAATTCTATTTTCCTTTTTTTATTAACTTTAATTAACTAAAAATCAAATCATGTCAGAGAGGCAAATACAATTTGGGAGTGATTCCTAAAATAGAAATACATACTCCAAAATGCATACAATCACATTACCAAATGTTTGAATAACACCAGGGACATGTGAATATATGCAAAGTTTTAAAAAAAATAGTAGGAAGGTGCTCTTTCTTACCCAGTGAACTTTGTATATGTTTTTTTTTTTCAACTTGGAATTCGTTGATCTCCTTTCCTTCACTGATTGCCATTCATCCTCAGTCCTTAGTTTAGATGGCATTTACCTTGGCAAGCCTTCCCTGAGCCACCCACCTAGTCTAGAAAAACCTGGTTGGGTGCCCTATTGTAATGTCCCTTATCACACTTGCTTGTGTATTTAATTGCCCATTTACTACTAGATTACGTATTTTATGGCCACATGTATCTCTTTCATTCATTAGTCCTCAGAGCCTAGGAAAACTGTCTGGCAGGAAATTGGTGCTTAATAAACTGGTTAATATAGTGTTGGTTTAAATTAGACTCTACGTTTTGATACCCAACGTTGCATTTGAGAAAACTTACATGGATATACTTATTAGTTCCATGTTCATACACATATTAACTGTCATAGTCATTCAGAGAAAACTATATTCCGGGAGTGGCTGCAAGGTAATTTAAACAGAATTTGAAGAAAAGCTCAGTTTAAGAGTTAGAGTAATTAGAAATTAAAGACTTAAGAGATGAAAATTCTGAAGCACTGTTGACTTTTGGAAATTCATTGAAATGATTTTCATCATGAAAATATCACTTTTAGTTATACTCAAAGTTAGACAATTCAGAGGCATTTCATTGTTTAAGATGCTTGATTCATCAAAATGCATGTGAGTTTTCTTTGTGGTTTTCTAGTCACATGATTGTAGAGGTCAAGTACTCATGTGGAAACTGCAGATGAATAAGCAAACAAATGTAAGACTTAGTTTACACACACAAATACACAAAAGATGCTTTTCTTGAGCTATTTAATTGCATACATGCATTAGGGATGAAAAGAAAGAGAAGGGGAGGCAGAAAACATAAAGTAAAAGAAAATAATGACATAGGCAGAGAAAGAAGGAATTGAATGCATAGCCAAACTCTTGGCTTCCTGATATAAATAAGTCAACCGAACAAAAACAAACAGATATTTGACTGTTATAAGCTAAACTGAAGCCTCTGTATATATGTGTGTGTTTATGTAGAAATCTTTTCTTGGTAATCTCTGTGTTCATTGGTTTATACATACATTATATCAGGTGTCTGTAATCTTTAATAAAATTCTTTTCTGCACAAATAAAGTAAATACTAAAGGAATTTTTAAAGACCAAAATTTGGTTTCACATTGCAGACAGATCATGTGAGATGAACTAGTTTTGAAATTTAAGTGTAATTGGTTGCTATATAGCAAATACATTTTCACTGGCCAATCAAAATAGAAAACAAACAAACAAACACAAAAAAACAACAACAAGAAGACAGAACAAAACCAAGGATACACAGGGTAGGAATTTTGAAAGATAGAGCATGCTCATATAGAATATGGATGATGCTGGTACAGAAGAGAAGAAGCACAAAATACACTGACGGAGTCAAATTAAGGGAATAGAGCAGAATACAAATTTTTCAAGTCAACTTTCAGAATGCTCAGTTTGAGTACAGTACAAGCTATCTTCACTTTATTCTATAAAAAGCTACTTGAGCATTTGGAGAGGTACAAAGAAGGAACAGAAAGATAGAGGAGCTCACGATGAGCTATAAATCTTGATGTTTAAATTGAGTGAGGGGAGTTGAGACAGTACAGTGCAGTACTTGTTAAAAAAAAGTGACAAATGGTGTTTCCATTTGCGAAAGTCATTTACAATTGGCCATTAATAAGGGGGTTGGGATAGCGGGATCTTCTTCCAGAAGTTTAAAATTTCAGTCATCACACTAGGCCTATTTCGTTTAATTCATAGAGTTGATTTTATTCAAATATGTATAAGGTCTTAAATGGAAAACATTTTGGTAATTTGCATGGCTATTTTCAAGACTGCAAAATCTAATTGTCACAGACAATAGAAGCAGGCTGTCAGCAATGGAAATAAGGGACAAAAATGACTGATGTAAATCAGTCCTTGAAAACTTAGGTTTCTCCCAAGATAACCCAAATCAGTACCATGTCCTTGCTCACAAAGTTGATGTTCATGGAAATAACTGATGACATTCCCAGAGAAACTCTCAAGTCCTGCCTGGGGCCATGGTCTACTCTCCCTTTGGTGTCGTCTTCTACCGTGAGGAAATAAACCTTTCATCTTGACAAAGAAAGGTCTCAACTTGTTTTATTACTTGGGGCTTAGTTTAAACTCTTCCTTTAAGTGTCTTTGGGGGTGACTGTTAGATTCCTAGCTCTCTTGGTATCCTGGAGATCCACTGGGTACTATAATTATTATAATTGTGGGCCATAACTGTCTTGTTTTGGGGCCATCTGCTCTTCTCACTTGAATAATATACTTTGTCATTGGGCACACATAAATCACAGACAGGATAGTTTCTCTCTTCCTGGCTTGACAAACACCAAGCACACTTAGAATTCAGCCTTATAATTAAATAGGGCCCAATTTCCACAGTCAGAGCTGTTACAAAAGGATCTGCAGCCTGGCGAAAGGGCTATTTGCATTGACCTTGGATGGCAGACATTATAGCATTTGAGGGAACTGCTGCCCCTCTGCTGTCCTCATCTGTGACCCTAAATCATACCTCCAGGTTTTGTGGGTTAGTAGGACACTGGGCACTAAATTTGGAGTGAGAAGACCTGGGAGTCAGTTTTATCAGTAAAATTTCCGTTTTTGGAGGCTGAAATGAGATTATGTTCAAGTGCTTTGTTATCTACTTTAAGGAAGAACCAATTGGTGATAAAAATGAATAAACATTTTTAAGTCTTTCTCAGTCTGTGGGTCCTCAGTTGCATACCTGCGCTGTGTGCTGTAGTTTATAACATGGGTGCTTTTTCATTGTTTCCCTTCTTATCCTTACCAAGGAGCCCAGAGCTCTCCAATGTTAACTGTGCAGTTGAATCTTAACGCGTTGTTTCTATGTGAAAATGTTGCTGCTACTGCTTCAGCATTGAAACACAGGATTTGACTTGTCATCTAGAACCTCAAAGAGGGCCCCCTCAGCAGGGTGATGATCAAAGGTTCCAATTTGTCGAGGACTACTTGATTTTAGCAGTTAAAATGTTCTTTCCCTAAATCCTTAGTCCTGGGATTGATAGCTTCTCAGTTCTTAGTACTCATGAAAACAACAGTATGAGATGGTTGCTGTCGGCACAATTGCTGTTCCTCTCACACTATTTGTTTCTGTTGAAATTCCCCTTCTGATTACCTTTTTGCTATGCTATAGCCTGAGTCTTCAAGCTGCATGTCATAGAACTCTGGTATCTGCACAAGAAGTCCAAGACATGGAGTTCTAATTCTCCTCTCACAATTGCTACATTCTGTTTAAGATGTTGGGCTTATAAAAGATTGATAGTGGAAATATATCCCTTTGTTAAACAAAATTTAAGACTTTTTTTAGATCGTAATAAATAAAACAGACTGCATTCAAAAAAGGGGGAGGGACCGGACTAGTCTTTCATCTAATAACCTTTGCTTTTTTCCTTTTTGTTGAGTGTAAAAAATACTGCCCTCGGCGTCAAATGGTGATCTTTGTGAACTAGTTTCTTCAATTGTCCTTTCTTCTGGAGCATCTTTCCCAATCTCTGAATAGCAAAAGTTACCATGCAATAGTTCACATATTAGTGAAGTTTGGGGATTGACTAATGTATGATGACAATATGCAATACAAGAAAACAATTTTAAAAGCTTGTTGTTTCAAAATTTTTCTTAGTATGTCAGATATTTATGGTATCCTGTAGGTCAACATGTGCATTGACTTATAGACCTGGTTTCATTCTAGGTAGATTTACTTATGAAAGAAATTTATTGCCTGGACAGGCATTCTACATTTTCTGGAAAACAATTAGGTATTGTAACGTACATATGATAGTGCATGCGCACGTGTACGCGCACGCGCGTGCACGCGCGCGCGCGCACACACACACACACACATACACACCCCTTTGGTAAGAACTGTAAGGGAAATAAGATAAAGTATTAAATTAAAGAACAAATGGCCAACTGACATTAGTAAAAATGTCTTGGGTTTGGGTTACAGAGAAATACCTAAATTCAGGTTAAGTTTGGAGAGAGGAACTAAATATTTCAGGGTCAAGGAAAAATGTTTTAATGAAAATTCAAAGAAGCAGGAATAGTCACTAGGAACATGAATGAGAAAGAAAGACTGAGCTTTAAGTGTTTGATTCTGTTCATTTTTCCACTCGTCATTAACCTCCCACTGTCAGGTACTAATCTATTAACACCAGCCTTTCTCACTAACATCCAGTGCTTCCTACACTCTCCTTCTGCTGGGTTCTCCTGGTGTCAGCCACTGCATTTTTAATCTCTCAAATGTACTACTTCAGTTTCTTAAAAAAGGAAAATCCTAGACTATATATTGAGAAATGTTGATTTGAAACACAAAAAGAGGTAGATCTTTGTGTGTGTGCATGTGACTTCTAGATTAAAACTAAAATTTGGAAATGGTGTATTCCTCATGGATATTCTCGGTCTTTCCACCCTGTCACCCGCACACTCTCTGTTCCCACAGCACCATCTCATTAAGTGTTTCCTCTTCTCTTTTCTCTCATTCTGTCTCTTTCTACCCCATGTATATGTTTTTCTGGCTCTGATGTTCATTAAACTGTTACATACTTCTTTCCCTCCAGATTGAAACATAGATGGGACAGCAAGGAATTGTTTATGAAATAGGAGAGGGTCACTGTCGCCACATATTTGTGGAATGATGAGAAAACATCTGAGGGAATGTGTGGAGGACATTATTAACTGGAAAGAGATTGGCCACATTCCCAGATGAATCGAGGATTTATCGGTGGTTTTCCTGGTGTTGCATTCTGTTAGTTTCAAGATTTTCTTTCATCTGTTTTTTCCTAGCAAAACCTAAGGAGAATTCGGGACAGAAATCAAATGGCCTTTGTCAGGTTCTGCTTCTACAAGGACAAGAGGGAAAAGGGTTGTATATGAAGGTGCTAATATGATTCTAAGTGCTTTCAAACTATCCTGTTTAATTCTCTATGTGGTGTGTAATTCCTGAGGGATATGCACCAAATTGATAAACTCAATGCTGAAGTGAACTGTCTCCTCTAGTCCCCTGGAGCCTCTGACTGAAGTGTCAAAATACAACTGTGCACCCACAGTATTGCTGTCCTGTGGAAGAAACACTTCAGCACACTATTGACACCACAAGCAAATTAAAAGACTCACCAAAGTTAATATTCTCACATTATAACAACATCTCCTATAAATTATTAAAGCCCACACAATTTATTACCCATGTTAGGGGGAAAAAAAAAAGCAAGTTGAATCATGAGCCATGCTACTTAATGATTTATTTTTTTGGTCTTCAATGTTTTGAGGTTTATAAATCATCCTGCTCAACTGTATACTGCACCAAGGAAAGAGCAGTTGCTAGTCATGCCCTTCTCTCACCAAGGATCACCTATGCCTGGGGTGGAAGCATACTCATTATTTTAGCATCTATCAGCAGCCTCTGTGTTTGAGACTGGCTGTTCCTTTTCATTACTATAATGCTTATGCATGGCATTGAATGGATATGATTTAAGGCTTTGGATGATAGATCTAAGCCTTCTCAGAAATAAATATTAACCTCATTATTTAGGCAGGGAGGCCAAACTGACTTGTATTCTGTCTCAAGGCTTCTAAGTAAATCAAAATTTACTTAGAAATCTTGTGCTTTAAAGTCTGGTCCACCAGCTTCAAGTCTATCTTGATTATATGTCATGTTTTTAAATAACATTTTATTCCACTCCAAGTGGCATCTTTAACTCCAGTTTTGCCACTGACTTGGGCAAGTCATTTCAGTTTTCAGAGACTTGTTTCCTAATTTATTCAACAGGCATATTGTTTTAAGTACTCTCTAAATTTTCTTCCAGATCTAAAATTCAGAGAGTTAGAGCTTGTAACTGCGAATCAGTGGTGCGTTCCCTGTTGGTGGAGTTTCTGAGAGTCCCGTGAATCTTTGTCTGGGGCATCTCGGCCCTAAATTAGTTTAGGGGGCCTCAGGTCTATGCTGGGCTCCTCTGCCCCTTCTTGTTTGTGCTGGCCATAGAGCAGGAGAAAGAGGAAATTGAGCTACAATTGAGAAACGTAAGAAACTGGAGATGGGTCAGAACCACTGAGATTCTTCTAGAAATGATGAGCGCATGCTGCAAAAACTCTAAAAGAATCCTTTGGGGTCAGTTTACAATTCCAAGGCCTTTGGTCACCATTTGTTCTGACTTCTTTGCCTGTTGCACATGAACTCTTAATGAGGAGATTCTAGTCTTGGTTCATTCCCATCCGGCTGGGGCTCCCTGGTGTATAAATACTGATCTCTGCTCCGGAACAGTCACTAGCTTGTCAGATTTTTAAAACAGTGTCACGTTATAGCACTGTCTTAAAGTTAACGGTAAAATAAACACTCAAGTGTAAACGAAAAAGTCATGTAAATACGAATTGTTTTAATACAGTTTCTCTTGTAAAGGCAATTTGGTACACATACTTCTTAGGAATTAAAATAATAGACATCAATAATGCATGGACTACACATTTAATTTGCTTTGCAGAAGTAAACAAACATGCCTGCACTTTTTATATACAGCCTCAAAACTTGGGAAATGTAGTTTGAACTTTATATTTGATAAACTTGAGTCAATAAACTGTCCCCGATGTCATCTGAATGGAATTCTGCTTTTTTCTTTCACTTAAATATGTAACTGGGAACATCACTTAAATTTAATCATTTGGTTTTCTCATCTAAAAAATGGAGACAGTAATCCTTAGTTGCTGCATAGGACTGATTTGTGATTAAAAAGAGATCATGGGGGGCCTCCCTGGTGGTGCAGCGGTTAAGCGCTGCGCTGTGGAGCTGTTGGCAGTGGCGACGCGAGTTCGACACCCATATGGGGAGATTCCCACACGGCGTAGCAGACCTCTCCTGCCTCACCGGCTGCTCCCCTCAGCAGTGTATTTCCGTAGATCTGCCTGTGCTGCTCCCTGCTCTGTTTCTGGTGAACCTTCTCGCTGCCCCATAGCTCTGGCCTGTAACCCAGCTTAAATAAATAAATCTTAAAAAAAAAAAAAAAGAGAGATCATGGAGTAGTAAAAGTGATTTTTCAAATAGTAACACTATTCAGGAAAAAAGATTATTGTTTTTATTTTAATTAGTGAATTATCCATTTCTATCTCAAGTAGAAAGATACAATTCCCCTCTTCTACTATGAATAACTTTCCCAGATAACCTTTACACATTCCTTTTCCGGCATGAAGAGTCTGTGGATGGGTCAGGTGAAGGGGGAAATCTTCCACTTCCCAGAAACTATACCATGTTACAGAAATCTTAAAACACTCAGCAACTGAAGCTGTACTTGTGATGTACTTGTTGATTAATGCATTAAGTATTTTGGACTCCAACTATGTGCTAGGCACTGATCATACAATCAGAAGGCTAAGCAGGCTAAGGATTTACTGTACCTAGAAAAGTGATTTTCCTGTATAACTATCTTTTCTCCAAATACTTGAATCTTGGAATGTGGTGAGGATGGGATACTCTAGAGAAGGTTAAGTTCAGGCATTAGTTACCTAAGGTCTTTGTACAATCACATTCTTGACTTATTGCAGAAGTTGTAGGATAATACCCCATTGCTGAACAAAGACTTCAGCAGGCTTTGCTGAAATGGAAGGTTCTCTCTGCTGATTAGATAGAATCATTGAACCTTATGCTACCCTATATATACAATGGAATCCATAAGCACCCTCCTAGGAGAGGAGGCATTTAGAAGAGATCTTTAAGACTTAGGTATTGTGTACCGTGAATGAACATGAAAGGCCAGTTGGCATAAATAGCCATTCATTCTGTCAACAACATTAATTGAAATCTCAGGGGCACATAAAGCCCCATTCTGGTTTATTGAGTAAGCCACAAGAATACCTTCACATCTGTATGCAAATATTTCACAACTATGAAAACCCACAAGTGTTCATGAGTGAGCGATGCTGGTGTGAAGAGGCTGTCCAGTGGTGACACATACACTTCTGCTGTGACTTTCCCACATAATATTTGCCTAAACACTTGTGTGTCATAATTTTCTGCACTATACATGTTCTTTAAATGTATTATGGCACTTGTAAATACTAAAATTTGCTCCAGTGTCCTTGGCAAAATGCCTCCAATTGGACTGAAAACCTTGGCAATGTATTTTGGCAAGGTTAGAGTATGTTTGCTGTGTAAAGCATTGATATTTCTTTGTGTTTTATAAAAACTAAGCCTTTGAATAACTTTATTATATGTACAGAATAAATTTTCCATTTCTGTAAGATCTTTTGAAAGAAGACTTTTTCATGATTTAGTATATGCTCTCTTCTTTATACTCTCTGCTACTTTGGACACAAGGAATGCCACCTATTTTATGACACCAGGAAATCTTCCCACACAGTCAGGGCCTAGTTCCTTCCCTGCCTATCCTTGTTGTATGATTTTGGATTGCTAAATCCTAACCTTGCTGAGATTGGCTAGCACTCTGTCCCGTCCCAACCTTGTTGCCTCAGTATTGACCTCTGTACCCAAGACTGCTTCCCGTGAATACCTGTGACTCTGGGGATAAGGATATGTATATGTATGTATGTATGTATGTATGTATGTATGTATGCATGTATGCATGTATGTATCTATGTATAGGTATAGGTATAGGTATAGGTATAGGTATAGGTATAGGTATAGGTATAGGTATAGGTATAGGTATAGATATATATCCACATCCTCTGAGAATGTGTTCAGTTCACAATTAAAGCAAGCTGGAAATTCCCAGCTTCAAGGGGCTAATAGTGGGCTGTGTTCTATCCCATGTTTCATAGTACCTCAACAGGACTGAGTTCCAGTTGCCAAAATGGAAACTGCTTTGAAAATGCACTTTTTATTGGCCTTCTTACCTTCTTTCTCTCATTCCCTACAACTTGTCAGTGTTTCCTGGGATCAGGTCCGAAAAAATATACTTGTACTTGAAAGTACAAGTTTAAGCTTCTGGGAGAACACACTCAGAGTATTAAGTCTTTCATGTGTAAAGTGAAAACAATAATACCTGTCCGTGTGGTGACTGTATAAATCAACTGAGATAATTTATGTACAATTGCTTTACAAATGGTGAAACACTAAATAAATTCACATATTTTAATCATTATTATTGCTGTTGATATCGTATGCTTCAAACTTTTACTTAAGCAAGTAAACTATTTACAAATATAATTCTTTAGATGTGCATTAAAGGAAAAAATATCTGAAAGTTGTAAGCGAGGAAACTACTGACAAAGGAAGAGAATTAGTGCCTTTGTTGATGAAGAGAACTTTTCAACTACTACTGTAATACCACCCAACACCCACATAACCCGCTCCCCAAAATGACAGATGTCAAAGACAAAGGCTTAGAAAAGAGACAACTGGCTTTCCCTATTGTCACTTACTCTTTGGAGGAAGAATATCTTTCTGTCTTTTCTTTGTTTGGAAGGTGCCTTTTCATTACATTATGAATTCACAGGGCAGGGGTTATACTGAAATCTTTGTTTTATAAAGTACTTTAAAAAGTTAATCCTGTTATTCAAATATTCAGAAGGATAAGGCAAAATCATCCGACTGACCCAAATCAGACAGGTGGGGACAAAGAGAAGAGTTTAAGAAGCAGAAGTGTACCTAAGAGTCTCCTCTTTCTATCCCAAAGGTAAGTTCAATATGGAGGCAAAGACTCAAACCTATGTGTTGTTTAACCCTGTGTGTTTACTCCCAAATAAAAACAAATGTGTGGGGTATTTTTCAGGAAAAAAAGTTTGTCAAGCTAGAGGTTTTTGTTACTTGATATATTTTAAGTAACTTGCTCAGAACAGTAGGGGAAAAAAGTAAAACCTATGCATTCTGGAAGTAAAATGGGGGAGAAAAGGCTAACACAGGTAAAGAACTGTGAGTGGTCATATATTTAACAGCCTAAGGAAATACAAAACCAAAGCTAAAACAATAGATTCATACTTCAGGTTCATGTAATTATATCTTGCTGACCAAATGAAGTTTATTAACTGAATGAAGAGCTGAGGACTTCAGTTTTTGTCACACTGTAATTTTCTTGGATAGTAATCGATTTTGACCAGATATACCCCAGAAGTGAATACACCACAGTGAAAATTTAGTTTTAGCATGTGGTTGATTGCTATGTGGAAATAATGATTGTTTGTAATTGTTAATGATTTTAGTGAAATTTAGCACATTCACTACAGTTACAGGGAACCAGACTGAGGACTGTAATTAGAATCACAACATAGGTTCCATCAAAATAATCTTGAACTTTTAAGTTGGCACATTGCTCACAATCTTGTGGTTCTCTGAATGTTTTTATTCTTGCTCTTCCTGGGAGGTTACAGTTAAGAAATTTCCTCTCTATTTGTTCCCACAAAAGCTTTTGCCAATCTTTATTCATGTACTGACTGACTTTCTCTGTGACCCTTGGCTCTTAAAAAGTTCTCATTGCATTACTCAATTTTAAACTATATTTAGACTGTCACTTGTTTTTTTCTGCTCCCATAATACTTAGCTGAGACTGCTAATACAGCACTTGTCATACTGGATTACAGATAGTTGCCAAAGAGACTGTCGCCTGCATTAGACTATGAGTTCCCTGAAGGCAGTAACCATTTCATTTTTGCATTCTTAGCACCTGTCACAGCTCCTGTATTTACTTGGTATTCAATAAGTATTTAGTGATTCAATTAAATAGACAATGCAGTTTGGTGATATTTAAGTGTGTGCTGGTTTGTATGACACTGGTTGTTCTTTGGTATAGTCTACTTAAGTCCTTATGGAAAGATTGAGTTTTAAAATCAGATGGGCATACTCACATTTGGGTTGAAAATAATTTAGTTCTCTAGTTTAATTTTCTTCCAAAAACTGTTTGCTGTTCAATGCCTTATTGATTTTAAATATTTTCTTTCTGAAGATCAGGATTGAAAAGTTTTCTAATTTTTTAAAAGCAGGTTTTTTACATTGCTGAGGAAAAAACGTAACGGGTGAGATCAATTTTTCACCTGATAAGTATTAGAATTCGTACTACGTTGTGATTTGTTCAATTGAAGTGACTGATTTTAAAAAGGAAAAGAAATTGAATAAATGTTTTTAAAAATCCCAACTGTTGAAAAGTTCTGTAATATAATCTAAAATAAATATACCAACTTAACTTTTCCTTATAAAAAGGAAGCTGGTAGGTTTAAAAACCATCCGCAGAATAAATATTTATGGAGAAGAATGACAACTTGACTTATCCAAAGCAGTGGCATACATTTTCTTAGTTAATGTTTGATGAAGCACTTCCACTTACAATTCTTCAGTGAACTAAAAGAAGAGTTTCATTAACTATTTTTTGAAAGATAATGAGGCCATGATCCCTTTCCAGATGTTTCACTTGTTGAATAATTGTGATCTTTCTTCCAAATCTCCTTGGTTACGTGGTTCCTATTTCCTTGTTTATTGAGCAGAGATTTATAAAAATGAAGAAAAGTAGAAACACTAGAAGATGATGAGAATCAGATATATTTCATGTGGGCCCAATATAAAAAATCTTATACTTATTATTATTATAAATTCAAAAATATTTGAAATAGATCTAAAAGTTGGAAACATAGAACTTCTTGAGCATTGTACACAAATACAAAATAAACAATCATCTTTAATATTCCTATATACATAGCTGCAAATGTACTTAAGAAAATGTGTAGAATATTCTCTACGTGACGACCCACAAATGAAGGCATGATTTTATCTCACCAAAAAATGGAGGCTCTTGAAGTTCCATTACCAAAGAATAACTATCTCAGATGTGAATAGAGGCAAAAAAATTATGATTTTTTGCTTAGAAGCATATACATTTCCAATGCTTTGTCTATAGCAGAGACTCAAGAATAAGGCTTTTACAGAATTTCCTTTGAGCCTAGGAAGGAGACTTGGATTTTTGTTTGAAAAGCACATTAATATAATCCTATTTTCTAGCATTGTGAAGTACAGAACTAAAAGGAATTGGAATCCATGATATGTACTAAAAATGTTACATTTAAATATAACAGTAGATAAGTTACTGATCACAATAAATGTAATGCCACAAACAGCAATAATAAAGTTATCACTTACTAAGTGTATTTCACATACCAAAAACTGTTACAAACACTTTTGTGTATTAATTCCCAGAGTAACCTTATGAAGTAGGTATTGGCACTAGCACCATTTTACAGAGAGGACACTAGGCATAAAATTTAGTAACTTGTAACAAAACTAGTGTGGGGTAGGATGAGATAGAAACTGACACAGGTAGTGATTACTTTTATGCTATGCAATAGTGAGCACCCAATGATAGGACAACTTTGAGCCATTCTCTTCACATCTTCACGTGAAGATTAATTGTTCCCCTTCATGTTCCCTAAACTGTCATTCAATTTTGTCCTCTTTGACAATGTTGATTCTAGTTATGATAAACTGACTAAGGAAAGTGACCCTTAGCAACACCTACAAAGTATAGAACAAAAGTTAACACATTATTTTGTATCATTTTGGCATCATTAATATTCTTTGTACTTTAATTACCCTATTCCTATCCCTGAGAAATTATTGAAAATGCTTGCAGACTGTTATCGAAAGTTTAAATGGGGAAAATGTGTTTCTCCAGAAGAAGAATAGGGATGACCCATACTCTAGCTACTGTGAGTGTTAAACAGTTTGCAGCTGTCTCCTTCTGAAAAGGGAAACTAGTTTGCTTGGAATGTTCCCCAACTGGGGTAGCCAGCAGCCAATTATTAACTAATGTAAGGAATATAAAAAGGTATCCTTCTCTAGCCCTCTTCTTACTGCCAGGGTGCCCTGAACCCTGGTGCTCCAGAGCTTCCATGGGACCAGGCTTTCAAAGTTTTTAGCTGAGCAAGCATTGTTGCTTAGCTTCTTCCCTTAGTTTCTACCATTCTATTTATCATAAGAGCGCTCCTTCAATAAATTGTTCTTATTATGCTTTCCCTTAGGTTCTGCTTTTAGAGAAGCCAGGTCAAGATGGATGGTTCTGGAAGTGGTCCTGAGAAGTAGAATATAAGATGGGATTTTAGAAGCTCTGTATTGAAGTCCCTGTCACTAGCGGCAGGTACAATATTGTTAGTCCCTGGCATTCTATACCACGGAGATTTTTAAGACTGAGGTCATCAAAGTATAGCCTTTAGGTCAAATTCGACTCACTGCTTTTTGAAAACAAATTTTTATGGAACATATTCATTTATGTATTGTCAGATAGAGCTAAGCATTTGAGACATATATCATAGGAACTGCAAAGACTAAAATATTTACTATCTGGGCCTTTGCAGAAAAAGTTTGCCAACTCCAGGCTAAAATGTTTATGTATGGCAGTAAACTTGGTTGAATTGCAGATAGGAAGGGTACTTAGCTAGCACATTGTCTCTGGTTTTGAGCGGTATGGGGAAATGGGAAATTTGGATTTGGGTGACTATTACCTAATATCATCGATGTACAGAAGCAAGAAAACAACATGCTCTATTAGTTATCAAATTATCACAAATGTAGCAGCTTAAAACAACACATACTTATCTCCTTATTTCTATGGGTCATGAGTCTGGGGGTATCTTAACTCATCCTCTGCTGTAGGATCTTTTAAAAGGCTGCAATCATGTATCATTTAGGGCTAGGGTCTCACCTGAAGACTGGACTGGGGAAGTCTCCACTTTCAATTACAGACAGGATTCAGTTCCTCATGAACCATTGGCTGCAGGCTATTCTTATCACCTTGCCATAAGGGCCTCTCCAATACAGTAAATTAATTTATCAAGCCATCAAGAAGGATTTTGCTAGCAAGAAGGAAGTGACAATCTTAAGAAGTCTAATCATGGAAGTAATCTCCTATCATCTTGGCATACTGAATTGATTAAAATCAAGTTATAAGTCTAGTCCACTCAAGGGAATGGATTATACAATGATGTGAATGCTAGGAGGCAGGGCTCACTGGATGTCATCTTAGAGTGTGTCTGCCACACAGATTAAGATGTATTACCTAGAACTTAAAGCTAACTGTAAGAGTCTGAAAGGTCCATTAGCAGCAGTTCAAGAGACACTCATTTCTTAGCTAGGGCACAGCCAGATTTGAACATCAGGTTAATGCAGTAATTGCAAAAGTGGCATAAATTTAAAGAAGGCTAAATCCTCAGCCTAGGTATCTCTTAAGTCAAATCAAGGACCCTGGAAGAAAAGGAGTAGGATCTTGAGATTTGGGATTGTGATATTTGGGTACTTGAGGACCTTAAGGCTACTAAATATTCCTCTGAACACTTTAGGCTCACACCAGTAGTTAGTAAGCCCCTTCTCTTTCATTGGAAGAGAGTACCTCTTTTTTTTTTTTTTTAAAGATTTATTTATCTATGCATACAATGCTGGGGTGCAGGACAGAGGTATGAGGCCGTGGGAGAGTTCACCAGAGACAGAGTGGGGAGCAGGACAGGCAGATAGATGGAAATACACTGCTGAGGGGAGCAGTGGGCGAGGCAGGAGAGCTCTGCTGCGCCATGTGGGAATCTCCTCCGCCAGGCATAGAACTCGCGCTGCAGCTCTCAACAGCTGGCGCTTATCCTGTTGTGCCACCAGGGAGGCCCGAGTACCGCTTTCTTGAAGACTGCACAGAAGTATTACATGAGGTAAGTTCCTTACAAGATAATTCTTAGGATCTGCCTGTACTTTTACAGGATTCAGACTGAAAATTTAGACCACATTACTAAGGGAGGAGATGAGTTATCTATGAAAGGAATGCTAGGAGTAAGCTGACCTATATCCCGAAAGAGTATGTCTGGAAGTGGATGTTAAAGGCCTTGGACAATGTATACAGAATATAAAGCTATATAAGGGACGGTTTGCCAACAGGGAATTACTCTGTTTTGACACAGAATTAACATTCTAGCATGGCCCTGAGTGACAGGTCTAATATAAGACCAGGATAACTCTCTTGGTTGTTTGCAAAAAGTGATGGTCAACATTAAATGAAGCATAGACCTCTGAACTGTGTTAGATCATGGAGGAAGGGCTAAACATAAAATGGACATACAAAAAAATAAGTCAGTCAGTCAGAAAAAAATCCATATTTGACTATGTTCCTTAGGAAGGCTTAAAGGACATTCTTTTTATTAATTAACATGGTGAGGAATCTGCTAAGGAGGTGATTTCAACAGTGGAGAGTCATAGTCCTTCTAGGTGAGGGAGAGCAGATGCTGTTAGAGGGCTGGATTCCACTATAGCACTGGGGATGACAGTACTCCAAATTAATAGAGGCTACAGTCAGCACTTAATGTCAGAATGAAGGTGGTGGGGACAATTACCACAAAGGAACATAAACTTGGAATGGCAATTCTGTAGGTGGGGTTGGAGTCTGTTTCAAAGTTTCCATGGAAATGGCTACCAAGTATAATTAATGGCAAGACAGAGGAGTAAGACATCAAGGGTATTATTCACATATTAAATCAAAAGAGATTAAAGGCTAAGGTCAATTAACTCAATGAAAAGTCCTAATTAATATTTTGTTGTCTTCAGACTCAAATCAGTTACCAGACCGAGAACCCATTGACTGAAATAGATGTTGGGCATTCATCAGAATGGAACTCCAACATTACAGCAAGCATGTCAATCCCTGGTCCTTCCTGAAAGGGCAAGGGTTCTTTACTCAGTAAACTGTACACTGAGGAAAAGCATAAACTCATATCTGAGACTGTTATATATAATATAGGAGTTAATGTTGATAACACCATAATGGACCCCCTGTTAAAGCAGATTCTTTTCATCATCATTCTAGAGGGTTCATCCACTCACTCAGTGCTCATTTACCTATCTTTGCATATAGGAGTGGAATAGACCTGTTAGAGATTGATAGATTTCTACCATTATTTTCTTGACTAGCAATTGTATTAGCAAAGGCTAATGCAAGCAGAAACCCTTGAAACTATCCTTTCTGGTCATGTTAGCAAATCAAAATCTATTATCACATACTGTCAGAAACTGCATAGCCTAGTGCCATTATGCAATCATGTTAATTGTACCAAAGCACTCATTTTATGGCAAAGGAAAAATGGCAGTTGGCACATTACCATGAGATTCACTGGTCCTATCACTCTGGCACAACTGAAGCACTTGCTTAGAGATGACACCCTGACAGGATGGGTATCATCTTTCAGGATATAGTATACCCTTTAAACCAATGAATAGTACATGAATTTTCATCCACAATAGGTATAAAATGAGTCCAGGAATCAAAGAGTGGATATAAGAGGGACACCACTCACCATCACTCCCTATGACTAACCCTGCAATCTTTGGCTTAGTAAGTCTAGAAGTTCTGGGTCCAGAAGAAGGAAACTGCCATCAGAGAATATGGCAAAAGTCTCAGTAAATTTAAACTTATATTCAGATTACTTTGGGCTCCTCATGCCAGTAGAGGAGTTGGCATAAGAGTTACTATGTTGACAGGGAAACTGACTTGATTATCATGAGGAGGGAGTATTGCTTCCACATACTGAAGGCAGGGAATAACATATCACATTGTTTGTGGGTAGTTTGTATCGTGCGCTAACAAGTGGCGCGGGCCATTTTTGCTAATTTTTTAAGTATAAAAAAAAAGTATAAAAATAAACATATTTATACGTTACCCGCATTCTACCGCTAGTCTATAAAAAACGTATTAATACGTGTCCCGCGCTCTACTACCAGTCAACGTAAAATGTATAAATACGTTTCCCGCATACAATGTGATATATGTCACTCAGGTGATCTTTTGGGGAGTATTTTGGTGTTCCCATGTCTTATTTAACTGAAATGGGCACTAGGAAATGGTAATCAGGTTTTCAGTTACTTTAGAGAGGAAAATCTGCTTTCTCCTTCCAGCCAATCCACCTAGACGCAGTGAAGTATTGTACTAGTCCTTAGAAGGAGTGTCAAGATGGGTGAAGGTGGAGGGGAAGATGACTATGTTATGACCATGGGACAAACTGTAGCAGGGGACAACTGTCCTTTGTTCTGCTAATATTTCTATTATACATTAGCCCAGAAAATGTAACTAGTGATCCGAATAACTGCCTGGAAGGAGTAAATCATGTAAGAGGCAAGTGGGTCTGACAGGCAAGGGGTGAATTGCAGGGGTTCTTGTTGCTTCTCCCCCACCCCCGCGGGTGCTAACAGCTAATGGCTACATGCCCTTACCAAAGTTTTGCCTTCAACTGGAGAATTACTACCAAAGAATTATCCTCTTGAAGGATCAAAGGGGTTAAACCTGTGGTATAATTTATGTTTCGGAGCTCTCCAAGCGGCCGGGCTAAGCTAGACAATTTTCAGCCAAGATCACATCCTTCTTGGCTTTCTCCTTTGACCTCTTCTACTCCTCTTACTCTACTTCTGCTGAGAGCACACCTTGATTAATCATTTTCAGAAGAATTTTAAGCTTGGACTCTACCTCTAAGAATTCTGACTTAAGACACCATCTTCCCTTAACTCTACTGGAAAATCTTTTATCCACCAATATCTCTCTGACCCAAACCAGATAACATGCACATTAAAAGTTGTATTGATTGAAGTTTTCAAAAAAATCACCACCTGAAATCTCTTTTTAATTTATTAGCAAAACAAAGGCTTTCATTCATTTTCAATTCTCAACTTTAACTGATGATCATTATTTGATTCTCACTACTTTTCAAGCCTTCCCTCTATACTCAGGCCAGCTAAGTTTCAAAACACAATTCTGATCATGTTACTCCCCTTTTTAAACATTTTGGTGACTTTCCACTGTTTCCTGGATGAAGTCTCAACTTCTTAGCATAACATACAAGGCTTTGTTTATTGGGCTGCAATTTGGAACAGAATTATGATAGACTTTTCCCCTGCCATCCAGCCTGCACACCATGTGCTACAGTCATACTCGGCAACTTCTTATTCCCTGAATAAGACTCACTCTGGTTGGAATCCATGCTACTCCTTTTGCCTGGGATGACTCCTTCTCTTCTGGTTGGAAAGACTGTTTATAATTTAAGACACAGCTTATTGATCAACTTCTTTTTGTGAAACTGATGTTGACCAACTAAGTGCACTCTTTCTGAACTCCAGGAAGAATTAATAACTTTCTTCTCTGTGTTCTCATAGCACTAAGTACACAACTGTATTATGATGCCTGTCATATGTTTTGTATTTGTTTAATATGATTTTCTTCTCCTGCCTCCTGCAACTTTCAGTTTTTCAGACTGTGAGACTGTGTGTGTGTGTGCGCGCGTGCGCGTGCATATATATATATATATATATATATATATATTAATTGAATTAGGGACTTGGCTTTTTTTTTCTTGTTGGAAATTGGGAGACTGAAGACATTCTTTGGACAATGTGTGTTCATCTAAGTAAAATGACTTTCCATACTTTCAGTCCACGATTGCATGAGGTTATGTACCTTTACCTCCTATGCATTCACATGCATTCATGCTCCCTGTGATTTGCAATAAACAGGCTAAGAAATAAACTTTCAAGTGGGGATTAACAAGTCTGAAATTTAGCTAGGTGACATAAATGCAAATCTACATGTTATCTCTCCTTAAAAGTGGAAATATGCAAAGGAGAGCTGAGAGGCAACTGCTTTAATGGTAAGTAATCCCCCACCAACTGCACAATTCCTCTGCCTTGTAGTGATTCTGGCTGCCAGTAATTAGCCAATGTTTCTGATTGACCTACACACCCATATAAGCAGAAAGCATTGCTTTTAAAGTTTTCTGTCTTTTTGAAAAAAAAAAAATCCCCCTATATTTTCAGGAGTTGGGCTGTGGATCTAGCCTCAGGAAGTTCAAATAATCATACTTAAGAAAAATACCCAGCATATTGTTAGAAATTGTACTAGTGATCCATGATCTGGGAATAAACCAGAAGGTAAAAACGGTAAAAAAAAACAAAAAAACAAAAAAACAACAAAACAACTCTCAGTATTACAGGAAACTCAATGGTTAATGTGGCATAAAACCTGGTTATGAGAATCTGACCTGATAATATTCATTCTTTTCCTCCAGCCACATTCTCAGCTTCAGATCCTCCAGTTCTCTCTGACTTCAAAGGAAACTGCATGAAGGGGAGGGCACACAATAGAAGAATTGCTCCCATTATCCCCCTCTGTTTGGAAATGGGGAGAGATTATAGATATGTTTTCTTCTTTCTGTGCTTTGGACTATATAATGTCAATTACCACAAGCAAAACCCCCTACCCAGGCTAATACATAGATTTGGATTATACCAAAATTGCATAAAATTGGAAACAAGATATTAATAATAATCCATAATGGTATAACATAATGGAATACATGCTTATTTTCATTGGCTTTAGCTGGCACAATAAAAAAGTAAATTAGTTTAGAGATTTAAATTTTATGTGTAATATACCCTGACCTTTTTTCCCTCTACCCTCATCACTTTATATTAAAAATGAGGTAATTAAAAATAATCTACATCTTTCTAGTATAGTGCAATTTTGCCCCCATAAATATGTTTGTGTGTTTGAGATGCGTGTGTGTGTGTACATTGGTTATTTTAACCAGTGTTTAAAAATGAAGTTGTAATGCTGGACGCCAAAGGAATGAATTGGCCTGAGCTGGTAATCAAAAGACATATTTGACGTATTAATCAGAAACCACTGCTGGACTTTCCATTTCCAGCCCCAAATAAAAAAGCCGGTATAATAATCCCACATCACCTCTGAAAATGATGTCAGGAAATGTTTCTCAGAGTCAATTATTGGTCAAAACTTATATCAGGTTAAGCCAAATAACAAAGGATCAGGGATTTTGGAGGGGCCAAAAGGTTGAACAGGTGGCCTTTGACCCTCTGTCTGTAATGTATCATAATACTTCCTGTTTGTTTGATAGGTGCTTACAATTTCCTGAAAGCAAAAACATTTATAATTTTCATGTTAGGGACTAAGTGCTCTGGTTCCACTCTTCCTGTTTATGATACTTTCCAGAGGAGTGAATTAATACAGTTTGAACTACCCAATGAAAACGACATCGCTGTGGATCAGCCTACTGAAGCTGTGCCTTCTTAAGCATCCAGAATATTTGGGATGTCTAAACAACAAAAGAATTAGATAGAACCTGAATAAATTTCTCTAAAGTTGAATTTCTGGTTAAATGTCTCTAGCGGAGACTTTGTTTTTCTTATGAGTATGTAGGTAGGCCATATGATTCTATATTAACCAACTAAAGATTAGAACATAACAGTATCTGGAACCTTGAAAAAATGCTTTGGTTCAAGCTGTTTCTGCTCCCAAATATAGAAGACTGCAGTAAATAACATGAAGGTATTTTTTCACTACTAAAATAGTTTAGAAATACGTAAATTATAAAGGAGTTTTTAAAATGAATTGGATGATTTAGTAAGCCCCTAGCTTTGGTGATTTGTCATTTTTTAGACAGCTTTTAGACTTGTCTTACCAATGCCCAAGAAAACAGAGCTAGAAACTTGAACTCAAACCTTTCAACCAGGTAACTGTATAGCTTATAAGTGGCAATGAATGACATTTCCTCAGGAAAATCTTGGAAATGACCAATGTTGCACATTTTATTAATCCATGTTTAACCTGAAGCCTAGAAACCAGCTCCCCTTGTTTCCTTTTTTTCCAAATTTCTATAACCAACTGTACTATGTTGAAGTTTATATGACAGGTCATTTCAACACTTTTGTTTAGTTAAATGGAAGTGCATCACTTTTAAAGAAAAGCCCCATTGCCAAAAAATATAAACAGCCCTAACTTTGATTAATATAAATATTTAAAAACCAGAACATTCTGTTACATTTTACAAAAACAATTCTGATATAGCTGATGGGAAAGAAAAAGTGCTTTCATACATTAGAAAAATCCAACAAAATACAGCTGCAGAACAAAATTTTAAGTAAATATGAATTGTTTGTCTTTTCACAGGGAATGGTATTTACTCAAATGGAGTTATTTTAGAGCACTTGATGTTTCATTAGTAAAAATGAAAGTTTTTTTCCCCCAGGTTTATTTCCGAAGTATTCGATTTAAATTTCAAAGTCCTCTAATTAAAAAATACCATTAAAATCATTCCTCCTGCCCAGTTTAGGGTTTTGCTAATAAGCCACTGGACAAGAGATGTGTGAAATGAATAGATGAAGAAAAACGTTGACAGCAAAAGCAAGGTCTGGAGGGTGAAGTTAGTTTATTAGGCCCCGTTTGTCACGAATGGCCCTGCTGCACATATAAAAGCAAATCCCTCTACCTTAGAAGATTAATTCTGAAGGAGGCACTCTTGGGTCAGAGTATACATAAGCGTGTGCCTAATCTCAGAGAAATCAGGCTATTTTCTCACAGCAATTAAGCAGAGGTCTGGGGTTTCACCCACAGTGTATTTAAACACAGGATACAATTAAACCCCAAAGTATTAATATCTTTGCTCTGCAAAATTACCCAGGAAATAGATTTTGCCTTCTTTCAAATGAAAAGCAAGGCAAATTAAGAGAATAACTTGATTCTTAGCTAAGTTGCATGAAATAAGAGTGTCGTATTTTCATCTAATTGCAAATGTCTTATGTACATAAAGTTCTTACTTTACAATAGGGTAAGAATTACAAGCTTTCTAATTCCTTTAATCTAAATAATGAATCTTAGCGTTTGCATGAAAATGTCATGTTTTAAACTGTAATTAAATTTCTTATTCAGCATATGTTAAAAATCAGCTCCTTATAAAAATTTGAGAACTCACTTTTACCACCAACAAAATGTCACAACTGAGAAGCTTTGCAAACTCTGTAAAGAGTTAAATAGAAATCTTAAGCAATCAAGTGTTTAGAGGGATGGCTTTTCTTGAAGTTATTTTTTTCATATACTCATCTCAAAGCCAAGAGTTAACCTTTTAGAGAGAATTTTTGCCACTTAAAAATACTGCATTGAAAATGCGAAATATAGAAACAACAAAATAACTTTTATTTCCTATGTTTCACTTCCTTAAAGGCAATATTTTTAATAGTACAAAGTTATATTAAATAAACTACCACCTTTATTCTGATATTGGGGGAAAAAAGCCCTTTCAGTATTAAAAAAAAATGTTGTCCATATTGCAATTATTGTTACTATTCTTTTGTCTACATATCAGATTAACATTCTATTTGATTTGTCAAATCATATTTTCTTTGACTTTTTGGGGCAAGAGTAGGAAAGTTGGTTGTGGGCTGGGAAAGGATAGAAATAAAAATTCTACATTTATGTAGCTGAATCAATAGTTACTTCATTTATATAAGAGTTTCTAGCAGGATAATTGTTGGTATAAGATCCAGTGAGAAATCTTATAACGAAGACACATTGTTTTATTTATTTATTTATTCATTATTATTTTTTAAAGATTTATTTTTTATTTATACATACAAGCTGGGGTACAGGCCAGAGGCATGGGGCGGCGAGAGGGTTCACCAGAGCCAGAGTGGGGAGCAGAACAGGCAGATCAGAAATACACTGCTGAGGGGAGCAGCGGGCGAGGCAGGAGAGGTCTGCTACACCATGTGGGATTCTCCCTGGCCGGGCGTCGAACTCGCGTTGCCGCTGCCGACAGCTCCACAGCGCAGTGCTCAACCGCTGCGCCACCGGGGAGGCCCAGACACATTGTTTTAAATTAATAAAACTGAAAGAATGAGTCAAAATAGGATGAATCAGATGTGGGATGGTGTGTGTGTGTGTGTGTGTGTGTGTGTTGTACTAACATTTTCCCACCTGACACTCCATTGTTGCTTTTATTTTTATTTATTAAGACATTTATTTATGCATAGAAGAACTGGGGTATAGGTCAGAAGTGTGGAGGTGTGAGAGGATTCATCAGAGGAAGGGTGGGGAGCAGAACAAGGGGATGTACTGAAATACACTGCTGAGGGGAGCAGTAGGGCACGAGACAGGAGAGGTCTGTTGTGCCATGTGGGCTAGCTCCTTGGCCAGGGATCGAACTCAGGCCTCAGCTGTGATAGCACTGAGAAAACTTAACCCCTAGCTACCACAGAGGCCCCATTGTTGCTTTTAAGAGGAACTTAAAACTTAAAGTCAAGTGGAGTACGCAATATCTCCTTGAAATCACGTTACAGTTTAAGCATTTTTTGATGTGTCCTGGGCTATGTGAGAAGGCATGCAGTCTGAATTTTACGAAGGATTGTTTTAATAGGACCGATGACTTTAATAGTACTTCTTGCTGACATCACTGGCAAATTGGTCTACTCTGTAACCTTTAAAAGTGCAGCATATCCCAAAATGAGTTACTTATTAAACAAATGTTCTTTTTTTGAGTGCAACTGACCTTTAAATGATTATTTCTCAGCACTTGCAACAAAGAGAATCTCACCTATCACCTTTACACTTTTGATGGTACAGTGAGTAGATCCATAACCTTTTCACAACACTTAACGTGCCACACAACATGGAATTACAAACGCTAATGAGCACTTTTTCTTTTAAAGAGAAGCCCTATTACTTTATCAAATTATTGCAGTACACAAAGCCATAGAAAAATATAACCATAAATGGTTGTTTTGATCAATCTGTGACCATTTTAGAAAATATAACTCCAAAGCACCAAAGAGTAATTTATTACTCAAGACAGTTTCTACTGAAGTGTTCTCCCCTCAGCTTTCAAGGAATGAGTGTGTGTGTGTGTGTGTGTGTGTGTGTGTGTGTGTGTGAGATTTAAAGAGTTGTACTTGATTACAAAAGCACTATCTTTAGGTGCAGATGCTTAAACAATATTTTCAGACAATTTGAGTTAAGCTTACATGAACCTATCACAGCATCCCTTTTCACTAACTAGAAGGAAAAGCGTTTGAATCTTTAGCTTTTGAATATCTTGGAAGTATTGATGAAATAGTCTGTAAGATTAGAGATTATGATTGTATATTTCTAAAAAACAGACACTTTGTTAAGATATAATGGGTAGAATCTAGCTTTTTTTAAATTAAGTGGTAGTGGTAATTATAAGTTTTATTCTTCAGGAATCAAGTGAAAACAAGCATACACATTTGGAAGAACTGATATTTTCTAGAATCTCTCTAATTAATGTAAGAAAGTCTGCGTTTCTTCAAGTGCCAATGGCCTTTTCTTGAACAGATAACCTATTTACACTTTTGTAGAGCTGCTGAATCTCATAAAGCTTTCATTAGCGTAAACATTTTCCCTTTTCAAAAAAACATTATTTCAATTTTGAAAAAATCAAAGAAAAAGTTTCTTGATGGGAAGGATTTAAATACTATAACACGCTAGTATGTATATATTTCACATTCATGATACTATAGTATCATGAATTAAGGTACAATTACCTTCTTATTAAGGTACAAATACCTTCTTATGTTCTAGAATAAATGTTTTTGCCTTGCGAAACCTACCTTATTTATAAAATACTCTTATAGAAATTTGTTGGACTCTTAAAGAATGTAAATACCAACATTACACAGATTAAAAAGGCATTTTTCACTGTGTTTTGTTTCTCCCTCCTTCCTTCCTTCTCTCCCTCCCTCTCTCCTTCGCATACATCCCTTACAAAGTGAACACAGAGGAAAGAAAAACATATCAATGAAACATGTAACAATGAAAACATAAGTGTTGTGAAGTAATATTCACTTACGATTTTCTGTTTTAACTTGGTAATATTTTATAAAGTATGAAGGGCAGCCACAAACTTTCATGAGAGAAATAAAAATTAATGCCTTTGGAAACATTGGACTCAAGAAGAAGAAAAAATAGCAGAGATATGACTTATTTGGTTTTCTTTAGTTTACAAAAAGGCAAATCACTTATTTTATTGGCATGTAATTACAAAGAAAAATACACAGACTTAAGATTAAACCTACTCATTGTCAAGACTTCCAGGGTCTTATTCATTAATTATGGTGGCTGCTGACAAACAACAGAGGAAAATCAACAGTGCTGGATAAAATAATCATCAAGGGTTTCTATGTCTGTAAACTATTTAAATTCTTGAAATTGAATATTTATGATGAGTGATGCTCCTTTAATATATACCATATTTCTGTCAGTTCTCAGCTCTGCCTCAGAAAGCCCAGATGCTCCTGTCCATTTTTCACACTCACCTTTCACTTGGCTCCATCAAGGTACTCTCTGCTAATATTCACACATTTATGCCTATTCAAAAACTGAACACCCAGTGTCACTGCCAGTTTCTCAAGTGCCTGCTCATTTGGTGATTTTATTAATTCTTAGCAAGACAGTAGTTGCATTTCAATACTCTATCTGCCCTTTCATAGGCAGCCCCTGTGAAACAGTTGTGAAGTTTATTTTGCACTTATCAATACAATGTAAACCAGCGTGGGTTTACCTCCTTGGGGTTAGTGAACCCACGCTGTCTGTGAACACAGACAGCACTTTGGCCACAGATGTGACTGGTTAACTGTACAAGCAAGGAGGATAAATCCACATAACAATACTTCATTCACCAAGGAAATCTGCAGTGGATTACAGCTTCTCTATGGTAAAGTCTGGTCTTAATTTACTGCTTTTATTCAGTTTTCAACCACAAACGAGCCCCTTATGAGGCATTCACTATGCAGAATTGACAACTCTTTTTATCTACTTGAAAAATATTTTTGGATAATAATTTATGGTTACAAAATATTTTAAGCAGTTTGAATAGTTATATTATATTCTTTCAATGCTTAATGATGCAGTATCCCCTGTAAAAATGGAATGCCAGGCAATCTGGTAATTTTACATACAGTATTTATAACAACAGAGCAATTTGACCATATAGAAACAGAAAATTTAAAAAAAAACTGCATATTTCATAGGAAGTCATTTAAAGACTTTTTTAAGCTCTTAAATTGCATTTCAGGCAAAAATCAGAGTTCAGAACAGTGTCTAAAGACCTTACATATAGGGGTGAAACAATAATTTTGGCAAGCACTGTATTTTATTTGTGGATTATTATGTTTAAAATAGCATAATTTGAACACCCTTCAGAAGAAAAAAAAATACTGCAGCTCTCTCTGAGGACACAAGGGAGAGTTCATATGCTATTTATATTTTATACATGAAACCAAACTGTGTGGGTAGGCTTGTACTTCTTCACCATCAAACGTCTTCTCTTAATTTATATTCTGAACTAATGCCATCTTTTAAAAAAAATCCATCTGAAGGTGCTCATTATTACTGGGCATAGAGTCATTTTCAAGGACTGATGGCCAGTAACTGAAACTACCCTGGAAACCCCAAGCAGGCTGAAAAAAACCTCATATACTCTTAATAAGTGGCAAGTGCCAGCCTCAGAGTTTGTCATTTTAAACACACGTCCTCCAGTATTGCCGCAGCGACCCTGTGACGAGACCCATGTAAATCAGATGGAATGTATTTTATAAACTGAGACAATGGAAGCAGTGTGGTTGATGTTCTCTGAAATGACAGAGCTCCTTTGCATTGCTTTCGATTAATTTAAAGTGTGGGTACACAAAGCTTTATAACTTTCCTCTTGGCAGAATTTGCACCCTTTCAGACTCATTGATACTAAGGGATTCCTCCCATTGCAGAGTGAACTCCCGGCAGATAAACAAAGGAAAACATTCAACTGAGGTACTAGCCGTGTTTTCCTCATTAGTGGCTACACTGTCTTGAGCAGGAAATGAGCGTTTGGGGAAAAGCATCCTTGGCATTAACAAGGAAGGACATTACTTTTACAAAGAAGAATACTTTATGATTTTCTAAAGCATCTTTCCTCAAGTGCTATATGTAAATCATATTAAAAAAAAGAATCATGCCTGTGCTTCAGTGGGGAAAACTACATAAACATGTAATAGAAAAATAATGAACTGTATCATTTTGGTTTGTTAAGTAATTATTGCTTCTTTATAGACTCAAATGCTGTTTGGTTTTCATCATAAAAACAGGTGGGGTTTGTTGTTTATTGTTGTTGGTTTGCAGTTTTGCTCAAAACTATGTTTGATGCCATAATTTTGGTTATTTTAGAACTTGTCACCTTCTGCCTTTATTCTGGTAGTTAGGTTTCATTACCTTAATAGATGTTGCAATGAAGGTGTACAAGAAAAGGTCAGAAAGGTGATAAATTAGACAACTAAGGTCTCAGATTCAAATGCCACTAAATATATTCCAGAATTTATTTATATTAAGTTAGTTTCATTAACATTATTACTCCTTCCTTCTGTTGTTTGTTGCAAACTATTAAAATATAGATCAAAGTAACTTTGGTAATAGAATATGGAGGTCTGGAATTAAGACAACAGCAATGAACTAGCCTTGTTAGTCCAGAAAAACATCATTTCTAATCACCAGCCATGGATCAATGAACCCAAGATTCTGAGGAAGGTTCTCTGATTCTTCTCTCTGATCTACTTGGTACGCAAACTCATAATATTCCTACACCATTTATATTATACCCTGTGTGCCTGGATGCTGGTCTCATTCCTCTTTCCTCTTCTTGCCAAGCATTATATGTGAAGTCAGAGCGGGAGGGTCATTTAACAATGAATTTCCCCATTGTATAACCATTACAAAGCTATCCAGGCTAAATAACTTGTTGTTTTTTAAAGTCACTGTGCAATTTCAAGGTTTTAATGGTCCTTAAAATATAATACCCTGTGTCATTTATTTCCTGAAGTGAAAGCTAGCGCCAGCCTTTGGAATTCATGTAAAACAAGTGGTTCAATATGGTTTGAAGAGAGAATGAAAACTTGATAAGCAATTAATCTACCCTGAATGCATTCCTAATGGTTTGTGCCTTTTCTTACTGATTTTTTTTTAAATCTAGTTTTATTCAAAAGAAAGTCAAATAAAACATACATCAAAATCTTTCTATAGCATGTTTGTTAAAGTGAAACCCACATACAGTAAGACAGGAAAGATTGAACATTTAAATAGTTTAAAAATAAAGGTGTTTCTGGTTGAATAGTAGCAACTTGAATTTTTTCCCCTCTGCTTTGCAGTTGTGGGAGAAGGCAAAATATGAAACAGGAAACTGGATGAATGAACATGGAGAAGGAGCTAATTTCCTAACAGGATAATTCTGCCAGTGACACCAGGTTTGAGAAAAGAAATTGCCATAGTCTGACCTGATTTACAGAGGTCCAGGCTTAAGAGTTAAGGCAGGCAAAGACATCACTAGGACTCCAGACTCATTTACCAGAGTGGAGTCATTTGATGTGTCTGCCAGTTAACATATCACCAAGGAACCAGGTTAGAACACAGAGAAGACTTGCCAGTAAAGCATATTTCAAGGGATATTGCAAAGGTAGAGGGGACTCTTGTGGGGTCCCCCTGAGTAACATGCGGATTGAAACACAGGAATCCATCATGAGAGGGGAATGACTGTTGTTGGTTAGTGTGGTCCTGAGAACAGATGTTCTGGAGAAATTCACGAGGGTGCCAATGCTTGAATGCCTGAATGAGAACACACTGTTCCAATTCAATAGAGATTATGTGTTTCTCCCTCAGCAGAGTGATGCAGGGCACAAATGGCAAATCCAAAGAGATAGAAATCAATGAAAGGTTGAAGATTCTGAGGAAGCAGAATTAACAGGGACAGGAATAAAGTCAGAGAGCTTGCTCTTGAGGAATCTCCTGCTGTATCTCAGGACCTTCTGCAAGTTAGGATACTACATGATATTCCTTGTAGGAAAATGGTAACTGTGCCTGAAAGGTCAAGTCTGGGACAAGATGTGTGTCTGTCCAAGAGCGAGACTGAGACCATTTCTCCATATCTCTCAGAGAGGAAGTTTTGGAGGTTAAAACACTTTATGCATATACCAAAACTATTGCTTGATCAAACATAAACATCACCTTTATCCAAGTTGCTCAGTTAATCAAGGACGAGAACATTGGATGTCAAAAATCCCAAGGTGTAAAACATTTATTCGGGTGCCTGAAATGTGGGTATGCCAAACTCAGCATTCCAACATATTTTTGGCACCTATCAAAGACTGGCCTCCATTGAATCTGTAGCACACTCTGTCAGCTGGAGGAGCCCCGCATGCCTCCATCTGAATGGGGGTAGTATCTGACTGGAGTATTGCCAAGTAACCAAATTTTAGAATAGCTCAAATTTTAATTATATATTTCATTTAACTGACACCTGTCCTTGGAGGCTGTCATTAAAACTCTAACAAGCTATGATGTGGGAACTATTATTAAGTATGATTTATAGAAAGACGAAAATAAATAAAAGAGAAAGACAGACAGGTTGAGAGTTTTAGAGGAACATAGGATTCGAACACTAGAGATTCTACTGGTGAAAAAGTGCACCTAGACAATTTACAGAAAATAATACCCTAGGCCGTTGAATTTCTGATGTTGGAAGCATTTTATTAAATGCCTACCTTATCTATCACTTTCTGTTGTGGGTAGAGTCTACCAGTCCTTTCCTGGGTAAAGTGGGAGAAAAAAGTAACATAGTGAACCCTAAGAATACACCATTAAAAAAGATAAGTTCTTCCAATTTAAAACTGATTTGGCTTCTACATTTATTCTGCTCAAGAAAAAGTGATGAGGAAGGAGGTTGGGCTATAGATGCAACAAGATAGTGTTGATAATCAATGATTTAGAGAGTGGGTATGTGGGGATTCATTATACTATTCTGTTTACTTTAGTATAAATTTGGAATTTTCCACAATAAAAAGTTAAAAGAAATCCAATTTAGGGAAGCATTTAGAAACTTGCACAAACTTATTTGGGCAAATCAATTCATTCCATACAGCAAAACTTGCCCATAAACAGGAGAACAGAACATCTTATATTAATTATATTATATTGCTATACTTATGTTAATGATCCCACTGTAACTATACCAAGATCTCCTAAAAATGGAAAACGAAAAAATCTGTATATATAGTCTAATCTCTACATTCACAAGCAGTCTTTTTATAACAGCCCTAGGTTTCTAGACTGAATGCCAAATGTGCTTCCCGTTTAGATCAAATTTAGCTTTAACTAAAATAATTAGCCCTTGCTCCTAATTCTAATGGAAATGTAAGACTCTCAACTATTCAGTGATACTAGCACTATTATACACTGCTGCTCACAGTGATTTATATAAAATAATTACCAGACTGTTTCTGTTGTAGATACATGCAGAATTTGTCCTAAACCAAAGGCAAAACAATAATAAAAACTACTGCCTTTTAACCTTCCCATGAATTTAAATAAAAAATGTGTACTGGAACTGCACATTAATAAGGCCTGTTAAGCTTGGAATAGTATTTTACATTCGTCTGTAGTTCATCAGACAGGTTCATGACCTCAGTACAATTGCTCTAGCTCCTGCAGTTCTTAAGCGACATGGGGGAAGACACGAAATATTATTTTATGACTAGAAAATTTTACTAGAATTGACAGAAACAAGGGAACACACCCAATATTGAGTATATGCTCTGAAATTAGCACATATAAAACTAAAGATATTACATGGGTTGACTTTTATTACTCTAGGGACCTTAAGAGAGGCATCTGAAGAGAGTTAAATCGAACAGTCGTTTTAGTGCAATGGAGGAAATTGAAGGGCCAGACTTCACTTTGTGTCTGGAGTTACACACAAAGGGAAATCTTAGCCTTACTTGATAATTTTCTAAGTTATACTATTGTGGCACACTACATCATATTTCCTGTTAAATTTTTTTTCTTTACTAAACGGTTTCTGTTTTGAAAGTATTTTAATGTTCATTTTTATCTTGCTTTCCCCCCAAATTTCCTGTTGATTTATATTATGTGAAGGCCATTACCATTCAGGGTACCACTGCTAACAGAGGTCCCACGAAAGCAGTGGAATAAGTCCAGTTGCATCTCCATCACTCAGCCTGAGAAAATTTTATCCACAGAGCTGATTCATGCTACTTCTTTGGATCTGCTACTGGCGCACAATAAGGGATGAATGAAATAAGCACTCAGCAGCTGAATACCCTTAAAGACCACTTGGGAACTTTATTTGCTGCCAAATAAAGTGACCTGCCAGTGTCAGCTGCGGGAAGCATATTGTACTGGGCTCTGCAGTCTGTCCCAGTTGCCTATTCATTTCTGAGGAAATTTTCAGGTATTGAATTTTAATCCATGATGTCCAATTATAATTTGGGACCCTTTTACATTAGAGACTGGGCTTCACCCCATTTGGCAATTAAGTCAGAACTGCTTAATACATGATTTTAATTTCCGGAAAGCAGGTGCTTCCTTTGGTCAGTCACCAATCTCTGATTTTCCTTCCTTTTTTAGCTTAAACCATTTTCATTTTCATACCCACCCACCCATTCCCCCTCCTCCTTCTGTAAGTACTTGCTGCATGCTAGATGATTTTCCTGCTTAAGCCTATAGGGATTCCCATAGGCTTTTAAAAAATAGTGCTTATAACATTAAAAAAATTCATTTAGTAGGTATCTGTTTGATCTTTGTAATAACTTACTATGTAGTTTTTAAAGTAATCTGAATGAAAGCATGTTTACAACATTATCTAACACTTGCAATTACGAAGACAGATTCCCCAGGAATAATCATTGTCTGTGTTAACTTTCTTTGTCTCCAACTTTTACCAATTCAATTAGAGACTTTTCTAATGATTCGAAACTATTGTTGTTTGAGTCCCTTAGAGGCTATGTGTCTTCTCCAAATCGTACTTTCGTGTTCAAAATAAGTAGTTGAGAGAACAGCTTATAACATAAGAAACTCAAATATAAGATGCCTGATTTAGAGGAAACTATTATATAAGTCAAATTCTATCTCAAATGTAGTTCTTCTCCACCCATATGTGTTACGATGGTGTGGTTGTATCATCCAACTCTGCTCCATATAGGATTGAGTTGTTAACAAACGAGCCAGCAGAGAAGAGATGGGAAACCAGATGTCAGTTTCTGCTGAGGATGACAGCATTTTTGTCCCGTCCATTGCTATGAATGAGATGCCTATTTCACTATTTTAATTTCCGTACATGAATTATAAAATGTTGTTGAAATATTCTTGCTATGCTACCCATCACAGGTTATGCTAAGTCACTATGCTAGCCCATTGTAGGGTTCAATTTAAACCTTTGGGAAGGGGGTGGGTGAGTAAAAGGGAGAAGAATCAAAGAAACAGAGTGGGAAGGAAGCATAAAGTTGGGAAGAAATAAGAAGAAAGAGAAAAAGTTGGAGGAAAGGGAAAAAAATGGGGTTTAAGTTGAGGACACAATTGATGGCTGACGCCGGTTGAATGACCTGTTCACCCTTTGACTGTCACCTGTACACTGAAGCCACCCAGGTCTCTCTCCACCCCAGTGGGCTTCCCTGTATGCTGTCATATAATTAGGAAACCATAGTAGTTTTGATTGGGAACTTGGACAAATGTTTCTTTGAAAAACAGCATATCAGCCAATTTTAGATTTGAAAGATGCAAAATTAGGGATTTTGCAAAAAATATTTCTGTTGCCTAATAAAAATCATTTATTAATATTTCACTTACAGAATTATCTCTTCTCAAATATAGTAAATGTGACTTGATTAAAATGTGTGAAATTGTGTGTTAGTGTTTCTCAAATTTTGTCCCAAGAAATCCCATGTCCTGCTAGATATTAACGAATGCCTCCTTTAAAAAAAGCATCATCAAATACATTTCTAAACACTAAATCATATATGCCTTCTGAGTGAGTTGCAGTAGTTCTCACCTTATTATAGGTACTGAGAGCTCCAGATTTGAAAAAAAAAAAAAAATGTTGAATCCAGGATTTTACGAAAAATTTGGGTATGAACAATTTTCTCTTTAAAGCACTCTTAATAAGTGGTCTATTTTTTTTTCTGGAACAGTTATAAATCATTATATTTCGTTAATAATACCTATGATTTTGTTGTTATTTTTGCTTAGGAAACTAGAAATAGCTGAAGAACATGATCTGTGCTGTCTTTGGAACCAGATAAACTGAAGTTAAATCCATCTGGAAATGTGCAGTCTATTAAGTAAGATATGGAACTTCTATCTTGTGATGTTCATTTTTATCTTGCCTATTTTCTTTGCTGTTGTTCTCATCAGTCAAGGTAGTTTTCATATTTTGTGTTTCGTGGTGTCTCAGAGCCTGCTCAATGTTTGGCACATTGTAAGCGGTCACTAAGTATGCCTCTGAATGAATGCATGAACACTGTCATAGACATCTTTTAAAGCTATAACTGCATAAGAATGTGGGTTTCAAAAAATTAATGCTTGGCCTCAAAATAAAAATAACGGAGGTGAAAGTGAGATAACTAAATTGAACTGGTCTTTAATAGCTTTGTCAGAGGCCAATAAATTCCTCCACAATTACTCTATTGTCTGATGCTTCATTGCTCCTGTTAGCTGGTCAATTTGAAGTCAATGTTCATACGATTCCATAATTTTCCAATTTGTTTCTTAAGTCTTTATAACTTCAATAATTTTCCACTAGCTATTTTGTACCTGTCCTTTACCATTTGTTGAATGACTCCTTAAAAGCAACACTAACGGGCCTCCCTTGTGGCACAGCGGAGAAGTGAGTTCTGCGCCCAGCTGGGGAGATTCCCACCCGGAGCAGCAGACCTCTCCCGTCTCGCCTGCTGCTGTTCTCAGCAGTGTGTTTCCATTGATCTGCCTGTTCTGCTCCCCACTCTGTCTCTGGTGAACCCTCTCACCGCCCCATGCCTCTGGCCTGTACCCCTGCTTGTATGCATAAATAAATAAATCTTTTTTTTTTTTTTAAAAAGCAACACTAACAGTGAACTTCATTTACCATAATATGCTCTGACAAACTTATTCTAGAGACAAGAAAAGACAGTGAAGGCCAGACAAGTGAGGAGTGTGAGGTGCAGAAGAGGGAAGAGAAGTAAGATATTTAATTCATTCAGCAAATATTTATAGAGTACCTGTTCTTTGCTGGGCATAGTGTGTAAAGTCTAGACAATTCAAGGTCATCCAAAAAAATGAAATATTCAACAGACCAATATCAACAGAATCAAGAATTATCAAAATTTCATCCTTCGTAAATCAATCCATATTTTTAGAGAGATCATTTGATGTGTAAACTGTCTTATCTATTGTGACCTGTTTTTATAGAGGTTCATCTTTTCTATCTTGACAATGCTGCCAAATAGTCCTAAAATTGTACAATATTTTATGGGCCATGACAGTGCCACTTAATATGATCCTATAACATAAAATTAAAGGTTATTTTAGTTACCTTAAATCAAAGTAATAATTGTTCAGAAGTCCACCTAAAGAATACTTTTAACTAAGTTGATGAACTACGCCTATGTGGGCCAGATCTAACCTAATCCATGCTTTGTAAAAAATGTTTTATTGAAACACATCTATCTGTTCACTTATATATTGTCTATGATTGTTTTCATGTTGCAAAAACAAAACTGAATAATTGCAAGAGGGATTGTATGGTCTACCAAACTGAAAATATTTACTCTCTAGTCCTTTGGAGAAGTAACATGCCAGTCCCTTTTCTAGATGACTATTGGTAAATCGGTTAGAGAAGAATGGCAGTTTGCAGGAAAGCAAAATAATGGATCACTAAAAAATATTCAGTATTTCCCTTTTGATTTTGCTCCTATATTTGATTCTGACGTGAATATTAAGGAAATTCTATTTTTAGTTAATTTTTTTTTAATGTGGTAACATTGTTTTCTTATAAAAAATATCCTCTAGCTATCTCAATCACTAGTGGTTAGAAGTCAATTTCAGTGATGTTCTTTTGTTCAATATCTATTAAGTATGGGTATAAATCATTAGAATGTGTAAATTTTGTAGTTATACATTTTATGTTGGGAGGGCAGAACTTATTTCAGGAGGTAGTAGCCATTGTAGACTCTGAGATATTTAAAATGATCCCTATTCATAAGGCTGATAAGTGTAAGCAATATGATATTGCAGAAATTATAGAGTATGACTTTTGAGGATGGGTTATATAGGCATTGTGATTTTTGGAGCTGCTGAGAAAAATTTCAAGCCAGCTTTTGGAAAGGTAGTTGTAGCAAGGAACTGAGCTTTCTGTCAAGAGCCTAAGAAGAACTGAAACATCCCTACAACACTCATCTAAGAGACCTCTTGGAAGTATACCCTCAAGCTCCAAGTGTTTAGATGATTACAACTTCTGCTGACACCTTGATGATAAGCTAAGCGACCCCAAGCCAGAAACACCAAACTAAGTCATTCTTGAAATCCCAGCCTTCAAAATTTATGAGGTAATAAATGTTTACTGGTTTAGATCTCTAAATTTCGGGGTAATTTATTATGTAGTAATCAATAACAATGATGGCATATAAGATTGTGGGTTTTAATGTCATACAGCTTACGTATAGCCGCTGATCTACACCTTACTAAATATGTGGAAAATTATTTGGGCAAGTTATTTGACTTAATTTATCATCTGCAAAAATGGTGATATGATTGTATACATCTCCTGGAACTATGAGGAATTTAATGAGCTAATGAATAAAAAGATTTTCTGCCATGTTACAGTTGTTAATAAGTATTCACTTTTAATTATTAGTAGAACTGATTCCAAGTATCCAGTTAAGAATTCTTTTACACCTCCATTTTTTTGACAACTAAGTGAATGCATCATAGAATTTTAAAGAACTTTTTCCTATATTCTAGAGTTTATACAATTTAGAAGACTTAAAGTGATAGAGGCAGATGATTAAAACAAGTAATTAAGAGAAGAGGCTATTGTTATTAGACTTGAAAACAAGATACATATTATCATTGCATGATATTATCTACAAACAAAAGAGGGCAAAGAACAAGTCGCTATCAAAGAACATATGTAGAATTATATAGTCTAACTTCAGTCATGAATTTTAAGAAACAAAATGACAAATGTAATTCTCGGTCTAATTTCCTTAAGCCCAAAACCATACATATTTTTTTTTTGTAAAAAATAAAAGATAAATAGCAAAATAATGTGATTCTTTGCAGAATGTTTGAGTTATCTAACCCTTCTTTAATCCAAAGGATTATTGAACAAAACCAATGTTATTCAAAAACACTTATGAAATCTGTTGTGGATTACCAATATCATCAGTTAAACCTGTTTCAAATTTATTGCTTTCATTCAGGTTAAATAATAAAAGGGTCCATTTGTCCCACCACATGTATATACACGAATTTAGCTTTCATCATTCTCTACAAGTTTAATCCAGTGATTTATGTTTTTTAACACATATTCAGGGAATCTGTTGAAGAAACTCATCCAGACAGACAGAAGAGCTTGATGGGATTAATAGGATGTGTGCAGTATTTAAAGCTAGTTGATTCAGTTTGTATTAAGTTAAAAAGAGAAAAAGAACATAACACTGTGAACCTCCTTGAGGTTCTAATCATTTTAATGACTTTAATGACTTTAGTAAAAGAGAGCAGGCTAAGGTCAAAAACGTTCAGAGACAATGATCCTTGTTTCTAGGAATACATTACAATGACGAAGAGCCATTGCTTCAGTTTCTCTTTAACAATAGAAAAACACAATTATACATTTTTAGAGAAAAAACTTCCTCCTATTTAAGTCATCATATTAATGGTTTAATTTGAGGTTTTAGAATTCATGATTTTATTTGTAAAGTCATTGTGGCTCAATTTACAACTACCACCCACAATAAAAACTAGGTTAAAAAATTGGGCAATCTGGGGCCTCCCTGGTGGCGCAGCGAGCGGTTAAGCACTGCGCTGTGGAGCTATTGCCCCCAGCGATGCGAGTTCGATGCTGGCTGAGGAGACTCCAACATGGCATGGCAGACCTCTCTTGCCTCGCCCGCTGCTCCCCTCAGCAGTGTGTTTCTCTCAATCTGCCTGTTCTGCTACCCATTCTGTCTCTGGTGAACCCTTTCGCCGCCCCATGCCTCTGGCCTGTACCCCAGCTTGTATGCATAAATAAATAAATCTTTAAAAAAAATTGGGCAATCTGACTTTTAAAAAATGTTTTACAGCAATGTGATATATTACTTTGAGGTCTTCATCTACAAGTTCTCAGGTATAAAGAAATGCTATGCTTATCTTATTATTGATGACTTTGATCATTTAAACACATTCAGTTGGGCCTCCCTGGTGGCGCAGCGGTTAAGCGCTGCGCTGTGGAGCTGTCGGCAGCGGCGACGCGAGTTCGACGCCCGGCCAGGGAGAATCCCGCATGGCGTGGCAGACCTCTTCTGCCTTGCCCGCTGCTCCCCTTAGCAATGTATTTCTGATCTGCCTGTTCTGCTACCCGCTCTGTCTCTGGTGAACCCTCTCGCCGCCCCACACCTCTGGCCTGTACCCCAGCTTGTATGTATAAATAAAAAAAAAATAAATCTTTAAACACATTCAGTTTACCGAAAACAAACAAACAAACAAACAAACAAACAAAACCTCTCTTCCTCCACTAGAATGAAACCCCTATCATTCTACTAGGTATTTTGTTTCAATGCTATTCTAATCTTCTACACATATTAAGGACTTCCTTTCATAATATTGTTTTATTTAGGGTACAAAAGTATTTTAATAAATATGCTCTCTTTCATTAACTTCTTTTCCAAACACAGAGGACAAATGGGGACTCGATAAATATCTTTTAGTGCTTCATTGAGCCCAATATATAATTCTAAGCATCTTCAACCCTCATTTTGTTCTAACTTCCATAGTTTAATAGAACACCTTGGGCGATGAAGTATTTGCGTTCATTAACTTTTAAAAAGGAAGAGAAATGACATCCAGTCATCAGCATTTGGAACAGAATGTTAAATGTGCTACATATTTTCTTGATTCAACCCAGGGCACAAACCATACCCAAGGACATGGCAAGTGGGAGGTAGAATTCAGTACCATCGTGACCAATATGTGCTATACCTCTCTACTGTCCCAAATTGTAATCACCAACTACTGTTGAACACTTGAAATGTGATTAGTGTATTGTGCTATGGAATTTTAAATTTTATTTATTCTAATTTATTTATATTTAGATAGCCACATATTGTCAGTGGCAAGCCTGGACAGTTTAGGACTAGACCCTTTGGGACCAGATTTACAAAAGAACAGCCATTTCAACCATGATTGATTATCTTAATTTCTAGCTCCTGCAGCTCTAATCCTCACATTGATGACAACATCTAGAAAAAATTAATCTCTTTGTTATTTTAAATGATATAGTCTTAAATTTACTAAAGAATGCCTGTCTTTGAAGTATTTTGCATTTGAAGTTATAAAGACATTTATTTAGCTACTATTTACAAGACTTGAGCTGTTCAGGTGAAATTTAACTTAAATTTACTTGTTCCTTGTCCTCCCTGGCGGTGCAGTGGGTTAAGTCTCAGCACTATGAAGCTATCCGCAGCCACTGCGGCATGAGTTCGATCCCTGGTCAGGGAGCTTCCCACATGGTGCAGCAGACCTCTCCTGTCTTGCCTGCTGCTCCCCTCAGCAGTGTATTTCAGTCAATCCGCCTATTCTGCTCCCCATTCTGTCTCTGTTGAGTCCTCTCACTGCTCACACACCTCTAGCCTACACCCCAGTTCTTGTATGCATAAATAAATCTTTAAAATAAATAAATTTACTTGTTCCAAATTTGTGATTTATTAATATAACTGACTTTTCCCCTTGCTTCAACACCATGATTAATTTGAAATTTCTTCAAACTGAAGTATCAAGAGTAATCTTCAGAATAAACAAAATGCTATCTGATCATAATTTTCTATTTCTATGAAAACATTAATTATTTTCAGATAGCATTTATTATTTTCTTTTTAAGGATTTATTTATTTATGCATACAAGCTGGGGTGTAGGCCAGAAGTGTAGGGTGGTGAGAGGGTTCACCAGAGACAGAGTGGGGAGCAGAACAGGCAGATGTACTGAAATATAGTGCTAAGGGGAGCAGTGGGTGAGGCAGGAGAGGTCTGCTGCGCCATGTGGGAATCTCCCTGGCCAGGTATCAAACTTGTGCTGCAGTGGTTCTGGATCGCTTCATAGTGCTGCACTTAACCCATTGTGCCACCAGGGAGGCCCTATTTTCAGATAGCATTTAGCCTCACAGAGTGACCAGCTAGACTTAAAGAAGTTATTCTTTCCCAGAATCTTCCTCAGACTCTCCTGAGCAAGATTCATATTTGTCTTGGTGCAGAGGGAAGCTTGTCTCAGGAAATATATGCCTGGGGACAGCTAATAGCATATATATTTTTAAATGTTGCTTACAGATAACTTGGGTTCTTAGTAAATGTTTGGAGTGAAAGGATATAATGGATGCAAAATTTTCAACATACTCTTCCTGCATTTTCATAACTGACTATGGTTTTGCCTATTGTATTAGTAAACACTTGCTTTGGTTACCCCAGTTATAAAATCCATAATTCATCATTCTATTCTTTTCCAGTATAGTGTATTACAAAGTTATCAGCTGGGCATTTGGATCCAGGTTTTTGTTTGATTAATTCAGTTAAATGGATAATGCCATTATTATCAGCCAGTAAATAATTTTGTTTACTTTCTTTTTAAAGATTTATTTATTTTTGCATACAAGCTGGGGTACAGGCCAAAGCCGTAGGGCGGTGAGAGGGTTCACCAGAGACAGAGTGGGGAGCAGAACAGGCAGATCAGAAATACACTGCTGAGGGGAGCAGCCGGCCAGAGAGGAGAGGTCTGCCGCGCCATGTGGAATTCTCCCCAGCCGGGCATCGGATTTGCAACCTTGCTTCCGACAGCTCCACAGTGCAGTGCTTAACCTGCTGCGCCACCATGGAGGGCCCAGTAAGTTATTTTAAAACAATGTCCCTTACCAAAATTAATTAAAATACCCTAATGGCAACCAATATATATTTGTGAGAATAGGAATGTTTTGAAAATTCATAGAAATGCCCTGGAAGTTCCTTTCTAACTCTGTATGCAAAATCCCTTTTTTGTTTGTTTATTTGATTTATATACACTAACTAAACCTCAGAGTAAGAAGTTTTTCATTACTCTAAATTCCTTATTTTTCTTTCTTAGTCTGTGTTCTTCATAGGTTAGCTCTGCCCATTCACCTCTATAAAAAGCTGCAATATCGTAACTATAGAGTCCAAAATCTATTCTGCATTGCCTGTCAATCACATCACCTTCCAAGGAACTTCACTGCACACAAATCAAGTTTGAGTCAAGTCTACTTCTAATCAATAGATCCTTATAGATTGTTTTAGTATACCTAAATCACTTCCCAGAAAATATCTTGCCATTTCATTTCCAATGGGAAAACATTAGATGCGATTTCAATCTGGGCCACTAAAGAAGAAAGGCTAATGTACTCTTCTGGTCCATCAGGGGCCAAAACTCCATGGAGTTTTTGCATGAAATGGGAAAATGTTTTCTCTCAAGTCAAAGACACACAACAGAAACATTTTAACTGGGAGCGGTGTGGAATGAAGGAAAGCGGCTGAGGGAAGTGTGAGCTGCCAGATTGTTTCAACACTGCAGAAAACTCATGCTTTCCCTCAAAATGTCTGCAGTGTGGTAGAGGCAAGCCAGTTCTAAAAACAGTGCCTCTTTGAAACAAAACTGACTGGAATTTTAAAAAAAATTTTCTATTTAGTAAATCAAAAGTAAATATGGCTATTTATGGTACTTTGAATACCATAAAAACACAGTTCATATATTATCCATATTCCAAAGAGTTATTTCTCTAACAAGGTAGTCAAATAGTATACTGAGCAGTTCCTAACAGGTATCCTGTTTGATTGTTCAGGAAGTATTGACAAAATTTGCGTTTCGATGTTGCACTTTCCAGTTTCACAAAATACAGCCATGTGTAACAGTTTATTTAATCCTCATAGGAGTAATGTGAAAGTTAGTACGTCCTTGAACCCCAGCCAGGAAGCTGAGGCTCTGTTAGTGTAAGGAAGTTAACTATATTCAAACAGTTGACATCTTTAAGTTGTATCTTTAAACTTGGTCAGAAGATTCTAGAAGCTGCCTTTATTTCACTCCATTATACAAAAATAGGTAACTTACAGCTATTATTTTACTTTTCTGATATTTCAAATGAAAATCTAGTTCTTTTTTCTCTAAATGAAAACGAGTTAATTTTGGTTGAGGTGACTCCGAGGCAGAGTTATACTGTTTCTCAGGCTGTACTCTGCACAACGTTCAGCTCTGAAGGAGATTCACTTCATGAGTTTCACTAGAGCCAGATGTAGTCCAGAGTCAACTGGGCCTTTAGTCCTCAATATCCTCCGACAACACTCCATTAACTATGGAGGGCAGATTCTAAGATGGCTCCCAGTGATCTCCCCCTCTTGGTGTTCACATAAAATTCCCTCTCGTGGAGAACTGAGTGGACCTAGTGACTTGCTTCCTATGAATAAAATACGGCAAATGAGATGGGTGTCACTTCTGAGATTAGGTTACAGAATAACTCTGGCTTCTGTCTTGCCTACCCTTTGTTTGGTTGCTTGCTCATCCCGATGAAAGCCAGCTGCCATTCCCTGGGCTTCCTTGTGGAGAGGCCCATTTTGCAAGAAACTGCGGGAGGCTCCAGCCAACAGTTAGTGAGTTGCTTCTGTCCAACAACCCAAGAGGAACCGAATCCTGTCAACAACTGAGTGAGCTTGGGAGTCTATCCATAGTCCACCCTGAGCTGACAACAAGGCCTGATGGGCATCTTGACTACAGTCTTGCAGGACTTGATACAGGGGAACCAACTAAGCCATTCCCAATAGAAATCTGTGAGTTCAAATGTTTGTTACCTTAAACTGCTAAATTTTGAGGGTAATTTGTTACACAGCAATTTAAAACTAATACGCTGATTTTAACAGAATTTCTTTTTTCTACCCTGTAAGTACATACTGCCCTTCCCACTATCTGGACTTAATTTTGGGAAAGGATTTGATGTTAGCAAATATGAAAACTGCATAGTGGATAAGATCATTGCTTTGGGATTAGAAACATCTGGGCTGTGTCTGGATTTGCCATTTACAAGCTTGAAGACACTGAGGAAGTCATTTAATATCTGTGATTCTCCCTTTTCTCATGTGTAAAACAACCTACCTATATTATCTAACACATAGGTTTTTTTTTTTTAAAGTGAGATCATGAAAACAAAACAAAAATGTTTAGCATCCAGTAAGTACTCAGAAAGTGCTAGCAATTTTACAATTATTCCTCCATTTGAATTTTCATTTATGAATGATGCCATTTACCCATTTTGATTTTGCATTCCTGATATTTATGATTCCTATGGTAAGAATTAATAACTAATGGAGTTTTGTAAAATATCAATGAAAAAAACATGATTTTTGGAATCAACCTTCCTTTTTGGGAAGGCAGAATCTAGTGAACACACTAAGTGGGTAGGTGACTTCTTCCCTTATTTTAATATTGCTTTCTGTTGAGACAGATTGTCAGATAAAGTAATATTTGGAAAGCTTTGCTTTCCTATACCTCAATTTTCCAAATTCTGCTTTCTCTATTACAACTATGAGTATTGGGTATAGCTGTAATTTTTGCATATGTAAATACAGTGTACTAGAAGACTAACTTTGGTATTCATATTTGTATATGGTGCTTCTGTTTTGAGTTGTTAATCTCATCATAGGCTGGATGGAGATAGAAGAAGAAATGTAAGCAGTAGAGTTAGGAGAGTAGAATTTTATTTTCTTTTTTAGATATTCTTTTTTCATTGTAGAAATAGTTTAGCTATTGTATTTCTGTCTACAGTGTAAGTTGCCAAAATATGTGTAAAATAATGCTATTTACATTAATCATGCCATTAATAAGACATACATAACAAGTCAATTTTATATTCATTATTTCTTGAGCTTCTTTTTTTCCTTATCTCCTCTCTTTCTCTCTTAGGCAATGCTTTCCAACAAAGGAGGTTGGTAATTAATCCCAAATGATGTCTTATTCCCTAAGTAACCAAAGAATTCCCAATAAAGACAGAAATAATAGTGATCTGAACACCAGGATGATATCAAGGAAAAACAATAAAAACATTCTATAATATTGTGCAAGACACACAAAAAAGAGTAAGGTAATAACTAATGTGTAATATCTTAAAATAGGAGCCAAGCTACAACGATTTTCATTAGATGTTTCTCAAATCCTATGGGTGACATGAGTCCATTTCTTCTGTCACATTTATGAAGAGATAATTGCAGGAAATACTGTAAACAGCTTAACATTCACAGGTCATATTGAGAAATGTTTATAGATATTGACAGCTAAATACAATGTATCACAACACTGGACATAATGTGGCATCCTCCTAACAAAGAGTTCCTGTAAATCAAAGCTGTCAAAAAGTCAAGTCTGCTTTATTTATTTATTTTTTTAAAGATTTATTTATTTATGCATACAAGAACTGGGGTGTAGGCCAGAGGTGTGCGGGGTTAGGAGGTGTGAGAGGATTCACCAGAGATAGAGTGGGGAACAGAACAGGCAGATTGATTGAAATTCACTGCTGAGGGGAGCAGTGGGCGAGACAGGAGAGGTCTGCTGCGCCATGTGGGAAGCTCCCTGGCCAGGGATTGAACTCGCACTGCAGTGGCTGTGGATATCTTCATAGTGCTGAGACTTAACCCGTTGTACCACCAGGGAGACCCCAATGACCAGGAAATTCTAAGCCTAGGTATCTACCCAAAGAATACAAAACAATTTGAAGGGAAACATATACCCCCATGTTCACTGCAGCATTATTACAATAGCTAAGCTATGGCGACAAACTAAGTGCCCAAATACAGGTGAGTGGATCAGGAAGATGTGGTATATATACATAATGAGATAGTACTCAGCAATCAAAAAAGATAAAATCTTGCCATTTGTGACAACATGGATAGAGTTGGAAGGGATTATGTTAGGTAAAATAAGTCAGAAAAAGAAAGAAAAATATTGGATGGTGTTACTTATATGTGGAATGTAGAGAAATCAAACAATAGATCAGATAAAACCAAATTGAGAACACTAGAAAATTGAATATAGAACTGAGACTACCAGAGGGGCAAAGAGACTGGGAGTGGCAAGAGTAAGGTGTAAGAGAGCCCGGACTTGGTGATAGACTTTGTGTATCTTGTTTGTAGGTGTGGTGTGGTAACACCGACTGATGGGGGAGATCCCATACTTACAATCCATGAACAATGATGTAAACCAATGTTACAGAAAAAAAATAATAACATAAACTTTAAAAATAAAATTAAAATGGAAATGCCACATGATCCAGCAATATCACTGCTAGGCATGTACCCAAATAATATGTCAACACTAATATGAAAAGATTTAAGCTCTCCTATTATCACAGCAGCAGTATTCACACTAACAAGTCATAGAACCAAACTAAATACCCAATGAAAGAAGACTGGACAAGGAAGTTGCGGAATACATACTCAAGGAAATACTATTCAGTTATGAAAAAGATGAAATAGAGCCTCTTGGAACAAAATGGATGGATTTTGAGGTGATTATACTATTAGGAAATGAAAGACAGTTATCACATGGCTTCACACATTTATAGAATTTGAATAACCAAAAACAAAGCAAACCAAACTAATAAGGCAAGAATAATCTGTAGACATTTCAAAAAAATATACTAGTTACCTTAGGGAATGTAGGGAAGCGACAAGGGGTTAGTTAAAGGAAGGGGATAGGATAATGGCACTGGAGCTTTGGAGAAGGGAGAATGAGGTGTAGGAAATAGTACACCCCAAATTATAAAGTTATGTGCATGACTGACAAATAAAAATATTTTAAAATACCTAACATTCACAGAATGTTGATGTGAAATATTTTTAAAAACTGAAAAATCATAGTTTATAAAAATTTAAAATAAAATTTGTTAAAATCTTAAGTAATAGAAATACATACCAGGAAATAAACAAATAAAACAAAGTCTTTATCAGATTGTATTTTCCACCTAAGAATGCATAATTTAATATTTCAGACTAAGTGGAAATAAACAAAATTTACTTACATTTATCGGGCCTAAGAAAAATTTAAATATACACATAGACTAAACTTGCCTTAGGAAAAAAAGTCGGTGTTTATTAGTTAGTTAGGGCATTAAACATACACAGTCTGGATGTAATTGTTTCCCAGTCCTTTAATGAGCATATGTGTGGGTGGCATGAACACATGTACACATATCTGAGAATTTATACACAGCACAGTGTTAGTGGTGTTTCTAATTGAATTATATTTCTTAGCTACCTAAGAGCCTCACGAATTTTAAGTTAGAATGTTTTTCACTTACACATTTTATCCTAAAGAACCTCTTTTTATTTTTTTTTGGCACAATTTGTTTTCCTCCTCTACTCATATTTTCTCTATCTTCTATACATTATTTAAAATTTGAACTAATGTTTGCAACCAGAAATCCATATTGAAAGGGGAATATTGATTTGGTTGTTTGAAAAGTCATTTATGTACTTCTTCTTATTCCTTAAAAATTATGATTTTAAAATATTTTAGCTTGTCTGTGGGTACTTGGTGCTGGGTGTCAGTCATATAGTAACACATGTCTGAAAAGGTATGACCCTTTTTTTCTGAATCAAATACAGTATTGTAAACCAACATTAGCTCAATAAAAAATAATCATAAAATTGAGAAAGACTGAATCAGGAATGTCTTTATATAGTTATAGAAACTTTTGTATTTTGTGAGTTTCCCAGAAAGGAATGAGATTGGAGTGTGCATAACAAAAGAAAGTAAAATCTTGCACTAAGTCTGGTCTTTGCTCATATTAGAACTAGACCACAATAAAGCAAGTCAGTTGTTGTATGGAAATCCTATAACCAAAGTAATATCATTACACAATGAAAGTTTTTATTGGATTTAATCAGAAAGAAAATACAATAGTAAGAGAGAAAAGGATTAAAAAATGAGAAATCTTACAACTAATATTTATTTAATGCTTTTTTATGGGTCAGGTATTGTTCCAGAGTCTTGGATTTTATCAGTGAATAAAATTAACAAAAAATTCCACTCTCTTGAGACTTACATTCTAGTGAGCTGGGGGAGCACTTGGGTAAAAGGAGGAAGACCCAATAAACTATATACTATGTTAGAAGGGACTATATGCCAAAGAGAAAGGAAAATGTAGAGCTGGGGAAGAGAACCGAGAGTGTGGGGAGGTGGGTCAGGGTGTGGTGATGCCAACATCATGTATGGGGCAATGCAGGCAGGTCTTGCTGAGAAGATGGTATTTGAGCAAAATTTGAACAAAGCAAGGAAATTATCCCAAATCAGAATATGTCTCGTACATTCCAGGAACAGCAAGAGGATAAATGTGGTTGGAACAAAGACAGGGAAGGATGTGTCTGTGGGGGAGGTGCTATGCAGATAATTCACAAACTCCTAAGCTTTTGTGAAGATTTTGACTTTGACTCCTGACTGCCCGATTTTTTCTCCTTGCCTCCCTCCCCTCCTCCTTCTCTTACTTCTTCTTTACCATTATTGCCTTTATTACTGAGGTACTTATGGAACACTTGTCTTGATTTGAGCAATAATAATATTCTAAAGTTTTGGAAGTGTATCGCCACAGCTATCTTATTCTTATCAATTCTCTCCAATCCCCCAAATGTGTGGAATTCTCAAAGTGTATGAAATTGTGTTAGACACATTTGAAAAATAGATATGTAATCTGTTGGATACTATCAAATATGTTTCTCTAGACACTATGGAACAGGATACAGAAGTAACTGTTTTATATATATTAACTCACTAAGTCATCCCAGCAACTCTGTAAGATGGATGCTTGTATTTTTCCATTTTACAGATGAGAAAAACAAAACATATAAAGGTTAAAAAACTCATCCAAGACTCATAGATAGTATGCCATAGAACTAAAATTTGAACTCACGTATTTTTGATTTAGGAGCCTGTGTTCCTGGTCATTCACAACACTAATTCCTTTTGTTGTAATCCTTTACAATATGTACACTCTTTGAGATACTTTGTTTATAAGCTTGTTCTTTCACAAAGTATTAACATGGCACTTTCCTCCCAGCACCCTTAGCATTATGGAAGCAGGACAGCTACAAGGCTCTATGGTGTCTTTGTATGAATTAGAAGAAGGTGTCTCTTCCTCAAGTCCCTGTACTATTTGGAACATTGCTAAACTATTCAGATCTTTCAAGGGAAAGATATTTAACTGTCACTGCTGAAAATTTGTCCTAACAAATACAAAAATATATTTGCATTTCCAAAGGTAAAATAAATATGAAAGCCAAACTATTAATGATATTTATGATGTAAATAACACTCTTTGGATGTGATGCACTTGTAAAGTGTACAACCTGGGGTGCTGCACATGACAATCCTATATGAGTCAAATAAAAGATAACAAAACATTGTTCCTTAGAGATGAAAAATAAACCACGCATAATAGGTCAGAAAACTCATTTCTTTCCTATAAGGCCTTTTGGGGCTTTATCAATAGACTATCAAAATCTTCCCATGTGAGCTCAGGAAACAGCAATATTGAAAATTATTATTTGAACAGTAATAAGACACAAAGTTTACGAGTCTGTTTCTGACATTCTTTCAGGTTGATCTTTTATTAATTCCTTTCCATTCGAAAGTACATATTGAGTTCTGAACAAGTAGGCTATTTAAAAAACATGGACATTAGTCTCTTAGGCACAGACCATAGACCGTGATGCACTAAAGCACTATTGAGCTGCACATAATACTAATTCTTCATAGCCTTTATATCTATCACAACTGCCATTGATCAGTTACCTGTGCAGAAGAGGTTTTTCTCTCATCAAGATCAGAGCAGCATACCTATGGCACTAATATAATTAGCACTTATCCTTAAGAGATTTTAAAGTATTGTTGGTTATTAATTCCATCTTCACAAACAAGGAAAAGGAGAAGAAGGAAGGCAAATGGCAGGGCTTGGTTCAAGTCTATCATACCAGGTTGCCTTTCAGCATAATGTGGGTGGATGACCAATCCCAACCCATAGTTGAATCAGAAGTGAAGGTTATGGAAACAGAAAGAGCAGACAATCAGAATGGTGGACTAGTGAGGATTCTGTTTGTGCCAGGTCCTGGCTTGCTTACACCTGACCCAGACAGCTACAACTGCTTATTATTTAAGCAGCCAATTCAAATGACTGAACTCAGAACTATCATTTCAAATGCATGAAACAATCCAAGAATTTGCTGCAAGATTCATTATATCACCTTTGTTTTCATCTGTACTTGCTTTTAGGCTTAGAGATGATGCTTTTGAGAGGGTAATTTGCAGATATCAGGAGGTATGAAATAAGAATAAAAAACACTTTTTGAAAACTAAGGAGGTGACAGATACTATTATAAATGCTTTATTAACTCATTAAAGGAGTGAGTTTTAGCTTTTATGATTTTCAAGAACAAATTTTAAGAGATTAGACCAAACACAGAAATATGTCTGGCACTGAAAGGTTGGGTAAAAGAAGGAACATAAAGCAATCTTTGTACCTTAAGCTCTCCCATGTAGCAATGTGGCCCTGAAGGCGTTGTCAACAAACAGTGGGTGAGACATTTCAGCTACAGGAATAGGTAAAAACATCCTTATGAAAGGTGTTATGACTTCATATGATTCCTTCATCCAAATGACCATTCAGCTTTTGCTTATTAATGTAGTCTGTAAATGACTAATTTGAAAAATGAATTTTTGCAGTAATACTTCTAGCTGATGAAAATGCATTATTACTTTTTTTCTTATTTCCTGCTCTTCTTCTTAAAAAAAAAAAAAATCTGTCTGTGTTCTGTTTCCTCTACCCTATATATAGGTTCCTCAAGAATAGGGCTAGGTTTTTTTTTTTTGGTCAATTTTTTTAACTAATAAAATTTAAGTATGTATGCTAGGCACTGAGTCCTGTATCTGTCTATCTATCTATCTATCTATCTATCTATCTATCTATCTATCTATCTATCTATCTCTACACATACATACATATACATACATACATATATACACACACACACACACACACACACACACACACACATATATATATTACATCATTGTTCATTTTTATACAATGTTTGCTTTCTCCTCTCAGGTGTAGTCCATGTAAAATTTCTACCACTCAAGAATAGGGCTAGTTTTGCAGCTCTTAAAGTTTTCTAGTTTTTATTCTTCAACTTTGCATATGGAAGACTTTATTCACTTACGAATTAATTTTTGAGTACCTACTACATGCCAGGAACTGGGTGGGCAAGGGGATACCATAGCAAATAAGATGTAGTCCCTATTAAAAATGTCATTGTTACAGAGAAGCAGCATAATCAGCACAACTTTATTAAATACTATGTGTGGCAATAGAGGGGTGCTCACTAGAATGGAGGAGTAGTGAGGTCATTCTAATGTGATCCAGGAGAACTTTCCAGAGGAGGTGAGAAACATTCTAAGATCATAAAAAAGAAAATAGTTAAGAGGGGTAATGGCAGAACAGGTGAAGTGAACCATGAGCTATGGCTGCTAAGACCTTGAACCCAACAGCAAGAGTTTAGTCTACTCTGGGAACTTAAAATATTTCATTATGGTTAGGAGCATCCTGAGAACTTGACCCAGGAGAACAGAGAGGCAAGCAGGAGACAGCTCACAAAGGGAACTCCACCAATGTTTGTTTTTGATGCTGATGAGACCTTTGGTAGGTGATATGATTACAGTTGGAATCCCTGTAGGTGTGGCTGAAAGGAAGGTGTCTACACAGACCAGTCATTATGACAGTCTCCAAATTCCTCTCACAAAGGACGCAAACAAAAGGAATTGGTGTGTTCTCATTCCAAGTTAATCCAGGGAGTATTATAAAATGGGTGGGGTTTCTAAGTGTCATCTGTTTCTTAACCTGTCTGCTATCATTGTCAGAGAATTAGAAGAAAGGTGGAATCTGGTCTAGAGATGACTTACTCATTTTTCCCAAACTTGTTTAGATGTCATCTATATCACCTTTAGATAAAGTAACCTGAATCTTATAAAATACCTACTCTTATATCAGCAAAATAGCTTTTGTTCTATTTGCATTTAGCAAATTAAGCTTCATTTGAAGGTATATTTCCCTTTGTAGGCAGCCTTTGCTTTGTTCAACCTTTCCTGGCTCTAAAAGCATCTCTCCAATATGAGATAGGTACTGAACTTTGAAGAAGAGTCCACTGTAATAACAGTAAAGTTTAATGATGCATAACTTTGAGAGACTGACAAATTTCCAGCCAAAGTATTGATTCTTACAGAATTTATGAAGCACATGCTGTATTCTGTGTCATTATGGTCCATTTTTGGCTGAAAGAATCATGTAAAATAGATTTTTAAATGAGTGGTAATAGCCAGACATAAAGAAGGTATTGATGTGTGTCATGAAGGGTGAAATAGCACGCCAGATTAAGGCGTATAACAAATCAAAAACAACAGTACCTTCACCACTACAAATATACATTTGCTTTTCCTTTTAATCACCCCTCCTATTTACCACTTTGCACATTTACAATTTCCTTTCCTGTAGACCTCTTTTGAAGAGCATTAAAAATGTGTAAGATTTTTGCATAGTTGCATATACTGCTTTGGGGGATACTAAAAGTTCAGAAACTGGTTGTTTAAATTTGGCAAAGTAATTTGTTCTGATATGTAAATAATACCCTTTGTAAATAATGTGTGAAGCTTATAATCTAATCTGGATTACATACATATAAATGGCATATTTGGTAAATCAATATTTAAATAACTTTTATCAATTCAATGGTTTTAAAGTAACACAGGAAAATTTTACTTGCTTTTTAAAAGCATAAAAACTTACCTTTCCTCTATTCTATATTTCCAACCAAGTTTTTCCTGTCCCCCAAATGAACTCACGGAAGATGTTTTTACATGTTTCTAACTTATTTTAGAAAGGAATATAGATTATTATTCTGGTCTCTGCTTCCTACTTTTGCCCTGTTCATCCTAATATCTGTTATGAATGAATTTCCCAAGAAACAATGGAAATATAAGTCTTTTTTTCCCTGCTAGTTGACATTTTGTTTTGACACACTAGGGAAAAAAGTGGCTTTCAAAAATAGTAATTTAAACTTTGATTTTATGCTTTGCTGTGGAATACATGTTTATTAAATGCGTATCTCACTGACAGAGTAATCAATACAGATTGTGTAGTACATTACAAGGAAACCATGTCTGAGATTATTAGAAAAATTAAATGCTTTTAGTTTTGCTTACTTGAGCAATATGTGAAAATTAACAGTTTAAACCCTTTCAGGCATACAACCAGACATAGCATTATTCAGAATTCATGGTATTGAGGAGGGGTTCTTTTTTCTCGTCCCTTTTCTCTTCTCCCCCAACCGCTTTCTCTTTCCCTTCCTTCCTCCCTCTTCCCTTCCTCCCTCCCTCCCTTCCTGCCTTGTTGCCCTCTCTCTCTCTCTCTCTCTCTCTTTTTCTCAACAAAGTTGTATTATACCTTATTTAGTTGGCTTTTACCTAGTGAACATCAAATTACCTGAATTTTAAAGGCTAACATTTATAGAGAGATATCCACAGTAGATGGGAGACAGGAGGGAGAAGGAAACTGTTTTAGCAGCTATGACCTTCTCTGAAAAGTTGTACTTTGTTCCATCACACCTCACAAACCTTTTTAGAGCTAGAATAGGAGGTCACCCAGGTCTAACTATGCTAGGGACCAGTGGCTCCAAGTCACTTATTTTTAACCCCACATCCAGGAGTCCCAAGAAAATAACATTTGCTTTTCAACAATTCAGGAGTTTATCAGCTTAATAAAAAAAAAGGAACTTGGCAGAAAAAAAAAAAGGCCCAGTCTTTCAATAGTCTCTCCTCAGGCCTACTGGAGCCTGAAGAACTCTTCAAGGTCTTAGTCAACAGTGAAAAAAGGAGTTGGAACTAGCACTAGCATGCTTGTCCATACCACACAAAAGTTACTGAGAGACACAGAGAGAGGTCAGTTTTTACATGAGCATTTTTCCCAGGCCAAATGCAAGTGAATTCAAATAAAACAGACCAAATCACAGATAGAAGATTAGATGAAAAACTCAGGGAATAGGAAAGTGAGTGCCTACCTACTTCCAATACAATATTTGACAAACAGTGTCCTTTACATACTACAGTTAACTTGGGAGGGTTTCAATCTGTGGTATCAGTTGTTGTAGGTTTTTCAATTAGAGATTTTTTAAAGAACAATTTTTAGTTTGACAATGGGCTGAAAGAACTAAATAAAGTGTTAGAACACTATGAATTTCAGAAGAATTTTTTCTTAATATATCCACACTCAAAGATATTTGAATGAAGAGGCTTTTATTCATACTTGGATTTTGGTTTCCTGTTTTTTCTTTTTTTTTCCAAATTAGATCTTGCATTTTTTAGATAATATAGGCACACTATACCTATACAATGTGTACATAAATGTATATAATTGTAGCATTTGGTTGTGACAAACTAGTTTTATTAAAATGGAAGATTTAATAGGTGAAATGATGAGATATGTCAATGTAATAGCATATTAGATTCTGCAAATGAGCTATTCCTAAGGCAACATGAATTGCTTTGCTTTTATATTTCTGCAATCGTTTATTTGTTTGACAACTAACATTCAGAATCCATCTTTGATCTTGGAGGAATTTTACAAATCAAAGTACAACAAATTTACATTTGGGAATTAAAGTGACACTCAGAAAAGATGTCTTGTGATAGCATCCTTGGTCTGTTGGACATGCAGATCTATTATAAGACCTGAAGTCAGGGCTAGCTTTAGACAGACTTGGGAAGAGGATATAAACCTTCTCAGGGCTTTCCGTCTTACTCTATGTCATGTTTCTCACCAAGAATCAGGACCCCTAAACTTCCAGCTATCAATGATTGGGTTATTACATGCCATACACTTTACATATATTATTTCCAATCTTTACCTCATTTTGTAGCATCCGTATTTATGCCCCATTTCATAGATAAGAACATGAGGTTCAATGAGTCTAAGTACTTCTAATGGGCAGAGCTAGGTTCCAACTCCAGGTCTACTTCAAAGCCCCTACTCAGGCCCATGTCGACATTATGTCTCCTCATGAGATCTGAGGTTTCCCGGTGGGCAGAGACAACACCAAAACTCGTTCTTCCTGTTTTGACTCCAGATTCCCTTTGACTTTTTGGGCTTTGGAATATAGGCAGTAATGGAATGTTGTTCTTGGGGGGAAGTAGGTGTGGGAGATGAAAGGCATATGGGATTCTATTTCTACAAACTTTTATGACTAGATTTTATTTACTTTCTGACAGGGGACCTATTGGAAATGATACCTTCACCCAAAGGAGCTGTAAAAGGATAAATTTCAAGCAGCATGGCATGCTGTTGATCAGGCAGCCACGACTGCCAATTCAGCGTACTGTTAAGATTAGCCATTTGTGTTGGCTCGACGATGTTGTGAAAACTCCTGTTAGCTTCTTGGAACTACAAAACATGTGATGAGAAATTTTCCTTATTTTGCTTTGTGAATATCTGCCATTTGATTTTCATTTTGAAACATAAACTGACATCTTTTGGGCTGGTAACAGAATATTTCCATTGTGAATAAGTCCTCAAAACACACTTGTTTGACTAAACAGCCCAATGATCTGCTAAAAATTGCTAGAAATCTGTTTTTCCATTAAAGACCCCTCTCTGAAATTTATTGTGTGACTCTGGACAAGACACTCCTCTATAAAACTTCAAATGTGAAATGGTGATCATCAGGATCAAATGAGATAGCTATAAAAAAGGGCTTTACAAATTGTTAAGTATTATACAAATGTAAGGGCATTTTTCCAGGCATTGTTGTTAATCTGGTTCATTCCTTTCTGAGATGCAATCCTGCAATATAAGGCATTGACATGAGTCTTCCATCTGTGATACCCTTTTGACCCTTTTCTATAAAGGAAGAACTAAGACTCCTAGAATTTTCTCTGTAATTTACCTCTGCTCTGCCAATAATCAATATGTCATGAGCTCTGAACATTTTCTCTGTGGATTTCCTAATCCTGACTAAATGTCAAATTGTGAAGTTATTAGGTAACAAGAGTTCATTTATCAAATCCTTAGAAAGAAGCTTCTTCTTTTGGAATTTGTTTTGCTCTCCTATGTGTTAGTAGTTTGTCTTTTATAATCACTGATTGCTGTCTACTTGAAATAGAAGGCAGGGAGTAACAGAATCACATGAGGAATGATAAATGAAGATATCTCTCTGTTTCTTTCTTCCCATTTGCTCGTTACATTTGGGGTAACAGGTACCTCTCATGCCCATTAGTGATTCTTTCTCTAAAAGTACCTTAGTGCCCCCTGCAGGTTATATGAATTTCTCCTCCCACAATTTTGCGTACACTGTTTTTTTTCTTAAACCTGAAATCAGTAGCTCTAGGTTCTACTCAAGGGCTACCGCATCTAGGAAGTTTATTTATTTATAATATTCATGAAGTGTAAGGTTGAAGAAAGTGACTAAAGTGGTGGCTTCAATCTCATGTGCAATTTGAGAGTAATAATTGATTAAAAATATTTGATATAACATTAGCAGGTATAAAACCATTTATAGACAAGAGTTACAGGGGGCATTTGTAGTGAGAATTCTGAAGTCTAAAAAGGCCAAGCAATCTTGTGAGGCTTCTAAAACTTGTAGGATTATGGGACTAGAATTCAGGTCTCCCAACATTTGCTCAAGCATCCTTCCCTGTACTGTGTTTTGCATAGTTTTTTTTTTTTTAAAGAGATTTTCAAAAGAGTCTATTTTGTCTTATAGTTGTATATCTCATCTCAAGAAAGCCAGCCATTTGACTTCAATAGGTAAAGGATGGATTAGGGATTCCAGCTGGCCAGAAGCATCTGCTTGGCTATCCTAATCCAATTTGTTGCCATATCCTGGCACTATTACAAATGTCTCAGAGGTCAAAGGTATTTTTTAGTGAGAAGCAAAAAGTGCAATAAACATGGGGAAGGGCTCACTTCTTGATTTACTTGGAAATTGCCTAAAGCAAATTATTCCAACATACAACCTTGTAATCATCGTTTAGTTAGAAAGGCAAAAATATGTTGACTTTTTCTAGGTTTTATAACCTTGAAATTCTTGTACATTTTTGGAATCTGTTTCCAAAAATGTTGTTTTCCACCCCCAGTTATCAAGTTGTTATTAATTAATAATCCTGGGTTTTTCTTGCTTATTCTAAGTACAGAATGTCCACTGACACAATCCATTATCATCCATGAGTTTGGAGCTCAAGAAAGCTTTCTCATTTGGAACTCTTTAGGGATGTTTGAATATAATTTTGAAAGAACCAATGCTGCGTTTTTATCTACATTCTTGGAAAAAATACAAATACTGATATATAACTAAGTGCTGCACATCAAAACTAAGGGTGAAAATATCTAGGTACAAGTTCTAAGAAGCAAAATTAAAGAACACTGCTAAAATGGCAAGTCTTTAAACCACAAATCTGTGTTTGTTCAGCTTCTGGATTTCCTCCTGCTAAGTAGTTTTAAAGCTACTTAACGGTATTTAATTGACATTTTACTCACTATTTTACTTGCTTCAAGTCTTTCATACTCAAGCTTTCCCAATTACAACTTGTACATGAAAAATTACCTTAGCCTGATTTCCAAACGGCTAAATAGTTTGATGTAATTTCTATTAGGATTCTTTGATATTGCTAGTGCAGGAACTGGAGCAGCATTTTCAGCTGTCAAATATGACCCTTTAGTAGGTTGTGAAATCAATTTTGTTAGTTGTGACCAGCATTGACAAATAATAATAATAAAGGAATAGAATCACATAGACTATAAGAAATGAGTGAGAGTTAAGTATTGTTATATGAAACTTTTACTTCCATTGTTATATGAAACTTTTGTTTATGTTTGTATTTGGATTGTGGCATTAATTGGATTTCTTATGTGAGCTGTAGTCAAAATAAAAAACTCTCTTTTAGACTGCTGTGGATAAGAGCAAGAACGCCTGATAAGCTAAGTGCATCATTCTGAGCCTTGCTTTTCTTTTCTGAAAATATGTGCCATAAGACTTTCAGGCTAGGATTGTTGTAAAATTTAAGTATGAAATAAATTAATGTTGGTGCACAGTATCTAACATAGTAAGAACCTATTATTATTTTAGTGGGAGTTATAATAAGAATTCATTTGAAATTATACTTGAAATAATGTTTGAATCATTTGACACAAATAAATTTCAAATAATAAATAATATTTGAATCATTCACCATTCAGTCATTTCCCCATGCAAACTTCTGCTTCTTGAACATATAGCCCCAGGGTAGAAGCTGGGCATTCCTAAGCTTAGAACAAAGAGGCCATTGATGAACTTTGGATTTCATGAGCTGTCCCTTTTGAGACAATAGTCATGAAACTGGGTTGTAAGAAAGACAAGAATTTGCTAAATTCTCTTATTTCTTCTTCAACATGTTGAGAAGTTGGCCAGACAAACAATGCCAGAGTTCTATGATGATTATTATTTTTACTATTAATAAGGTATCATTAATTTACATCCTTGTTTGTTTCTTCACAATATAGGATTTCTCCCCTCAGGTATAGTCACCATAGTTTTCTCACCACCAAAGCTCCTATAGTCCTCCACCATAGTCCATCGTGCTCCCTTCTTTTCCCCTCCTCTCCCCTTCCTTGTCTCCCCCTCTCCTTTCCCCTCCGCTCCTGGATACCTAAGATCTATGGTGTTTTCTTTTTTTTTTAATTGTTATTATTATTTATGTCTTTTACATTATTATGTATTCCCCCGTAGGTTTCTCACCACCAATTCACCCATGAACCATCACCACAGTCACTTGTGCTTGTTTCTCCCCCATTTTGAGTGCTTATCCTCCCCCTCCCTCTCTGAATGTATCTCTCTTTTATGGTGTTTTCAAGGGTCGGTACCAGAGTTTAAAATGAGAGCAAATGTTGAGTAGATAGGAAAGGCCTGACTTCTCACTTCTCTGTTGTTTCTAGGTCGAAGAAGGCAGGGAGGTAGGCTAACACTGCTCCTGTTTCTTTTCTCTTCATAAATTCAGGAGTTTCAGTGGGATAGGAGAAGTATATAGACTTTCTAGGGAGGTTGAGGGGAATGCTGAGGGAACAGGATATTGGAAGTTATCACCTTACAGATTTCTGCTTAAACATGAGGGTTGTTATATAAAATTAAATTCAGAGACTTAACAAGGTTTTGTGCTCCATGTGCAGAGTTTCTCTGAGTTCCTGTATGATGTGGTAACTATCCAGAAGTTCTTGAGTGTCCTCTGGAATGAAACAGAGGATCTGGCTGAAAGTAGCTGAAGGAGCTGCTTGGTAACTTTGCTAAGGGAGATTGACTAAGAGGACTGGCACCATCCACACAGTAGACTGAGGTCCACATGGGAATGACAGTCATGTGTCAGAGAATGCATATTGTCAGCAAAAGTGGAGAGGCCCAATCAGTAAGGGGAAACGTTGCCTCAGAGCATGGCCAGAGTTGAGTGAACAATGAGTTGAGTGAGGAATGATGGTCACTAAAAGTGGTTTCTAACAATGGGGACGTCAGAATGCTCACAGGATGAAACCAGGAGAGCTTAGAGAAGACTTCATGGACTCCAGGACTCCGCCTCCTTTAAGATTACACACCTCACTTGTCCCACATACATCTAGGTGGAAAGGGAAGATCTCTGAGAAGGAACACCCTTACTCATTACAGCAGAGAGAGATGGACTGAATAATCAAATAAAACTGAAAATAATTTTTTTTAAACTGCCTGGTGGTTTTGGGATTGTGAAGAAGTTCTGATAAAAAGAGAAAGAAACCCAGGTTCTTTGCACATATGAGCACAGTATAAATACAATTACACTGCTTCTAATTTATCATTATTATTGTGGCATATCATCATATTGATGGCAATTACATTTTTTTCTATCTTTATTTGTACCAGTCTTTCTATCAGAAAGTATTTTGAGTACTAACTCCTTTGACACCAATTAATAATTATCTAATTTAGATGTCTCTATCCCAAATCTCAGTTGCAAAACCAAACCCAAATGTATATCAAATAAAGGAAAGAAGGACAGTCTCATGGTGTCCAGAGTAACTCATGATACTGGGCTGGAAATTAATGAGAAAATTTAAAGATTACAGAGAACATTTATGCTTTGGTAGTTACTATATATTTTTGTATCATAAGCTTTAGAGTTTTGGCTCTTCCTTTCAATTGCACATGAAAACGGTGCTGGTAGAGATGTAAATTGTTAAAAGGAAGCAAGGGAAGACACAGGGAAAACCCCTCTATTTTTTAGGGCACAATCTCTCCTCTTCTATGACACTGGCAGGATAAATGGCTGTTACAGGCATGTTGAGAACACCGAGAGCAGAGGACTTACTGAAACCCAAAGACAACAGACCAGGTCCAGACCAGTGTGTTTCCTTATGGCTCTTGTGTCCCATATCTCCGGGGGAAAGATGGCATAGTAGAACACACTGGGATTAGTGAAGATGAGGGGGTTGGGCCTGTCACGCCAGTAAGATAAAACTAGCCCTAGAATCACCATTTTCTAGCTGTGTGGACTCAGACAAATTGCTTAATCTTCTTAACTTTAGCCTCTTGTTCTATAAAATGAAGTTAACAATTGAAGCTTCTCAGAAGGCTGCTGGAATTTAAATGAGATAATTCACATAAAGCATACATCTTGTTCTCTGAATCTTCGAATGGGCTCATTAGAATTTATCAGTTTTATTCTTTATTCTTTGGGGCAACCTTAGGCTTGAATCTCATTACCTATGTGAAATTCAGCAAAAGGCTTAAGTTTTATGAACTGGGGTTCCTTTATTTGTAAAGTGAGACTAACTCACTTTTTATGAGATAATTTAGGGCTGCACTTAGAAATAGACATCAAGCTCTTTTTGCTGCCCTTCCTTCCTTTGATGCGTTTCTTCTGGTTAGTGTGTACAAGACCAGGAAGACCTGAGAGGAGATGGAGCAGGATCTCTTTTGAGTCCGTCTTTGTTGAAAATCCCAATTCTTGGGGAACTAGGAAATCTAGATGTGAGAAGGTGACCAAAGAGAAAGAAGATGAGAAACAGATGGAAAGAGCATTCCAAGAAGGAAAATCAAGAATTAGTGCAGAATTAGAAATGAAAATCATGCTGACCATCAGGCCATTGGATACCTCACTGGCAGAGACACTGTTCTAAAATTTCTGATCTTGCTTCAAACAATGCAAAGGCTTCCTACTGCTTCCCACAGAAAGTCTAATTGAATTGAAGGCCACCTGTGATAAGGTTTTGGCCTCCTCTCCAGGGTTATTGCCAGCTATCCCCCTACGCTTGCCCTTCCTAGTGGGGAAGGAGGGGAGGAAATTAATGAGGAAGTTATTATTGAAACAGAGTTGGCAGGGCTTGGCAACTTGGCAAAAAATTAATTTCAGGCGGAGGAAGGGGAGTGATGAAATTAGAGAAAGGAAAGTCAAAATGACATTAAGCTCTTTCTTTCTTACCAGATATTAAATTACCTCTGGAAGTAGTGAGTTCTGAAAAATGCAACTGTCCCCTGATTTATAGTTCCTAGATTCTAAGACATAACTGACTATACATATATCATAAATTCTATAATAGGAAAAAAAGGAAATATATCATTCATGTGACATATGTTGATTTCAAAAACATATGGAAAATATTCTCCTTTTTTTCTTCATCCAACAATATTTATTGAGAACCTAATATGTGCTAGGCCCTGTTATACAAACCAGGCAGGCATGAGTCAATGTAAATAAAATGAAAGCTAAAACTCTTTTCTGCTTATTTTCTAGCAGAAGGAGCTAAAGATATAATAAATGTCTTAATTATGTAGATAATAAATACAATGCATAAAAGGTAAAAAATCAGGATAGAGAAACTGTGGTTGTCAGAGGGTAAGAGCAGACTCTGGCATTTTAAACAAGTTAGTGAGAGTAGGTAGGCCTGCTAAGAAGGGGCCTGCAGCACCAGCAAGGCACGGAGCAGGTTTTCCATGATCTGGGCAGACAGGTAAAGGAGGAGTCCTGGAGTCCTCAGTGGCTTTGTCAGCCTTTTTTTTTTTTTAATGATCCTTTTACAACATTTGCAGTAAGGCAACCAGGTGCAGGGCAGGCAGGGGGCCTGAACACGGAGGCTGGCAGGCCTCCTAGCCCCAGCAGATCTTTACTTTTTCTGGGCTCTCTGGCCTTCTCTCTTAATCTCTTCACTGGTCTCTACTGTGCTCTGCTGCATAGTCCTCTGTCCCCTCTCCTCCTGTGCTGCCACCCTTATATGCCCAGTTTCTCGGCTCAGGCACGCCCACTCACGCATGCCCACGTCACACTTCAGGCGCTGCCACCAGACATGCATGTAAGACTGCAAGTGTTGACCATGATGCTAATGGCAGGAGGGTGGAAAAAAACCTGATCACTTCTATTTACCCTACAGTGCCATTTGAGCAAATGACGTGGAGTGTGGGGATGAGCCCTTTCCCTGTCAGGGGGAGACCCTTCCAGGTAGAGGTAATAACCTGTGCAAACAGGTACCCTCTATGGTAATGAATGTTCAGAGTTCTATAGTCACATCTACTGGGGAAATATAGTCCTACACAATGGATCCTTTGGATTTCAAAATAAGCATTAGCATATTATTAAGGCATTGTGAAAACGACAAAACCAAAACTAAGACAAAACACTTTTAACATTATTCAAATCAGCATAACACACTTGTTAGAGAACAAAAACTGTGCTTGATGGACATTTATAAGGATTTCTAAAGACACTAGGTTCCTGTGAAACAGTAGAAATATTTCTACAGCCAATGTTATTTGCTAAGAAATATCTACTATAAAATCTGTTGCTGAATTACAAGTATCTTTACATTACTATTGAGCTTTGGAGTATTATTGTGTAGTTATTAACTAGGCATTCAATAGCAATAATACATGATTCTATTTATTGAATAGATAATAAAAATAATAGGCCACTGTATTTATTCTTGGATTTTATGCCTCTTCCAAGAGTGGAAATGTTATACAAATGTTATTGACCCTACTGTTCTGAAAATGTTTTGCAAATTAAAGCCTAAATGTTTAAATTATATCCTTACCTTTGCACAGGTTTGAAAAGTTGGTTCTAGATGAGAACACCTCTTTATTCACAGCTGAAGCAATGCATACAGGCTGTTACCATGCCTCACCTAACAGCAAAAGAATGTTCAGAAGCATGCCCAGCTAATTGAAACTACAGGGGGCATTTAAGTAGGCAAAGTGTTATTACTCAGTTTAAAATGTGTCCAGGATATCAGAATTAACATTCTCTACTCCTGCAAAAGGCACTCTGGGAATGGTAATGGCCACAAGTGTTAGGTCTCTGGTTTCTTTTATTTTCCTTATTCCACTTGTTCTTGACAGACTCAAACGGCCATCCACACAAACTGGAGTGACAGCGGAAGTGGGATAGTTTCCAAACCTTGGCATGGAGAACCCCATGAGGTTAGCATAAGAGGTTCTCCAGTGTCTATCATTTCTGATAATTTGATAATTAAAGTAGCAATAGTATCGGTGCTATCATATCTAGGACCTTTCAATCTGAGGCAAGTTACTCTCAATTTATTCCATGATAGTGCTGTGAAAAGATATTCTAATAGACTGCTCTGGTCATTTCAAATGAGATCATTTGCTACATTTGATTGTATATTTCTATTGAAATTAAATCAGTTTCTTATAATTTCTAGAAAGCAAATAGCCAATTTCTACCATCTGTGAGTTTGTCTCTTATTTAGGCAGAAGTGTTTGCAAAAGTAGATCTGTAAAGAGACCAGAGTTCAGTATCTCTGTAGGCAGGTGTGAGTGAGAGCTTGAAATATGCTGGTAAAATCTAAATTGAGTGTTCTTTTCAATTTCCACCACCTGCTGCAATCTGGTACCTCCCCCATGTCCAAGACCTGGCCTAAATAAGGAAAAATGTGGTATGTGGAAAAGAAAGAGAAACCTATTTGAACATCGCTCACATTCTGGTTACTGGCACAGGCAAATCAAGCTATAAATACAATAAAGCAACAGCAATAATATAACACAAACTTATTATCTTTAGATTTCTACATATTTCTCTTGTTACCCAAAGAAATAAGCTTTTCTAAGGTGTCAGGGGAGGGCTTAGGAGATTGTTGATATGGTTTCCTGTATGTTAGTTGTTTTCCCAAATAAATTATAAGTTCCTGGGGGCCAGGGATAATACATTAGGCATCTTTACATTCTGCTGTTGGATAAATGATAGGACTTCAAAATGTGATTGTTTATTGGTTGCTTGGATGTAATTAAACCTTTTAAATTGAACATTACACAGGTATCTTTTCTCTTTATTGCTACTCCTTTGTCTTAACTGCTACAATTTCTCTCTGGATTCTGGTCTGTTTTCTCATTTATTTCCTTGCACCAAAAGCAATGATATTGAAATAAAAATTGATTAGCATTATTATCCTATTTGAATCCTTTCAATATCTTAACCCACCCTGAAGAATAAACGTTGGAATACCCAAATTTCTTACCAGGGTCTATTAGTCCAGTAAGATCTGTCCTCTTCCCCCTCCCTCCATTTATTTTCCCACTCTCTTCCTGGATCACTTTCCTATTACCTCACCTTTCACTATTCTTTAGTCTCACTGCTCTTTTTTTCTACTTCCCCCCAGCCCCTTACTTGCCTGAAGACCTTAACATAGCCTGTTCTCTGTCTGGAATTCTGTCCCTGTCCACAAAATTTACAGAGGGAACTTACTCTCTTCTAGAGGTCTCTGTTTGGTCTTTTATGACACCCTACCTATAGCTGGACAACCCTGTTGGTCCTCTTATTTACACACTTATATATTTCTTTCATAGCATTTGCTACCAACTGCAATTATTTTTTATTTGTCTTCATAAGGAAGAAATTCTACCCATCTTGTTTACCATTATGTCTCCAGCGTCTAATTCAGTGTCTGCTATGTGACAAGAGCTCAATACGTATTTCTTCAAATTAGGATGACAAAGACATAAAGTAAACATTTTCACTAAATTATGTGTCCTATTGTATTTTATAAAACTGGAATGACTTCTGAAAACAAAAACCAGCCACCTATAATAAATAAACCAGTACATTCTTCGGGAAAAAAAAAAAAAGGTTTAAGATTGAGTCTGGCCATCAGATGTGCTAGGCATTATAGGACACTCTGAATGTGAGAAATGATCAACTCTCCTTTTCTCATTTTGCAGATGGAGAAACAAAATCACAGAAATTAAATGGCCTGTCTGGGATCTAGGTAGCAGTACAGTCAGAATTAGAATTTCTGGTTTGGGGTTCATTTCTCTATGTCACATGTCTGGTAGAACAGTGCCTATCAGATGCTTAGAGTTGCCAAAAATCTGTATTTTAGAAAATAAAAAAATAAAAACACTAAGTTCTTGAGCAAGGAATGTAAACAGAAGTTCTATGCAACCTTCGGGGTTTACCTTTAAAGAGAAGGTTATGTGTTTTTCTTGTATCTTTTACCTGGTCACTGTTAGAACACATATGCAATGGCTAGAACTAGAGCAACAATGTTGGGCCCAAACATGGTTGAAATGAAATGAAAATTACATATGCTGAGAATGGCAGAGCAAAAGGAGAGAAGCAACCAGGCCTCCAAATTATTAATCTACCATATCAGTCCTGGAAATCTTAGGACAAAGTTTATGTGAGGAAATAAACATATGTTCAGGTTAGGGTCCCTTTATATATTCAACAATAGTTTAAACTCATAGCACATATATAACTTAGTGCCCAGAATTGGTGTGCCTAGATAATGCAAGCATGATATATGGTGACCATATACCATGTGGATATTAATGGTAAGAAACTGATGAGCCTTAATTCGACTGTTGAAGGTATTAGGTAAAATCGTTATTTCTGACATACCGGAAATTAGACAGATGGTAGCATACCTGTAACTTTAGAGTTCCCTATATGAGGAAGCATTTTAGAAATTCATGGAGCTGATTTTGGTTGCCACAATAATTGGAGGAGATCATTTTGTGGTCAGGGTTGTGGTGGCAAATATCTGCAAGCTACAGGAAAGTCCTTGACAACAAAGAATTGATCTACATCTCTCATGACTTTCAAACACTCATATGGACATTCATGTAGGTGAAAAAACTGTCTGTACTTATTCAAGCACAGGACCTAAGTCTATTTTACATCCAACACAAAGTCTTTGTTTTTATTTTGCATTGTTTCAGCACACTGGATTTTTCAGAATGCGAACACTGTAAATTGAGGGAGGCTTTCTTATTGTTTCATTCCAAGCTTTGCTAAAGGTTTAGACCATTTCAGAAAATTTAGCCACAGTAATGTTGCCTCAACATAGCACAATGTCTTGCCTGGCATGGGGCTGCCTTTGTGGCTGATGTAGTCATAAAGATTCCATGTAGACGAGCAAGTATCTTACTGCTATATTGCGTCTTCAATGTGGTTGTGCTTGATCATTATGAATTATTTCAGAAACTATATGTGAAAATTTCATGTTATGCCCACAAAAGAAGTATGCATACCTCTAGCCCCTTTTATTTTCCCTGCTGGCTGAAGGCAAACATGATGGCTGGAGCTATAGCAGCCAGATTAGTTCAAGAGACAGAAGCCACAATTGAGTTGACAGAGCAATTAGACAACGAAGGGCTGCAACCCTGACACCGCAAAGATGCTGTTCAACAGTACCGCCCATCTAAGCTGTGATGTGAGAGAGAATAAACTCATCTTGTCTCTGTGTTTTGAGATTTCTTGCTACAACAGCTTAAGTATATAATATAGATGTGAAAAGCAAAATAGGAATGAAATCTAGTAGAAGTCATGGAATTTCTTGTTAAGCATGTAATCCTAAAAATATTTTTAATGATGTATTAAAAAGTTAGCATGAATATAAAACCAACAATTTGTAAAGGACACATACTTGGTTTTTTATCTTTCATTATAACCCAGAAAACAGAACTGATATAAAAATACTTGAGAATAGAAAAAAAGCAAGTTCAGACCTACTAAAGATAAAATAGTTTTAGTTATAAATATTGTTACTGTGAATTCTTATTCACAATTTAAAAGGCATGAATCTATGTGTATCTGGCATAAGCATCAATTTTTTCCCATTATAGATATATATGGATACTTATTCATGCCAGGTTTCCAAATGTATACAAAGGACATATTCTACAAGTTAAAAAACAGTAGTTTGAAAAGAGAATAAAAATAGGTCAAGCAAGAGTTTGAATTTTTTTCATGTATCTAACAAGTATTTCTCAAAAATAAGAGTTCTGTGTATTTAAAGTGCCCAGTGATTTTTTTGTTGTTGTTATATTTATTCTTAATTCACAGAGTACTAGACTACTGGACAGCTTATATTTTCACATAATGACACTTTCACCATTACATTGTGATTTAAGGCTCAAATATGCTTATGAGTGTCTAGCTCTGTGCCTGCATACTTTAGGATCTCACTAAACACTGGCGACACAAATGTACAATGATTATATTCCTGAAAGTTATAACAATGTATTTTATCAATATGTTGTGTTCTAGACCAGACTAATTAAAATAGATTTCCCCCCCCCAAAAAAAAATTAATCAATTCCATGTGTGAGTCTGATCATGTCTGTCCAAAACCAACAAAAACCACCCAAGGGAACAAACAAGAAATGACAAAACCTGGGCCAGGTAATATAGAGTTCCTAAGAGTCAGAACAAATTCCAAAGATAGAGATGAGAATAGAAGTCATGACTGCTGATTCTCCATTTCAGTGCTCTGTTTTAGCTGACCACACTTCCTCCCTCCTTAGAGAAAATCAATGCACAATGAAATTATCTCTATTCATCTTTGGTAAATAAATAGCAGAAATCTTTCTTGTTTCAAGACATCAAAGTGAAACAATTGCTCAGATGAAGAATTTAGTTTGTCTTTTCTCAAGGCTTTTCAATTTTTTATTTTTCTAATTCGCAAAGTAAAGAATTTTCATGAACTGACCACGTAGCAACTACAGAGATCAAATAAAAAATTAAAAAAAAATACTGGAGGAAATTTCACTCAAATAAGCTTGTGACACATATTCTTCAGAAAGAGCAAATGTTCGTATGTTTATTCAAAGTTGTAATTTTAAAAGATATTTGGAAGGAATTAAAAACTGTAAGGAGATGAGCAGTAAGGATAACGATTTTCAGGTGGATGCCTATATTTAGCAGGTAAACATATTGCCTAAAATTGCCATCTGAGATCTGTGTGCTCATATATCTGTGCACACAGCAAATTTGTGTAAATATGATTCTATTTCCAATGTTTGTATGTGCAGTTAGGAAATTTTACAAATTATGTCTGAAAGTACACTTAGAATGCCCATTATGACATCTTTACATGTGTAGAATGTTAGCTTTTTTCTGGATGTTTTCTACCCTGCCTTTCTAATTTGTATTTAGATTTCAAACTTACTTTGCAGGAGCCGTATCTAATTCAGTGTTCTTTGCACCACCGGGCATACTACTTGTACTAAATAACTGTTTATCATCATCGAGTGCCTTAAAGTAAACACAACACAATTTCATCTGCCAAAATCCTGCTATGCATTTATATGTTGCTTTTAAAAAACACATAACCCCAAGCAAATCACTTAAACATGGTCTGCTGTACAATTCTGGTCTGCTGTCTGTTTCTTCTACCTTATTCTTTTATTTCCACATCCACTCCTTCTTTATTTCTAAATCAAATAATGTTTTATAAATTTAGTTCTTTAAAAAGATATGAAGTTTTGAGTTTCTGATAAACTGTTACCTTTCAGAAAAAAAGCTAAAAAAATTAAAGAATAAAGGTCTCTGTCTGTCTGTCTCTCTCTCTCTCTGTCTCTCTCACATACAATAAATAAGGGTCGCCTCATTAGAGAACAACATTCCAAAGATTGAGACATTTAAGGAATGGTTAACAACAGAACTTAAATTTGAACAAGACTGAAAAATCAAAGAGATATTTAAAATATTTTAAAATCACTCTCACATCTTCCTTTGCTGCTGCTTTTCAGTTCTTTGAAAGAAACTTGACAGCTCTGGGAAAACAAAACCCTTCAATGTTTCTTGAAGCTTAGTCTCAGTCCTCATAAAGGAACTCCTTTCTACGCTTGCACACACTTAGAGCAGACTTGGACCAAAGTACTAAACAACTGCTCAGTAGCAGCTATTTCAAATCACTAAGATTTATCCCTAGATGCCACAAAGCATAGAACCAACAAGCTCTGGGTTGTGGGTTAAAAAAAGAGGGGGAAAGAGAGAGAGAAAAGATTCTAAGTGTATGTTTTTGTCATCAAAGTAAGAAAAATCACAATTTGCACCTAATACTTGACTTAATAATCTTTAAAAATAACTTGCATTTGATTCTGTAACCTTTGAAAAACTAAAGAATACAGCATTTTTGTGCTTTTATCAGACACTGCATATTCTCAGGCATCAACCATCTAAAGTGCCTCTGAGATGGAACATGAGTTTTAGAATCTTAGATTTATAGAAGTGGAGTCAGTGGGAGTGTAGTCAGAATCTCTTTAGTTCAAGAATCAGAAGACCTTGTTAGGCATCTGCCTCAACCACTCACGAAGTCTAATTCCAAAAAGCTATTTAATCTCTAAGTCTCAGTTCTCTTATCTGAAAAATGGGAATAGTATTATTTGTCTTGTCTTAGCTCAAAATTCAATAATACATGTGAAAGTGCTTGGTTGCAGGTTAAGCATGCTACAGATAAAAGCTATTATCTTCTAATACAACTCAAATCAACAGATAAGGTGAAGGATGTCCAGTGCGGCTAGCTGACATTCACATTTTAATGGAAGGCAGGACCAGAAATAGAACTGGAGTTTACCAAATAGTCTATAAAAGGAAATTTTCCTCCGATTTTTAAAGTGAGGCTTTGTCTGATAAGCCCAAGTTCTCAGAGTCACTCCATGTGCTCCCCTTCTTTTCTGAAATCCCTGTAATCACTTTCTCTTAGGCCAGGGAGGGGTCAGGATTTGCAGAAAGGGCAGAGGCATCCTGCCTATGAGCTCTGAAGTGCCTGAAACAATGATTCCCAGTTGGTATTCTTTAGACTCCTGAGGTGAGGTTGCCAGTGGGAGGAGGGATTGGGTATGGAATTGTTTCCAGAAGAATGTATACCAAGCTCTCTAATAGCCATTCATATGTTTGTATTGTAATACAGCATTTGTATTGCTATGTTTTTAATGCGTGTAGCTGCTATTAAGATATTCAGGTAGAATTCATATGGAAGAATTATTGTATTCAGGGTAACTTCTGGCATTTTGTATTTACTTAAATGAAAAGATACTTAAAGTACATACAATTACTGGAGAAAGGACCACTTAGACATTACAAAATTGAGAAATGTTGGCCTAACTTTCTGTGCTGGAACAATACAATGAGTAGGCCATTTGGGAGACACAATCCGGAAAACATTTTTAAGGGCAAAAGTATGTGAAAGCATACCCCGCCCCAAGTACGTGCGAGTCCACTTTTCTTCAAAAGATGATTGCACAAACAAATTCTAATTTCTCTTTGGTTGGTGATTGTTATGATACAAGTGATACTCTCTTATTCACTGATTATCATGGCTGTTTTTGGTTTCCAGATGGTAAGAATGACCACGAAATTATTTTGAGGCTTTTGTTCAGCCCGAAAATTTCCTTGAAATAATTCGGTGAGAGAAGAAACTCTGCAGGCCAATATTCGTAAAAATATAGTGATTAAGTTTAGACTTATATTCAATGGATTTGAGATTGTAGAAATTTAAAAAAAGAAAGTGTATGTTCTGAATTTGGTACATAAATCTTGTAAGTCAGCATATCCAGGAATATTTTTAGCAGACTAAGTTGAAAAGTAAAGGAAAAATAGTAATCTTATATAATGGGCTACTGAGAATTTTTAAGTACCAATTATATATAACTAAATGTAAAATGGGAAAAAAAAGATAAGAATCACTGAACTAATTAATAATAGTGTTAGAGTTCCAATTTCTTGAACTGCTATGTACATTAAAGTTTTATAGTAATACTGAAGGGTAGTTGTTGGATTTCCCATTTTGCAGATGAGGAAATCAAGGACCAAAGTCATGAAACTTGTAAATGACATAGCTGGAATTTGAACTCAGTTCTAACTCAACCCACAGTCTAGAACATAAGCTTTGGTGATATGGAATAATGAAATGGCAACTGGGAATTTCAAATGGTTTCTGCACAGGCTGGACCCAATGTATGGCTGGTGGTTCAGAGGTGGGTCCATTATTTTGTGAGAGCTGAAGTTTACAAATTCAGAAATTTCAAACCATTAGATAAAGGAGCCCATGAAAGTGAGGGTCCATTGACTTTCCCTATAAATCCACCATGAAATTGGTTTCAGGAATCCAGCCAATACCTAACACTGGCCTTTCATTCTAGACCTAATCTTAATTCAGGACCGCTACCAGGCATTAGTGCTCTGTGTTGAGGCAGTTGGTCTCTAAGTATTTTTTTCCCTGCTCTAATTTATTAAAGGATGTAATAAAGTTCCTTCAGTAACAGTGGATTATTAAGAGATTATGAGATTCTTAGTAACATGCCATTGCTCTGAGTTCAGATTCACCATTTTAGGATATAAGAGTTTGATTCTCTTTTTAAAACTAAAACATTAGGCCTCAGACCTCCCTGGTGGTGCAAGGGGTTAAGTCTCAGCACTATGAAGCTATCCGTAGTTGGATCCCCGACCAGGGAGCTGACCCACATGAGTCAGCAGCTAACCTGCCTGCTCTCCTCAGCAGTGTACTTCACTAGATCTGTCTGTTCTGCTCTCCACTCTGTCTGGTGAATCCTCTCACCACCCATACCCCTGGCCTACATCCCAGCTCTTGTATGCATGAATAAACAAACCTTTAAAAAAAAAAAAAAACATTAGGTCTCCCTGGTGGCACAGGGTTTAGTGCTACCAAGCTATTGCCAGCCACTTCAGCATGAGTTCGATCTGGGGCAGGGAGCTTCCCAGATGGCACAGCAGACCTCTTATGTCTTGCCCGTTGCTCCCCTCAGCAGTGTACTTCAGTAGATCTGCCTGTTCTGCTCCCTACTCTGTCTCTGGTGAATCCTCTTATTGCCCACACCTCTGGCCTACACTCCAGTTCTTATATGCATAAATAAATAATAAATCTTAAAAAAAAACCTAAAACATGATTTACTCATTATCCTAATGATTTGTTTCCTGTCAACTGCATATTGGTGTTCTGTCTAGATTGGTGCTAATGTCTAGATTATAATAGCGAACCAGAGAGACCACTCCTACCCTATTGAAACTCCAACTTCTTGAAATTTATCATTTTTCTCTCCTCTCAAATATACAGGTTCAGTATAGTCCATGATTTTTCACTTTCCTTTCTCATATATCCAACCTCTTTGTTGATTTTTTTCCCTAAGAAATGTATTTTGCTTCATTTTGAATTCTACTATACAAGTCTTTCTCTGCTCAAACTTGGGTTACTAGAATGCCTCTTTAAATTTTTTTCTTTCAACAAGTATTTATTGCATAGCAGGTATGCATTAGATACTACTGGATACTGATCTTTCTAAACTCTTGTTCTTTTTCCTTTTCAGTCTATCTATGTACTAGAAGATTTTTTTTGTTCAGTCGCACAGACCTCGAGAGGTTTTGTCCCAGCCTAATAAGACTGAACAAGAAGAAGCCTAGTGTAATGCAGACCATGGGGATGTTCTGGGAAAGGTCAGCTTGAATTGGTCTGAAATAAGTTGCTTATGTAAACTCCATCTTGGACCTATACAAGTGTGAAGATAAAACTGAAGTCTGCAAAATGTGAGAGAAGGGTCCATTTATTCTAAATTGCTGGGCCTGCCACTAATGGGAAAGATGATTGCTGACCAATAAGTATTTCTTAATAGATTGATTCTAGTGTGTATTGAAGATAATCTGGAATTCTGTTCCAGTCTGTTGCCATCATCTGGTTACACCTTCACTGTCTTCTCTTTATTATTCACCCTCATGTAATAGGCTAATCTCCCTGATGTTCTTGGGCATATTGTGTTCACTCTTTTCTCTGTATTTTCTTATGCAACTTTTCTTAGAAGTTCCATTTCTCTACTCCCTGCCCTAAAACAATGATGCCACAGATGTTGTTCCTCAATGCTATTTAGTCTCATATCATCCATTATTGGCTTTCATACATGCTAGTGGTGAGACTGCAGGCTTTGAGGTCGGACTGTAGGGATTTTATTCCTGACTACTGTTTACATAGTGCAAGTTAGTTAACCACTGTAAGACTAAGTTTCAATGTAAGTAAATTAGGGATAAATTGTAGTACCTGCCTTATAAAATTGTTGTGCAGATTAACTAAGACATTCTGCTTAATGTACCCATTACATACTAGGCGCTCAATACACATTGTTCTTAATATTCTTAATATTCATCTTAATCAGTATCTTGAGGATATTTATGTCATCGATTTACTTCTTTATATTCCCCCACAGAATCTAGTACAGACTGGACAAAGAGTAAGTATTCAATAAATACTTAATTGCACCCAGTATATATTGGACAGTTCATTGTAACAATGCAATTATTCTCAGAAAAGTGCCACAGGGTCCATCTGAAGCATGTTGTTTATTCTTGCTACAGTTTATTATTAGCTCTGACTTTACCATTCTCTTGGTCCCTCAACCTCATTCTTCATATTGAAAGTCACGAAATGTTCTGGATTCTTATTTTATCTTTTCTCCCAAATCTGTTCCTCTCTGTTGTTTCCACTACCCTTCACCTCTGCACCAGCTGCTTTGCTGCATCCACCTCCCCTTTGTGGGGCTGCACCTCAAACTTCCTTCCTTGGATTCTCTCCCCCAATGCTGCCAAGTTAACTCCCTAAAACAACATTTTTCATCATGTCTTTCCTCCACTGCTTATTTACTTACCTAATAAAGTCTGCACTCCTCCACTTGGTTTTTAAGGCTTTTCATAAATCTTTTTTCACTTTTCCCAGCAACATTTAGATTTTATTTTTGGCTCCATGTGCTCTTAGTGCTAATTTGGAAAACTTATTCACTGTCCTCTTAAAGCACTCTTCTCATTTTCTCTCCAGAGTTCAACTTCTGCTGTTTTCCCCACATTTAATATCTTTTCCTAGTCTCTTCATTGGTATGATTCTGCCTACCTTCAAGATGGAGTCAAAATTCAATTTTCTCCAACATCAGCCAACAATGAACTTCTGGTCGCTCTAATCCTGCAAGGGGTGTTTATTGAGAGTTCACTATAAGCCAGACACCCCACTGGGTGTTTAGATTACCAATATGAATAAGGGGGTTTCTATTCTCAAGAGTCTCCTTTTCCCCCTCCCTCCAGAGATGCATTGGATCAGTAATTTTGGCACTAAATGCATAGTGCTTATTTTATCCCACTAACACCACTTTAAGATGAAGAAACTGAGGCTTAGAAAGGTTGTGTGACTGGCCCAGTGCTGATTCAACTGATAGATCATCTGCATTGTCTTTGAACTGCTCAAAGGGCAAGCCCATTTGGGGATATTATGGGTGATACTAGCAGTACCTAACAGATTAAATGCTTACTTTGAGTTTATTGAAGAAAAATATTCTGATTTTCATATAGTGATTTTTTTTTCTTTTTTCTTCTGCAACTTTTACAGCTAGAGGAGATTTAAAGATCATTGGCTTTTGATTTTTAATACCACCAAAACATATCCATTAGCTTGTTAAGCAGAGAAATGCCACAGCCAGAGGTGTCTCAAAATGGTCAATACAGCTCTTTCAAACAAAGTAAATATGTGCATTCCAGCAGTCTGATTAGGTGTGCTTGCTTGTGTTAGCTTTGCCCTTGGGGAATCTTGCATTAGAATTTAATAACAAACAAATAGACAAAAATATCTGATTTAATTTTTATTCCCCAAATATGGAGAGTTGGTATATTTGAAATAGACTTCCCTTTGGGCAGTAATGACACAGGTAATAGCAAGGTAGGCATATTTACATAAACAGGATTTGCTTTTGAAGGGAGGAAAAATACAAATACTCTTGAAAAACACAGTCTTCTCCCTCTTGAGTATATAGTCACTTCAGAGAAAAACCACACTAGAAGGGAGCCCTAATTAGGACTTACAAAAGTTTAACACAGATAACACAGAATGATGTTAAACATTAAATTCCTTTTTTTACGCATTCAAAGTGATTTTCCTTTGAAGACGCATATGACATTCTGTGTTTCCTTTCATCATATTTAATAAGAAAAGGTTAACTTTATTTTATGGTCATATATCTATATATAAATAGTTTGCTACTTATCAAGGTATAAGATCTAGATGAATTTGTTATACAAATGCCATGTGAAGGGGGCTATTCTTGAAAGGAAAATATCTACTACATAGTTAAAAGTGCAAAATAGCTGACCAGGGTTTTTATTATCATAACTTACATCATTTCTGGACCACTGTCACTAGACATTAAATCCCATAGGGTCAAAAGTTATCCTGCATGCTTATGCGTTGCAAAGTTTGCTTTAAATTATTAATAAAACAAGCAAATATTAAATGAGATTCAGTCTATGATGCAAAAGACAAAATAATCTTGCAAATCTGTTTAATTTTATTTCTCTAGCTTTTATGTAATTGTCTAAAAGTGAGATACAGAAAATTCTTTTTACATTGAAACTGGAAGTGTGTGATGTCTCCTTGCTCTTATTCTTTTCAGTGAGTGTCTGGTTGTGCATCAAAATGATAAAACAACTTTAATTATTATCAGTCCACTTGTATGAGGATTATCTTCTCTTATCACACATTTCTCATCAGCTTCACTATCAAGTAAATATCCACCCATGTCACAGCAGAGAATGTCAAATTATTTGAAAGTTTCAAAGAAAGTCATGGGAAGACTCAGAACATGTGGGCCAGTACTATGCTGGAAAATAAATGTCTCACCACTAACTTTCCCCTTAACCAATGCCATTAAAACCCTGATTATAGTTTGCTCATTTCCTTGGGGAAAATTCTCCCACAGTTGATTGCAAACTACCACTACCCTATCACTGAACATAAAGTTGGGAAGACATTTTACGAATTATGTCATGTAGAATGTCCATTTTGACATTTTCACATCTGTAAAATGCTAGTCTCTTTCTGGGTGCTATTTTTACCCGGCCTTTCTAATTTGTACTTAGATTTCAAGCCACTTTTTGAAGGTCCCTGACTCCAACACATCACTGAGCCTTTCTCCTTTGAATTAGAAAATATGTGCCTGAATCCAGTCACTCTTTTGGGGCACAACCGTTAGTTTAAGGTGTTTAAAACTTGTAATATTTCAATTTATTTTTGACCATCAATACATGCAAAAGAGTCTAAGTGAAAAGATACAAAAGGTGTGAGAAATCTTTCTAGCACCCTTGTGTTCCAGTCAACAAGTTTTTTTCCCTGGAGATAAAGTTTCTTGTGTATCTATATAAAAATGTAAAAATATTCTAATCAAATATGTACATCCCATTCCACCATTTTAAAAACATAAATAGTAGCATACTTTATATACCATTTATAGCTTTGTTGTTATTCATAAGTATTGACAAATGATTTATATTTATCAATGCCAAGCTTCTCTATTCTCTTTTATTTCTGCATAAATATTACATTGTACATTTGCACCATTATATCGTTGCACTTCTTCTCTTGATGTGAATCTATTTAGGTCTTTCCTATCCTTTTACGTACTTACAAATGTGGCATCTATGTGTGCATGGTTTTGTGACTGTATGTGTATATATGGTCTTAATTCCTAAAAATTTAATTTCACTTTCAAAAGGTTCCTATGCTTGTTTGCTTTCTTTACTTCCCTTCCCCCCGCCCCCAAATTGCCCTCCTTAGAGGTGGAAGAGAGCCAGTTTTTTTTCCACCTTCACTAATGTGTATTACTAAACTTCTGGATCTTTGCCAATCTTATATATGAAAAAAACCTCTCAATTATTTTGATTTGTATTTTCAAGATTTTAAGTAAAATTGACCCACATTTTGTTTTATTTAAATGCATTTGCTTTTCTATGTGATGTCTATATATTTACCCATGTTTCATTGGGTAAATTTTTTACCTTGATAAATGATGAACATAGTTTACAAATCGAATTATATTTTCAATTACTCTCCTATTTTTTCAATGTTCTTTATTAGATAATTAATCTTTCCCCCACTGATCATATATATCATCTTTACATATTCTCCTATGTCTTTCTATTCTTCTATGTCTTCCTACCTTTCTAGATTTTTTAAGCTGCTCTATAAGTGTTTGTGCAAGTTCATGTGTGTGTGTACCATATTATGCCATTTTAATTATTGAAGCTTTATAAGGAATTTTAATACCTAGAATTTCTACTTTCCTCTTATATCTTTTCTTTTAAAGGCTTTTCAGGCTCTATTTTATTATTTTTTCCTATGAACTTTGCTATCAGTTTATCTTGATCCAAAAGTACTTTGATTGGTATTTTATACTGATCTCTGTCTGTCTCCCTGTCTGTCTGTCTGTCTCTCTCACTTTATATACATATATGTGTGTGTGTATATATGTACATACATACATACATATGTACACACATGCATACATATGTATATACATATACATATATATGTATATAAAGTGAGACAAACACATATATAACAAAATATTACAGGTAATAATTATGGCAATAGTCATCTTTATGATATTTGTCTTCTATTCCAAGAAGAGTGTATTACTCTCAATCTGTTTAAGTCATTTCTGGCTTTCAGTGGCATTTAAAGTTTTATAATACAGTGTTTGCTCATTTAAAAAAAATTCCCAGATATTTTGTGTGTGTATGCTGCCATTGAGAATCTAAACTTTTATTGTACTTCAATTTACTGTTCTTGAAAGACATAGGTGGAAAACTAAAAAATAGGATATGTTCCCTAGAAAATATTCAAAAATAAAATTTCTATTCAACCTTTGAATGTAAATAAATTACTAGAAATGAGCTATAGACTTCTTGTTGAATGAGAGTAAGATTTGTGTACCCAATTTATAGGACTGGAAAATGGATACAAATCAAAGAAGGGATAGATTTTATCTGTTTGATCATAATTATAAAACTGGTTTTATCATAATTATAAAACTGGTTTAAATAATTTTACAGTTTCAGTTTTTATCCATTTTCTCCTTAAAAAAACAACAAACAAATAAAAATAGAGCATACATATAGCTTAAAGTGTATACACATACATTTCTTAATGATATACATCATTTACATGACAGAACAATCTTGGGATACTTTTCCTCTTTGATACACGCTGCTGGTCATTCCAGCTACCACTTAAAGAACCTGTGTATGTGCACTTACTGAAGGGACATGAAGATCACTTGAACTGATGTATTACATTCACAATATTCCTCCAACAATCTTTCTTTTGAACCCTATCTTGACATATTCCTTAATATAATGAATCAGCAATTCTTTCCTATCTTAGCTCATATTTCTCAGCCCTTACCATTCCATTAATTTTTAGTATTGATTTTTATTAAATCAGTACATTGTTTATTTTTAAAAAGAAGGTCTCTTATTTGGATGCCAATGACAATGTCTTCTCAACACTGCCCATAGCACACAGAGGTTAATACACACAGGAGAAGGACAATTAAATCATACTAAGTATTTTGTATACTCGGCCAAAAGAAAAGGAGAATTTAATTCTCTACCTCATCTTTTCCCATGTCTCAGTAGCCTGCCACCTTCCTCAATCACCTAACTAATGTGCGGAAAGAATGAAAACTCTTTGAGAAATCAGTGACCCAGAAAGTTGCAAACCAAAAATTATGAAGCATCAAGTGACAAGCTATTTATCATTTCTCTTCTTCATAAAATCTACCACTTATAGACTCTGCTAAGTGTAAAAAGGTTCTCTGACTGTATGGCTTATATGATTTTAATATGGTATATGTTCATAAGTTCAAGATATTTTTATTGTAAAATTATTACTTGCTTATTTAAGAAACACTAAAAATAGAGAAATGTAGCAGCAAATCTCCAATTCATTCATGTTCCTAAATTCAAACATAATATCTCCTTCAAATCTTTTGAAAGCATAATTTTGCCTATATATATATATATGCATTCATATATACACATACAGTTTTATCCTGCATAGCATATTAAAATCATTTTTTACAATATATTTAAATTATGAAATAATTTTAAAATATTGAAAATGATTGAACTGATTTTCTCCATCATTATATAATCTAATTAGCTACAAGAGACAGTGGAACATACAGCGAGTATGAAACTAGACAGATGCGTGTCCACCCATTGCATCTTCCTCTTTATGGTCTTCACTTTTTTCTACTGATTGAATTGCTGATTTTTAACTGTGTACATGAGCTCCCAAAATGAAGATGACATTTCCTTGCCTTTCTTGCTGCTAGCAATTCTATGCAACGTGATATGAGTAAAATGGTGTGTGAAACTTCCAGGCTTTTTCTTACAAGCAAAGTACTATGTTCTTCCGTGACCTCTCCTTCTTTCTGCTAGAGGAAATGCAGGCATGAAGCCTGGAGTTCAGGTAGCCATTGTGATGCTATGGGCAAGAGCACACTCCTAGGAGGGAGGAGAGTAAGGCTGAGAGAGTTTAAGTCTCTGAGGACTGTGGAATGACGTGTTTGCCCCAGATTGCCTATTACACTGGTCAACATTGAGATCATTACTGACTTAAAAGGGCCCTAATCTGTAGTATCTTGGTGTGCTGAACATGAATATAATGCTGAAAATTTTTTATTAGCTCTTGTTTTGAAGATATTTATATATTCATTTTATATGTTTCACCACGTAAATTTATCCAGTAGGACTGCAACAACATCCTAAATCAGCCTAGAATGATGTCATATTGCATCACATTGCATAATACCATCATGCACACATCATCCAGAGATGATTGCATCATCAAGACTCCAACAATGGAATCTTCTAGAAGAAGATGTCACAATTACTATCAAAAGCACTACCAGCAGTTGGAGCCTTTCTTCAGAAAGGAAAGAACTCTGGTATTCTGTTCTGATATTGAGGGCCTCATGAATGCCTTAGAAATCACTCATGACCCACAAGAATGGAGACTATTTCTAGACTCTTTGAAACTGAGTCTTAAGGCTGTGCTTTTGCACAATGGAAATAATCTTCCATCTATTCCAGTAGTGCATGCTGTCTACATGAAAGATACATATGATAACTTAAAGCAGCTACTGAATTCCATTGAGCATAACAAGTACAGTTGGCACATCTGTGGTGATTTGAAGCTAGTTGCCCTTTTAATGGGACTGCATCATTTAGAAATGTGACTGCAGGATATACAAAATACACGTGTTTCTTATGTGAGTGGGAAAGCCAAGAAAGTGAATTGCACTACTTGCCGAAGGAATGGACTCTCAGACAAAATGTAGCAGTTGGAGAGAAGACTATCCAGTACCCAGATCTGGTTGAGGCTCACAAAATCCTGCTACCATCCCTTCACATCAAACTAGGTTTGATGAAGAATTTCGTGAAAGCCATGGACTGGACCTTGCCAGCTTTCTGATACCTGCATGAAAAATTTCTTCAACTCAGCAACGCAAAGATTAAAGAGGGAGTTTTTACTGGTCCTCAGATTTGAAAGCCCTTCAAAGATGACTGGTTCAACAACTTGCCACAGGGTGACAGGAAACAAGCATGGACTGCTTTTCACCTAGTGTCTACAAACTCGCTTGGGAATATTAGGGCAGAAAACTACAAGGAACTGGTAGAAGACATGCTGATGCAGTATCAGAAACTTGGCTGCAGTATGTCTCTAAAGATCCACTTCCTTCATTCTCATCTGGATTTCTTCCCTGGAAACTGTGGTATGGTTAGTGATGAACATGGCAAACGTTTTCAACAAGATATCGCTTCTATGGGACAAAGATACCAGGGAAAATGGTGCACTACAATGCTGGCTGACTACTGCTGGACACTCCCCAGAGATGCTCCTGAACAGCTGTACAAGAGACAAGTGAAGAAATCTAAGAAGTAGTCCATGACTTGATTTTTTTACAGGTATTAACTCTAGGCCTATTACTATTTGGCATGCATTTTGTGATGTAAACATCAAGTTATTGCAGATAATAATAAAAAAAAAACTAGGGCCAAAGTTAGAATTTGACTGTCATATTTGTGTTTAGCACATACAAATTGATAGGAAATGACTAATTTTATTTCAGTAACATGACTTGTAAAAATTTGTTGACCAGTGTTAAGGGTTTTAATGAGAGAAAATTTTGTATTTGTTTAAGTCCCAGTTAGGTTGGGGTGTGCTAAGTTACTCATAGCTTAATCTAATCTTAACTAATACAATTACTTTCAGTGACAAACAAATGATCACAGTTTATAACAAAAGGATGTGTGTTACCATTAAAAGAAACAAAAAGACCCACAAATAAACAAAAAGCCTCAGATGTGGACAATTCTAGGGTCGGTTGATAGCTCACTCCAATTGTCAGGGATTTAAATTATTTCCCTTGTTTGCTTCATCATTTTCATCATTCTGCTGCTTCTTTTTTTTTTTTTTTAAAGATTTATTTATTTATGCATACAAGCTGGGGTACAGGCCAGAGGCGTGGGGCAGCGAGAGGGATCACAGAGACAGAGTGGGGAGCAGAACAGGCAGATCGTTGGAAATACAGTGGGTGAGTCAGGAGAGGTCTGCCTCGCATGTGGGAATCTCCCCGGCCGGGCATCGAACTCGCGTCGCCACTGCCGACAGTTCCACAGCGCAGCACTTAACCACTGCGCCACCAGGGAGGCCCTCATTCTGCTTCTTATCCCGTTGTGGTCCCCAGATGACTGTTTCAGCCTCCAGTATTATCAACTCAAATAAAAATGTTCAAAGCAAGAAGAAAGGGAGAAGGAAAAGGAAAAGAAAGGCAAAGAAGGGAAGAAAGAATAGAACAGAAAAGGAAAGTTGGAGGACGCTTTTTTTCAAAGCCCCCAGCAAGTTTATTCTTAAGTGTCATTGACCAGAATTATACCACAAGTCCATCCCTAAATTTACTACAGGAGAGTAGAACTGCTCTAATCAGTGCACACTAGTCTCAACTCATGTCCTGGAACTGATTCCCTTTCTTTTCAAACTAAATCAGCAATTCATCAACAATAAAATGTAAGAATGGCTTAAGTATAAGCCTGTACTTATATACATTATACTCTCATCCATGAACTTACTGAATATCTATGGTGGCTGTTAGCTCTATCTGTCACACTAGTCACATGATCTCGACTTTGTGACGTTATCAATATTATGGGGTGATAATGATGCCTAACCCTTAGGAAATCAAAGAAATGTCATTTGAAAGGAGCTAGTGAAATGCATTGTCCATAGAGGTTGCTCACGACCTCGTGGTCATTATGATTATCTGTATTTCATTTTGTTGATGTCCTAGTCTACTGAATTGCTCCTATGTCAAATATATTTAGGTTATTTGTTGCTTTTCTGGCTATAATATTTAGTTCTAAAATTAATATTCTTTATAAAACTTTTTCTTTCTCTCTCTTTAGCATTATCTTCTTGGATCTGCTCCTAGAAGTATAATTACTGGATCATTCATTATCAAGGAACTAAATTGGGATCTTTCTGGGATAGTAGAGAAATTATATAGAAATCAGCAAGTCAGGGCCTCCATGGTGGTGCAGCGGTTAAGCCCTGCGCTGTGGCGCTATCGGCAGCATCAACGTGAGTTCGACGCCCAGCTGGGCAGATTCCCACAGGGTGTGGCAGACCTCTCCTGCCTCAGCCACTGCTCCCCTTAGCAGTATATTTCCGTCCATCTGCCTGTTCTGCTCCCTGCTCTGTCTCAGTGAACCCTCTCGTCACCCACGCCTCTGGCCTGTACCCCAGCTTGTATGCAAAAATAAATAAATCTTTAAAAAAAAAAAAAGAAAGAAATCAGCAAGTCAGACACCACTCACATCTTCCTAGGCAAGTATACTGGAGTATACCTAAAAGCAGGCTTAGCTTCCAGAAATCATGAGTACATGCAAACAGAATCAATCCTGAGACATGTTCACTTTGCCATAATTCCAAACATTTTCCTTTCAAATAGAAGTCAGTGCAGCATAACAGAAAGTTCATTGAGCTTGTCTTCAAATTTCTAGGTTTAAGTCTCTGCCTTGTCACTATCTGTTTGGCCTTGGGCATGAGCTTGACTCCTTTCTCTGATCTGTAAAATGGGATAATGAAAACAGTTCATGTGTCTAAAATAAGAAAATACATAGGGGAACACTTGGTAAGTGTAAAAAGCTGTAAAAACAGGGCCGCCCCAGTGGCGCAGTGCTTAGGAACTGTGCTGTGGAGCTGTTGGCAGTGGAGACACGAATTTGACACCCAGCCGGGGAGATTCCCACATGGCGCGGCAGACCTCTCCTGCCTCGCCCGCTGCTCCCCTCAGCAGTGTATTTCCATCCATCTGCCTGTTCTGCTCCCCACTCTGTCTCTGGTGAACCCTCTTGCCACCCCATGCCTCTGGTCTGCACCCCAGCTTGTATGCATAAATAAATAAATCTTTAAAAAAAAGCTGTAAAAATATAGGATAGTTTAGTAGTCTGCAAGGAAATGCTCTGAGATAGAAAAAGGGAACATGCTGAACTTAATGAAGCAAATGCCTCTGTGTTCCAGCTATAGCCTTCATAATTTCATCACCTCATTTAATTTAATATTCACAACAAAAAGATAAATGCCATTATTATGGCCATGTCACAGGTGAAGAAAGTGAGACACAGAGAAGTGAAAAACCTTTCCCATAGTTAATGTGTATTTGAACCCAGGCAGTTTAGTTCCACAATGCTACACAATCTGTTAGAAAAATGTGAAGATAGCTGCTTCTGTCCTAACACTTTAACATCAAACCAGAAGACATTCAACTTGTCACCAACATGGCCATTCCTCTGGATAGTGGGTTCTAGTGTAACCAGGTGGAGCTTAACATAATGTGAAAATTGCAGCTGTATCTAATAGCATATCACACATTAGAGCCAGTTTCCTCCTTGATGGTTTGGTGTGTTGGGATGTGCATTAATATAAAGCTCTGTATCACAAGCATTGAGGATTAAAGAAAATGAACAATCAAGCAATAAGTAGCACATATTCAATAACTGTGAATAAGGTGATGTTTGCTTTGATGTGGTTATCTGTTACTTTACGACAGCCTTCTACTCCTCTGCCTCTTTATGCTGTCCTTTCTGCTCTTCATTCCCTTTCACCCATTACTATGCCTGCCTGACTGTTGACTGTCACTCAGAACTGAGTTTTCCTCCTTCCTTAGCTAAAATCCTAGACTCACTTTATTTTCTTTTTAAAGGGGTCTCATCTATGAACTAACTGAATATCTAAGGTGGTAATGACTGAAATGAAGCAAAGGAACATGCTACTTTTCTTTCTATAAATGAATACATTTTAACATATAGTGGGCGGTAGCTTAATTTACTGATGATAAAATTTTAGGCATTAACAGAAACTAGTGGGCGGGAAGAATTATTGGGTGGGATTTGCAACATCTCTCAAATCATGACAATTGAGTCTACTGTTTTCAACAGAAGCAAGTAAGATAAAGTGTAGGGTAAGAGAAGGAAAGGACATCTCTGGGAGGCAGATTTCTTTGCTTTTCTTTAGACAAGCAAATGCCGGCCCAAGGGACCCTGGAAGCAGGAGAGACAATGGCCAATGAGATACTTACAGTCAGCTCAGCTCTGCATTTCTCATGTGGGTACTTCATAACCCACATGAGTCATCTTCCTGATAACTTCCTACTTTTCCTTTCCTGAAATGAGGACATGGGACTAAAGCAACAACAATAGCCATATGTTGATAGCTTAGGGAAAAGGCTAAGTTAATCCCGAGCAGCTTGGTGCTGACATCCTTAAGCCACTGATCAACACCAATAAGGCCTGTCCCTGGGTAAGGAATTATGTGGGAAAAAGATGTTCTGCTTGTGTAAATTTCTCTCTCTCTCTCTTTTTTTTTTTTTTTTTTTTTGTTACTTGCGGCAGAAAACAATTCTAATCAATATGACCTCTAACTGAAATGGACTAAAAGCATTCAAAATGGCCTTCAATGAGTACCTTGTATCTTCCTTATCTAAATATATCTAAAGTATCTACCATTTATTAAGTAACAACTGCACACAAGTTGCATCACCAACACCGGTGATTTTTATGACAGCATAAAGGTGATAGCAGCATCCGACAGAGGACTCTGACGTTAATAGATGCTGAGCCATTTGCTTGTGATCATGCAGTGAGAGGATGGAGGGCTGGATGTAAACCCTGGGTCTTTCTCTGAAGGCACACACACACACACACACACACACACATTTCTGCTTCGCTCTCCTGTCTTGTTTTCTAAGCAGGGAGATAATCACTACATTCCTGATCACCCAATAGCAACACAGGTTTTTATGCCTCCACATAGAAGTTAATCAATACTGAACTTTATAAGAATTTTTATATGATCTAATGTTCATTTCTTTGCAATTAAATATTTTTTTATCAAACTGTCAGAGTTCATTGTAAAAATGGTATCCATTCGTAGAAAACACATGGGACTCAGGGGTAGTCCTATAATAGACCCTAAGGTCCAGGCAGTACTTTGGAGGAATGATAACGGTTTTTGAGTAAAATGAAGAAAAGTATTAATGCAGGAAGAAGCAGGAAGGAAATTCAGGAATCCAAATATCAAGACAGATTCTTGAAATGTGTATTTGAGTCACTTTGGATTCCAGCCTACTTTTCTTTCATGGCCTCCAACTCTTCCCTCCCCTGCCCCACACACGTGCACACACACACGTGCGTGACCTCCTCAACCTTATGGATCTCTTGCAAAGGTGAGTGAGTGTTTTAAAAAGGACATGGATGGAATTAGAGGGGATCATACTCAGTGAAATAAGCCAGAAAGAAAGAGAAGAATATCAAATGGTTTCACTTATAACAGGATTCTAAGGAAACCAAATAGGAGAGAGACAATCAGTGGGGGGTGGGGGGGGAGGGAGGCGGAGGGAAGGAAGGAAAAGCGCAGAAAATGGAATAGAAAAGAACACAAGGGACCATGGAGATGGATCACGGGTGAATTGGTGGTGGGCTACCCAAGGGGAATACAAAATGTAAAAGACATAAATAACAATAAAAATATATATATTAAAAAAAAGGATCAAAAGAAGTTATGGAGAGACAGTTATTGATATTGATATATGCATTGTCATGTAAAAGTACATTCTATTTTAGTAAACATACTTCAAAAGACTTAATGTTTTGATCAATCATTTTAGTTCTGGACATTTATTATAAGGAAATAATTATTTAGTTGGTGAATATTTAAAGATATAGTATTGTTTCTGTATTTGATATATTGGAACAATCTGAAAATTAACATTTTGAATAATTAATTTGAAAATTCATATATTTGAATATTTGGATGTTTGCTCCAATAATGGAGTACTATACAGCCATTTAAAATATAGAACAATCATGTATTGTTCTGTACTGCCAATGAATAAGGTAATATGTGCATCTGACCTCATTTTTTTGGTAAAAGATTTAATGCATGCATAATTATATATGTAAAATACAATGGAGGAACACATATAGTTATCATTGCGAAGAGAGGCCATAGAGGGAATTTTTAATTTTTTCTTCTAGTTACATAAACCTTCTTATTTTTCTACATTGAAAAATTGTTATTTTTCTCAAGTGATTTTTGGTCTATGAGAAGAAACACTGGAAGTAAAAGTAGTGACAACTGTAAAAGAGGCTGCACATACAAATCACAGAACAAAGTGAATGACCCACTTCTAGTCTGTCTGTAGACACTACCGTAAACAAACACCAGAAGATTGTTATTTATTTTGTGCTAGCAGAAACCATTTTGTTGTTGTTGTGCTTGTTTCCCAAGAAACACAAGAGCTCTCTGATCAGCCTTATTGGAAGGCACTATCACCACCTTCTAAGCAGAGGCAGAACCATCTCACTAGCCATGAATGAAGGAATGTAGCCATTTTACAGCCCATTAAAATAGCACTAACAGCAATAAATGCAGATTATTTTATATTACCCCAAAACATACTATGCGGTATGAGCAGTTTGAATTATTTATTCTCACTCTTGCCTGTCCTCTTCTCAGTGTTGTCTGTTTGTGTGGTAATGAGGAAGGACAACACTGACCAGAAAATATATCATCTCCTGCATACTGACAGGAGATGAAGAGCTCAAGAACCAATCAGAGACAGAACGGAGACTGTTGAAGGGTGAAAGAAAACTAGATATAGGCTGTCAGCACTTGTATTTTTTGTGTTGAATTATAAATAGTATACTGTTAACATTAAATCAGAAAGGAGTTCCAGAATAAAAGATATTTGACCCTGCTGTTTTTCACTGTTCCACCTTCTCTTCACCATTGTCAACATCAAAAAATATATCTACCTACTCTATATTGCCAGGCATATGCATATCTGCCAGTATACAACATGGTAGAGATGGCAAGACAAATGCTTTATTAAATTTTATGCCTGATGCAGAATTTAAAGTTGGTTGTCTTTGACCCAAATTTAATATTTTGGGGTTTTGGTACATATAAGCCTGACAAATCAACTTTCTGTTCTTGAGTTAAAGGCAAATAAAAAGCATTCAGAAAACTTCATGAACATCAAATGTCAATTGCAACACAAGATTTTGATACAACTCTAAGCAAATCTGAAACATATGGATTGAATTTTCCTTGCAATATTCTAGTGTTTGGAAGGAAAATCTGTGCAAAAATGTGTTGCGGTTTTTCTGAAACCCCCAAAGTTGAAAAAACATTTTGATTTATTTAGATTTAGAAATGGGATAATCATTTTGCACCCTGGGAAACTTAATTAAGTACCAAATTCGGTTCAACACTGCATAGAACAAGGACCTGAATGACTGAATTTCTCTTTTCAGTTGTATTGAACAGTTTTAATACATTTGAAGTGTGGCATCTAATCAGTGGAGGAACCAAGAGGTTTCTTTCTGGGACTCTAATTATCCCATATAATCTCCATCAGCTTCCCCTCAAGTCACCTCCAACATACAATAATTAATAGGCACAATATGCAAACCAAAACAACTATAGTTTTTATGAGGTCGCTATGCAAACTGAGCCTGCAGACAAGTTTCCCCAGCCTACAGAAATTGTGTCTACACTGAGATAAGTACATAGAAACACTGAAGGACCTCCCTGATTCTGTTTTGTTCTCTTAGATTCAATCTCACACCTTTGTTCTTTAGCTTGACTTGACAAATCTTAGTAAGGTCCTACCCAGGGACACTTGTCCCAGCAGTTCACACCTGCCTTTTACTTTGCTGGGTTGTGGGGAGTCTCAGAAGATGGCAGGATGGAGGGGAAATGGGCTGAAATAAATTTTAGAGGAAATGGCATTGCTATGAATTACTCTACCTTCTCAGATTATGGTTGCCATAGGTCGGATTTTCCTTCCAAACACTGATTTGCAGCTGCATTTAAGAAATGTCTCTACTTCCAGGTAAGAAGCCTTTTCCAAATTAGAGATTCTGTAAATGGAATTGGTTTAACGTTTACTTTCCTAACCAGTCAAAAAGGCAAAATTGTTACACAAAAATGCAAAAAAGAAAAACGTGAGCTTTAAATTCAGTCTTTGAAATTCGTTTTGGTTACTGGACATAGACTGCAGTTAATACCTTAGATTCTGAAACTCATTTTCTTCCTTTTAAAATGTGGAGATGCTAGTGTTTCCCTGACTGCTCCATTTCAAGAATTACTGAAATAAACAGTTAGCATGGTGAAGTGTTTTGCAAAGTAGAAGCTAAATTAATGTCATTTCCTCCTCATTTCTTTTACTATCATAATAATTACACTGATTGTTATTTTAGTTCAGATCATTTAAACAACCAAAACAAAAATCAAATTGCCAAAAACGACTTCCAAAGTTCTCTAGTTTTTGATGCCCAGGAATACAGTGATAATACAAAATATTTGCTCTAAAACTGTGACTCACTCTCTAAATTTGTCTTCAAGGAATTGAGAAATTGTTGAGAGCTAATTAGAAAATGAAAAAAAAAATCTTTCTAAAACCAAGAAGTGTTAAAAAGAGAATACAACATATGAATCCAACTAGAAAATGTTAAAGAAGTTAAATTTTTTAATTTTCACACACTATATATAAAAAAATGTATTTTTTCCCAAACTACAAAGACATTACAATATGTAATGATTCATGCTTTTTTCACTATTAGGTATCAAACACTGGCTTAAAAGAAAGATATTTGCTATTAGCAGGCATTGGGGACTAGGTAAAAAAAAATTAGCCAAGAGAAAGCAATGATTCTGATTAAGTAAATTCCATTGAACTCTTTCTAGTAAGCATTATTCAGGTCATGAATGCTAATTTGTCCTGCAGGGGGCTGTGGGTAATTACCCAGAAAAACTATCAGCTTTACTGAGTTGCTACAAAACAGTATTACTGAATGGTACACTGTAAAGAAGACAACCTTGATAGGTACTCACAGAAGAGGATATTTTTCCCCCTTACTGGAAAGATTCTGATAGAAATGATAATAAATGACATTTTGCTTAGAAAAATAAAACAGTATCAGAGTCACTTCCTGTTTAATGGTCAAATGGAATACCTGACATGCAAAGACATGTATCAGAGAAGTGTCACCAAAGTATCTTCACAATTTTAGCTTTTTGCATATTTAAAATTGTATAGAATCAGAACCATCTTTAAAAAATGAAGCAAATATGGCACGTTGGCTGCATTCCAGCAACTACACAGAACTGCTGACATTACTAAAATCTAGATAATTTAGTCCCATATGGGAATCCATACCACAATTATATTGTCCCTGCTCCGACACAGCCCTGATTTTGCACTTCTTTAAGCCTGGCTTTTATAATTTTAATTCCCTTCACCAATAAAGCAATTTGCATTCACATAGTCTTCCTGGCTAAGAAAGAATGAAAGGAGAAATCTGTTACATGACCTTGGTCTCTTTACAGTTGATTACAAGGAAACAAACTCTTCAACTAACCCATCCTCTCATCTTTTTTCAATTGATGTGAAACATCACACTATAAACCATTGAAGACCAGGCAGAGCAGGCTGGAGGCTCGCATATTAAAATGTAGACATGTTTAAAATCACTTGATCTGCTCATTTAGCACGATGGAATAAAACTCATATTAGATTCACACAGACATACATCATGAATAAACACCTAGATATTAAAGAGATAGCATTCCCTTACGAAAAAAATGGAAAAACTACTACAAAATACTGAGATTAAAAAAGTTGCTTCTACAACTTCCCATCTTTACTGAAATGGGAAAAATGTACTTATCTAACTCACTAAGACCTATTCTGACACTTCATGGGTTTAACAAAACCAATAATCATTTCCAGAACATTGTTCTCTCTATTATTTGGTCTAAATAGTGTCAAAGTCAAATAATCACATGAAATATGTTTTTCTTTTTCACTCACCTTGCCTAGGTTCAAAGACAAAGAGGTAAAGAAGAAACATAAGGAAAATATAATCCCATCAATCCATTACATTTAGATGGAAAAAAAAATGAGATTAGTAACTTAAAAAAAAAAAAAACGCTTTAGCCACCTCTTTTCCCCTACACAAAGAAAATAAAGATGCAAGATACCTATAATTATTAACAGCCAGACTTTTAGAGAGCTGAAAGATTAAGAAAGCAATCCTAAGGCTCCCTAATCATCTGGGTATTGAAAAGTCTTCTTTGGCTGTAGTCTTAGTTGTAAGGGAGACAGCATCCCTTACGGTACCAAGAACATTTTGATAGATAATGATTACTTATTTTAGAAGAATTTGATTCCACATTACAAATGGTTGCATAATAGTATCTGGCTGCAGCTAATTGAGACATTTCTTATTGGTTTAGGTACGCTATACATTTTACTTCAAAGGATAGGGATAGATTTAATTTATTTAAAAAAATCTGTTTAAATTCAACAAATATCTCTATCTTTTTGTTTGTCAATCACTTTTAGCACTAAGATATAGTTAAAACTCGAAGCCTTGATTATATTCAGAGTTAATATGATTAAGCTCACAGGGCATGCTCTTCATTTACTTTCTTGTGAAAACTTGTGTGAACTTGTATATACTCACATATCAAACCAAGAAAGCTATTTTTTCCTTGTCAAATAGATTTTTTTAAAAGAAGTCTGAAAAAGGCATTGACTATGAAAAAAGACAACCCAATAATGGAGAGTTCAAACTGTTCATGTGTACTAATAATGAAATACATCAAAGTATTTTTCATTCTTTCTACACCTTGACAATGACAAAAAGGAGCCAACATAACTTTCCCCCCAGGGGATTAAAAGCAGCTCTCAGTTTTCACTGTAACTATAACCTATGTCTAATAATGGCCGTTCAGTAGAATTTTTAAAGAAAAATCAATATTATCACCAATGCATATCTTCTCTGGTTCTAGCCTTGAGAATATAAAAATGTTTTTTATCATGGCTTATTTTAAGGGAAAATGAGTACCATATGTACTTCATATATAGTATTAAAGAGTTTGAATGAGTGTGTTTGTCAGGTTAACACTTCTGTTTCTAATAAGGGATTTTGTTTTTCAACCCTTTTTTCATTACTCATCGAGGACCTAATCTACCATCCTTACACTGAAAAAATTCCCCGTAGCCTTCAAAATCAGGCTGCTGGGGTACTTGCATGTTCCTGTCAAGTCCGCTTTAAACTGGAGAATATGCACCTGAGAAATATTATTATATTCGGCTTTCACATTATCATCGCCACTCCTAACACAGATAGCTCTGTAAGTAATAATTATTAACATGAATGTTAGTTCAGTCTAATTTAGTTCATTAGCAGGATAACTACTTTGATTTCTAAAGAGGCGTTATGACACTTTAATAAGCAGGTACTGCTAGTCTGTTTATTAGCATCTCTTGTGCAACTTTTTCTCCTAACAGTGGTGTTGGCTGTATGCACGGCAACTGAATATTTAACAAAGAGCCACAAAAACTTTATTTTCTGGACTTGACTGTAATGCAGTGAAAGACTGGGAGGCTTCCTTCATCTGTCACCCTGGAATTCCCTCTGTTGGGCAGACTTGCAAGGATTAAGAAAGCTGTCCTGAGCATGTATCTCGCTAAATCCGCACATACCATTCAGAGTGGCTGCTGCCTGAGCAAGTTCCTCCTGTTTGCACACAAGACATGGCTGGTGCAAACAATTCAATTGGGAGCCTGCCTGGCACAGCAAGTCAGGGTGTCAGTTCAGCTTCGTGCCAGTTGTTAATCCATTTGCTTTACATAAAAGATGGAAAATGGGGCTTTGTTACTTGAACTAGTTCTCCGGAATCTGTGTAAAGGGGTCTTTTTTTCCTTTCATTTTTTTTTTTCCTTAACAGTTTCTAACATCATCATGCTTCTTGTTAGGACTCTGGCAATATGTTTTCTGCCACAAAGCAGGTTTACCGTCAATTCGTGTAAACTGTCAAAATGCTGTATATTCCACATCCGTTCCAAAGCATGTATCTGAATAGGGCAGAAGGTCAATACAATGTATGATGGCAGAGAGTATTGGAAGCAGCTTTTTGTTTCTGTACTACTAGAGGTGGCATCTTTTGCCATGTCATTTGGCTATTTTTCTCTAAGTGGTTTCCCACAAAAGGAACGCAATTCACTTTGACCAAGTCAAGAGTCTAATGTCCCCCAAAGAAAATGCAAAGGTGATCAGACCCTAAGATTCAGTTAACAGGGTGTAAGAATTACTAGCAGGCTTAGTGACTGTGTATTTTTGTGCCTTGGTTGCCAATTCATTTTGGTAGTTGATGTACTCAGTTACTCAGTTTAAGATGGGGATTTGATACACAAGGAATGTGGCAGTGGTTACAGAAAGAAGGAAACAAAGTGTGATTTTGATGAAACTGTGACTTTAGACCAAGAAGATAAAAAAAGGAGTTACGATGTTGCATACATTAAAAGATGGATGAAACGTTCCATTAGTGAATCAAAAGTTCTTGAATTGAGCCCAAAGTAAAAGGGCACCTGAGCTGGGAGCATTTTGAGCAAAGTTGTTCAAAGTAAGTCCTGAAGCTATTTTCAAACTAATATTTAATATATATTCTTGGTGAATATTTCACCTTCTAAAGGTTATGTCAGAGTTACATCTGGAAAATAAATGAATAAACAGTGTTTGTAACATTCCTTTTGAGATGAAATGCACTCATTTGTGGCCCCCACACTGCCTATTGGTGTGTTCAGTATAAAATTGGCAGGTCCAGTTTCATGGGTATGTAGCCCAGGCACAGGGCCGCATGCCAACAGGGGCCTGGCATATGCTTTAATGCTCTGTTGTCACACTCTGGAAATTATTATTTTTTCTAATCGTAGGTCATGCTTTGTTAAATACAGTATAATCAGATTGATATAATATGGTATCAGGAGTGAATGTCTTGTTTTGAAACAACTTGTGCAAATAGATTTTCATCCCCTTCTTTAATCTTAATTTGATGCTATTAACCAATTCTGTTTTTGATTGGAATCAATTTGATTTCTTAAAACATATTCTCCATTTAGCAATCCTTCCTTTTAAGCCCCATTCTATAACTTTCATTTTCCTCAAGATTTGTTGAGATATAATTGACAACAACATTGTGTATGTTTATGATGTTCAACACAATGATGATACATGTGTATATTGTGAAATAATTACCAAAATAGGGTTGGTTAACACATCCATCACTTCATGTCATTACATCTTTTGGTAGTGATAACACTGAAGACCTCTTCTACTAGTAATTTTCAAGTATATAACATAGTATTGCTAATTATTATTACCATACTGAATTTTAGGTCCTGACAACTTATTCATCTTAAAGTAGGAGTCTGTACCCTTTAACCAACATTTCCACATTTCCTCCACCTCCAACTCCTAACAACAACCATTCTATACTCTGTAATGAGTTTGGCTTTTTATTTTTTAATAGATTCCACATATAAGTGAGAACAGTATTTGTCTTTCCTTGCAAGTGGAAGGATATATAATCACAAGTGGAATTACTGGACCATGTGGTAGATTTATTTTTATTAATTTTTCTATTTTTGAGTAATATCCATACTGTTTTTCATAATGGCTATAACAATTTAAATCCCTACCAATAGTGTACAAGGTTTTCCCTTCCTCTACATCCTTGGTAGCACTTATTATCTCTTTTTTGATAACAGCCATTCTCACAGGTATGAGGTGATATCTCATTGTGGTTTTGATTTGCATTTTCCTAATGATTAGTGACATTGAGCATCTTTTCAGGTACTTATATGTCTTCTTTGGAAAAATGTCTAGACAGTTCTACTGCCTATTTTTAATCAAATTACTTGTTTAATGCTATTGATGAGTTATATATTTTGAATATTTACCTTTAATCTGACATAGTTTGTAAATATTTTTTCCTATTTGTAGTTTGCCTCTTCATTTTGTATATTTTTTCCCATGCAGAAGCTTTTCAGTATGATGTATGAAATTCTTAGTAATTTTAACTTTGAATTTGTGTTTTATAAGTGAAGTCTGACGGAACAATGGAGCATGCACATGAACAGAGGAAAAACACATAAGTATATGCCTCCTGCCTCTTGCTTTCCCATTTATCTGGAGCAATTGTGATGTTTCATGAGCACTGACTCTGGTGGACCTCAATATGTGGGGATTCTGTGAGTCTCTATGTGAGTACAAGATAAGTATGTTACATCTACTACTAAGGTGATGGTGTTGATAATGACACACAAGGGAATTTAAATACAGGACAACACAAAGCTTTCTTTCCTTTCAATCCTTTACTCATCAGTAAATACAGTAATGATAGAATGTGCATGTATCAAAAATGAAATGGAAACAGTTAGTTAAGTTAATTTATGTATCTACTCTGGTAAAAATAAAATGCATGTGGTGCAGTGGTTAAGTGCTGTGCTGTGGAGCTGCCGGCAGGAGCGAAGCGAGTACGACGCTAGGCCAGGGAGATTCACACATGGCCCGGCGGACCTCTCCTGCCTTGCCCGCTGCTCCCCTCAGAAGTATATTTACATCGATCTGCCTGTTCTGCTCCCCACTCTGTCTCTGGTGAACCCTCTAGCCACTCCACACCTCTGGCCTGTACCCCAGCTTGTATGCATAAATAAATAAATCTTTAAAAAAATAAATAATAAAATGCATGGGCATATATAAATTTTGAAATATAAATTGTATAAATTTTATGTTTCCAACTGACTTAAATGCTCTTACATTTGTATTTAAAATGGGCATTGAAAATATAAACACATGCTAAAATTTATGCTAACAATTTAAAATTTTATTTTACTTAGAATGAAATTAAATAGCAAGTAAATATCAGTACAAGTCAAGAGAAAGAGACTGTGACTATAAAGAAAAGAAAGCTGTGAGTTTGAGGATCTTTAAAGCCATGTTTTTCTTGCTTTTTGAACAGGCTCATATTTTAATTTTGCACTGAACCCCACGATCAATGTAACTATGTAACTGACACTGAACTATTTCTATTAGAAAATGTGGTGTCCCTACAGAGCATAAGGTAAACTTTCCACCTTTCTTATTTTATCTTTGAAGTTGTGTCATTCAATCTCAATTATAACAATAATAAACAGGCCCTTCTTGTGGTATCAAGAATCAGCTCAGACAGCAAACATATCAATCCTGTGTCATTGCTCCACTCAACAGAGCTTAGCAACTTGATGGCTACCTTTCTGGTTACGACAAATGATGTATGACCAGGTGATTCCACAAGCTGCCTCCCTTCCAAGGAGCCAAACAGAAAATTGTCATATAATATTCAACGCAGGCTTACAGCGTAACACACTTTCAAAACATGTCACCATGGACACCAAGGACATTGTCATCATGTAGAAGTCAATTGTAAGTCAATTAATAAACGAACAATCCTCTAGGGATACCAAAGAGTTAATTTGCTTTTAAAAGATGAGCAATTTACCCAATCCCTCATTAGAATTTCTTAATGGTGGTCTCATATAGAACATTCCTATCACCATTAAGTTTCCCTATGCTGGGAAATAGTGCTGAGGGGCTCTTTCTATAGGGAAATACTAATTCCCATATTCCTTTGGGGCTTCCATTGGTTCCCCAGCAATCAATCAAATCAGAATATTTCACCTGTGTTTCAAGTGTGATCTTATCACACCTTCTCTCAAACAGTAGAGGGGAGCAAAAATATGCCACCCCAAAATATGCCTTTGGCAAAAGGTTCATGTCATGGAAAGTGCACTGAAGGCTGGAAAGAGGTTGCTTTTGATAAAGATATTTACATGTAAACTTCCTATTTAAGGGCAAATACAGAGAAGATCTAATATCCTTATGTCTTTTCAAGGGAGAAGGCAGAAATTAAATCTACATACTTTGTCTACCCTGGTAACCTCCCTAAACTGACCTTCCATTTTTCCATTCCCAAAGTCTTTCTGTGTTAGGTCAATTATGTGGGATGGCATCTGAAGTCAGTAGGTGGGTGAATCACTTGGTCATGCTGGATCTCTCCCATGTATGTAGGGAACATACATGTTTTTATTGGACTTCTTTTTGGCTTTTTCTCTTATCAATCTATCTGACATCTGTTTGATTATTTGCCAGCCTAGAAGAATGAAAATGGTATCTGATGTTTTCCTTTGTGTCCTAACAACAGCAAGTCTTGATTATTAAAAAATATTTCACCACTGTAGTGACTCTTTCTGAATCATATATAGTACTTTGTTTTTCGTCTGCTGCCTCCTATTAACAAAGTCTGCCAAGCAAAGTCTTTGATTTTTCACTACTATATCCAGAGTAGGCCCTCCATAAACATTCATTAGATGGATGAATATTGAGGGGTAGACGGGAGGAGAGGGAAAAATGATGGGGTTGGAAGGCGATCAAATTTGGGAAGGACCAGATTAAACAAACCTCAACTATCTTCTTTATTGCAGGACTTTACAGGGCCTTTGGTAGTTCAGTATTCAATGTCAATCTCCAACAGAAACACAATACATAATTGAACTATGGGATTGTTTTTTCTATTTACACTGAGTACTCTTTGGAACACATTTTGGGAAATGTCATCCTAAGAGGTAATTTATTGACCTCATAGAATTTTAAATGAATCTTTTACCAGAGTATATTCATCCCTTTTCATCCCTTTCATTTGAGTTCTTAATATTTTATGAGACAGCCTTTTTTTTTCTTTTATTTTGGCTTAGAAAGGTGCTAACGCCCAGGGCCCACAGTCCGATCTCATCATATTCCTGTATTTTATATGAATAGAAGTTCACTCTTGATCTGTATTTGATACAAATAACACTATTTTGGTTACGCTGCCCATTAGTACTCTGCCTTTCCTATAATTCTGCATACTCACAGCTCTATCTGAAAAAGAACAGAAACTCCTCCCAGAGGAAGGAAAAGATCCATCAACACGGAATGATCCTCTGCACACTAGTTATGCCCACCTTGAGCGTAGTGTGGCGTTTTCTAAAGAATTTTTTTTCTTTAAATATTTATTTATTTATGCATACAAGCTGGGGTACAGGCCAGTGGCATGGGGTGGCAAGAGAGTTCACCAGAGACAGAGTGGGGAGCAGCACAGGCAGATCGATGGAAATACACTGCTGAGGGGAGCAGCGGGCGAGGCAGAAGAGGTCTCCCGTGCCATGTGGGAATCTCCTGGGCAGGGCATTGAACTCGCGTCGCCGCTGCCGACAGCTCCACAGCACAGCGCTAACCCTCTGCGCCACCAGGGAGGCCTGTTTTCTAAAGAATTTTAATGAAAATGCTGTATTGATATTGATCCCATCTTAGAAAGCAAAAAATGAGGTAGATGGAAGAAAGTAAAAGCAAATCAAATAAAAACCCTAGGTTTCCTCAGTTCCAGGTTTCAGGATACCACTGTTGTAATTGATGTTAATGTAAAAGCAAAGAGACACGCTCTGTGCTTTTGTTGCCTGATCCAAACAACCAACACTGAAGCTATATAGTACAGTATCAAAACAGTGAGAGCTATTCCTGAGACAGGATTTCAAACTCTAGCAGCCCTAAGCAGAAGCAATTTACACTGCACTTTACACACACAGGAGCTGACCCAGAGAGCTAGTAAAATCACATGACAGAACTGTTCCTAAACAGTAGACCAATAAGTTATTGAGAGGTACTTATATACAGATTTCCAAATGGGTGGTAAAATCCATAACAATTCATAGATTGAAGGTTAAAATGCTACATTGTATATGGAAGTGAAAACAATGAATTTAATAAGTGCACATATTTTCATACTTGCATACCTCTAATATGAGCATTAAATCTATCCTTAAACAATTAACATTGGGCCTCCTGATGGTGCAAGGGGTTAAGTCTCAGCACTATGAAGCTGCAGCAGCCACTGCAGCACGAATTCAATCCCCAGCCAGGAAGCTAACCCACATGGTGCAACAGACCTCTCCTGTCTCACCCGTTACTCCCCTCAGCAGTGTATTTTAGTCAATCTGCCTGTCCTGTTCCCCATTCTGTCTCTGGTGAATCCTTTCACCCCCTGCCCCCCACACCTCTGGCCTATACCCCAGCTCTTGTATGCATAAATAAATTAATCTTAAAAATAAAAACAATTAACATTGCAGCAGCAATGAACTTTGCTCATAAAATTATAATCTTGAGGACACTAATGAGTGCCTCTGCTGTCTAGGATAAAGGGTATGAATTTGATACTTAGGAATCTTTGACCTTGTTTGAAAATATCATCATCAATTTGAGATCCACAAATTTGTGAGTTTGCCCTAATTGAAGTTTCTAAGTTTATATGTGTTCTCTTTTGATATATTTAAATTATCAGTTCTGGATAACAAGTACTTTTTCTTTCTCTTTTTTCTTTTTTTTTAAGAGGGAGGATTATTTTTGCTTATGAAACCTGATTTTTTTAAAAAATGTGGTAAAATGTATATAATAAAGTTAATCATTTAATCATTTTTAAGCACGCAGTTTAGTGTCATCAACTATGTTCACAATGCTTTGTTACTATCACCATTAACCATCTCCAGAAAACTTTTGTCATCCCAACTGAAACTCTGTCTCCCTTAAACACTAATTACTTATTTTTATCTTTCTCTAGTCCATTGTAATCACTAATCTACTTTCTAGCTCAGTGAAGTCGACTATTCTAGTTCCTTTATGTAAGTGCAATCACACAATAGTGGTCCTTTTTGTCTGGCTTATTTCACTTAGCATGTGTTAGAATTTTATTTTTGAAGGCTGAATAATATACACACACTACTATCCCACATTTTGTTTATTTACTTACCCATGGTTGGACATTTGAGTTGTTTCTACCTTTTGGCTCTTGTGAATAACAAAATGCTGGGCAAATATCCAATTCCTGCTTATACTACTTTTGACTATGTACTGAGAAGTGGAATTGCTGGATCATATGACAATTATGTTAAAATTTTTGTGGACCAATGGCTACACCATTTTTCATTCCTACTAACCATATATAGGGGTCCCAATTTCTTCATATCCTTTTCACTACTTGTTGTCCTTCTTCCCCCTGCCCCAAAATCTGCAATTACAAACACATGGAGTATGCATGCTTCAAGAAGCAAAACAAAACAAAACCTAATAGACCTGAAAAAATAGAAAGAATAATATACTCCTTTTAAAAAAAGATTTATTTTTAATTTATGCATACAGTACTGGGCAAATATCTATTCAAGTTCCTCTCTCCCGCCTTCCTTCCTCCCGTTCTTTCCCCCTGACAATAAGTATACTAATGGGGAAATTTGCTTTATCTTTTATGTGATATGATTTCCAGTGGCTGATATTGAATTGAGATTTTTTTTCAGTCTGAGAGTATATTCTTCTTTCTGAGGGCCTCCCTGGCGGTGCAGGGGTTAAAGGCACAAGCTATTAGCAGGCACTGCAGCATGAGTAAGATCTCTGGCCAGGGAGCTAACCCACATGGAGCAGCAGACCTCTCCTTTCTCACTGCTGCTCCCCTCAGCAATGTACTTCAGTAAATCTGCCTGTTCTGCTCCTCACTCTGTCTCTGGTGAATCCTCTCAGCCCCTGCACCTCTGGCATATACCCAAGTTTAAAAAAAATAAATCTTTTTAAAAAAGAGTACATTATTCTTTCTATTTTATCAGGTCTATTAGTTTCTTTTTTTTTGAAGCATGCATACTCCTTGTGTTTGTAATTGCAGATTTTGAGTATATGCTGTATGTATAAATAATTCATTATCTTATTTTTTGCTATATTATAAATATCCACTGCCTTAAGAATAATGAAAATGAATATAAAATCACTATCAGGATTATAAAATAACGTAGCCAACTACTTATCAACTGTGACATAATTCTGTATGCATTCAAACAAGTGGTGGGCTTTTGTTCTGGGATCTGGTAGTGATGGAATCCATAGATCTCATTTTTAACTTTTTGCATTCAGTCTCACATCATGCTGCCTTGCGTAAGCTTCATAAATACAGATGCTTCCTGCCTGTGAAGTTCTCACCAGGGCATAGATTCTAGGCTCCAATGATGAAACATTACCTTTGTTAGAACCAACACTAGCAAGAAGTTCCCATTAAATAAGACAAACAGGTGACTCAGTGTTTTGTGATAATTTTAACAATCCGGTTCAAGTCCCATTCCCTCTCCTAAATGAAGAACAAGCAGATCCATCACCTAGCCAATAACTTCCACGGCGGGTTGTGTGGACCTCACCATCCAGGCTCCTGTGATCATGGGTGTGAATCATAGCATTTATGCCGCCTAAGGCACCAGCATACGAAAGCACAGCCTAGACCCAGCTGATTAAGCTGTAGCATAAAACAACACTTCAGTAGTCAGGAGTGTGACAGCCCACAATGGTTTATTGGACCAAAGAGTATAACATTGTAATTTACTTCTCTAATACATGTCATGTTCTCTCTTATTGTTTCCCCTTATGGAGTGAAATATGTAGGTAAGAGATTGCTGTACAAGCTTCATGTGTTATACCCCTCCAAAATTAGAGGGTAACAAACTGTCTTTATTATCCTGTGCCTTTGGTAAGCTGCCACAAATCACAGAAACCACTGCAGGTGAGCATCTAGTGGTTTAAAAAGTCAAGGCAAACTAAAAGACTTCATGTCTCTGCCTGAAGCTATTTTTGAACTACAGTGCAGCTAGACACAATTATTATACTTCCTGGCCCTTCCTTTTTATTGTACATTCCTAACCATTTTTTTTTTCTTTCTTATTGACAGGAAACAAGGATTTATAAAGTCTGGCTCAATGCAAATATTTAAAGTCTTAATTTTTTCCTCCCCAAAACATAGCAATATAAGTTGAATAGTGTTTTTGGTGAGTTTATTTTTCTTTTAAAACTGGAATTCATGGCTATTCTCCAACTGAAAACAGCACTAGTCACAGATAATTTAAAGAGAATAGCTTGCTTGTTTGTCAAGCAAACATGTGTAATCTGATGAAATTATTAATGTCATAGTGTTAACTCTCTTCTCATAAATACAGTTAACAGTGCTGACACTGCAATTATACTCAAATGTTCCGGCTCTTTGCTTATTCGCTCAATCTGTCAGTCTAGGATGGGGGAGACAAATTGTGGTGGGCACTTGACAATGCACAAAAGAGATATAAACCTCTTCTGATTAAACCTTGATGAAAGATTAAATGGTTCTGAATGCTTGCCAGATTCTTATGATATGACATTTTTAACCAACGGTAATAAAAAGTTCTCTTCCATATAGATTTTAAGAAAAAAATACTGCACATACATATGCACATGTTAAAGTAACAAAGATTACAGTCATCTTTACTTTGAAAACAACTTTATAAATAAGGTATTATCACTCCTATTCCTGGCCAGATTTTTGTGATCACTTGTATATACCTGAATATTATCAATACTAATATCCTCTACACTCTTCAATCTCCCAAAGGGAATTGCACACAGTATTCCACTCATAATGAGTGGCCCCTATGTACATTTTCTATAATTTTTACTATATCTAATCTGCCCACTGTCAAGAACAAGTAGACTTAGTATATGTATTAATCTTTTCATTTTTATTTTATTTTTTCATTTTTTTTATTATCTACTTTGTATTGAAGTATCACTGGTTTGCAACATTGTATATGATTTCGAGCTATAGGATCCCACCCTTCAGATGTATAAACATACCACACCAACCACCAGGGCATAGAGTCCTCCACCATAGTTCATTATGCTCCCTCCCTATTGTGTGCTCCTCCTTTTTGCTCCCCCTCCATTAGCCTAAACTCTACAGTCATATTTCTAGGGTTTATTATTGGTTTGGTTTTATCTCACCCTTTGTTTTGTTTCTCTATATTCAACAGATAAGTGATGCCATCCAGTATTTGTCTTTCTCCTTTTCATTTTTCCACTTAGTTCCCATCTTCTTATTTTTGGCTTAAGATCAAGTAAGTTTCCAGGTCATAATACTGGTTAACAATTATATATCATTATTATGTCCCAGTAATGTTCTAATACTTCATATATTTTAAATCGTTTAATCCTTACATGAAGTAATTATTCATATTTTCCTTCTTTTGTAGGTGAAGAAGGTGAAGTCACACAGCTAATAACAAGTGGAAATCTGGTATAACCAGCTAATAGCAGATTGAAACCCAATATATTACAACATAAATTTGTAGATAAAACACTAGTAACTATTCTTATCTTCTTAAGTTTATAGGTTATTGTAAAGCTTTTTTGCGCCTTAAGATTAGACTTATTCCAACTCCTCAAATTTCCCATCCTGTATAATATAAGTCCTTAAATGAACCTCATAAAATAATTATAACACATATTTAGATACCAGCATCATGGGCTAGTAATCATCAGTGTTCATATTAAGACATACGCTACATTGAAAAATTTCTTTAAACAAAAAATGAAGAAACTACTTGCATTTCAATACTCTAGCACCTGGAGCAAATGCAACCACAAAAAGTCAAAATAAATGGGGAATCCAAATGAGGTGAACTTGGTTACCTAGACCTCTTTGTTGACATACTTGGAGTAGATAAATTGAAATAATAAAGAAAACTGGCAGCTTTCTACACAGTGTTATTGCTGAAACCTTGTTGCAAATTCAGAGGGAACCTACACAATTCATTCCTGGCCCTTTTGTTCTCTTTTATATTTGGTTATACGAATTTTGCAGTTCTGGTCTTTCTTTTCTACTCTTATTAGATACCATAAAACTTGTGGAGAAAAGATAATTTTAGGAGGATGGGTAGGACTTTAAAAACTGCTAACAGGAGGGAAAAGATCAGGTAGAAAGGAGAGGACAAAGCAAATATGCCAAAGGAAACAAAATCATTTTCTTTTTTAATTGTGTTAAACAGCTGTTTCCCACTCTCAAAGTTCATTATATTTATTTGTCATCAGGGTAATTGATCTACACTTGTTGCTAAGTCTGTTGCTTGACTCTTGATGAACAGATTCATTAAGTTCACTTCTAAATTCAATAAGCACTATAAAATTTCTTTTCCTTGTATGGGAATTCTAAGGTCTCTCTTTTTTTTTTTTCCTCAACAGCTTGAATTCCTGTATTCTGATTAAGATAGATGAAGTATTTGCATTCTATCCATATTCATAATCCTCTTTCAGAGTCAACCTAAAATACCACATTTGTTGCCCAGGCAGACACAGGCAATGTGTTCGGATTGCTCTGTAGCTTTTTGTTTAGATGGATGAGGACCTATCCCTTTTCAAATTCAACAGAAGAGGTGGTCACTAGATGAATCTAGCCTGTTAAGAAACCAGAAGAATCCTTGTGTCTTTTGTGTGTGACAGAAACTGTAATTAATGATTCCCCCCTTTTTTGCTAACGAAAAAAAAGAGATGTGCAGTTGACAGACATTTTATTAATAGTTTCTGCCAACTTGCCATGCATAAAAGGTTTTATTGGTTGCAATGCCAGTGTAAGAAAAAGTTCTTTTTGATGAAATGTTCAAGATGGTTGTTTTATGGATGAAAGATGAAGGCAATCTGTCTACCACCACTGAAAGTTTGGGTTTTGATAATAAAATTAAAACTATTGTGATATTTTCTATTGTGGTTTTTAACCATCTGCTTCCTACTGGTCCAATCAAAGTTGACATTACCTAGGGCCTCTCTATTTAACAAGAAAACATACAGATATTTTGCTTATGGTTAATTTATGATCAGATTAATTGTTGATAAAGTTATTTGCATATTTGGTAACTGCTATTCTTCAGATAAAGAAAAATTCTTCTGTCTCACATTTGAAAGGTTAAGTATTCACTTGATAAACAGCAATGGGTATTTGTATCACCTTTATAACAAGAACTCTGGAAAACATGTAAGGAAACAATGAGAAATGTATACCAATTACAAATTCTCATCAGGTGTGTAACATATGACTTTAAGTAAGCATCTATTATTTTCTTGTTTAACATTTAATTAAATGAATACCATAAAATGGTTTTATATATACTGGTATGTTAAATCCAAGTTACCTATTGGAATTTTTCCTCTTTTAAAATTGCTTCATGCAAGTTTTTCTTTAAAGTACAAGTACTGTTCGTTCCAGTGACTTCTGCTCATCAATTAAGAGGTGAAAAAACACATTTTATCACCTGGATTCATGATAAAGCAATGAGGGTGATTCATTGTAGCTTGCTTAATCCTCCATTACAAAGGATGAGAAGAAAAGGGATATTCAACATTTTAATAAGTCTTTGGAATTTGTTACAGCTCAAATGGAATTTAATTAAGAACTGTCAAACATTAGGTACTAAACATTTTATTCATTGGCAAACTTGCAAATATACCTGCTTTATTTTACTTATAGTAATCATCATTATTAATCCAAACAGTCCTCTGTACTTGCCCATATCTTTTATAAACTTCCATATTTAAAAGTCTTACACAGCTCACATTTGGGGAGAAGGCAGGCAGCTGGAAATGTGCTCTTTACACATTGATCTTCAGGCAGTCATTCATTTTCTCTGGGAATTTTTATGTAAGCTCCCTTATTGGGAATATGCTAATGACATCCGCCATGATTACTGATTTTCTTTGAATCGTTATTCCTCTGTGGGCAAAGCAATCAGAAAGGGAGAACAGGAGATTTCCTTCTTGCTTGTGTGCCTTCTTCAACCATCTGCTCTATCCTGAATCATTTGAATAAGATCTGCAGTTTTTAGATTCTTTCACTCCTTCATACTAAGGCAGTTGAAAGCTTAACAAGAGTTAATAGTTCTCTGTCTGTGTCACAAATGTGGTTCTCTGATGCAATCTAAGTACAAACTTGCCTACCCATAGGCAGATTAATTTGTTAAGTAAAAACTGGCAATATAGGTTAGCAACTTCATTATTTGGAATGTTCTGAACACTTGCTATGAATGATCCTGAACACAGATATTACCAAAAGAAAGTAAATTAGGTATTAAAACAAAGTATTTAATAAAAGAATTGATTCTTAACCTTCCAAAAAGAAGAAAAAATAAAACTGGAGAATGATAAAGAGCACGCATGAGAGAGAGAGGAAAGAGAAAATATTTATGAAAAAAAAAGTGTTGATAAATATTTTTTTTACAGTAACATCCGTGGGTATTACCAAGAAGACTCTGGGTGCCAGCCCACACCCTACCATCAAAGCATGGTATACTCTCAGGAAAGTTAGTTACTTAGTTTCTGTGAGCTTCTGTTTCATTCATGATGATATGAAATGAATGTCATAGATGATATTTAAAGTTTTCTACTCCAGTGAAATGACCTGACTAGTATTTGTTATCATCAAAATGGTCAGAAAGTTGCTCTATGGTATGGCCATTGCATGGACATTTGATATTGTTCAGAATTAACTATCCATTTTCAGAAATTCTGATGACACTTCAAAAATGATGAGTATAGATAAAATTAAAAAAAATGGGACACCCTATCTTGCTTAAGTTTACACAGAATAGATAAATTGCTGTGAATGTTGCAGATTGATAGAAGCAAGTCTTCCACTTGAGCGAGTGAAAGTCAGCAAGATTCTGACACCCCTAGCAAGACAGAACTAACTTAATATGCGGAATTGGCATTTAGGCAAGAGAGTTTGCAAAACTTGGTGCTATTAGGTCGGTGAACATTGTCAAAACATGAAGGAGACATGAGTTTGGGAATGTTGACACTCATTTGGTATTCGGCTCATTTAAAGTGAAGAGAGCTATTAATGTGAAATTGTTCCAGAAAGTGCCTCGATCTTATCTTACTCACCCAACAACTCCCCTTACATTCCCCACATCAAGAATCAGACTGAGAACAATTCAGCAGCATTCCCCCACCTCCATGCTGTTTTAAGTAGTTACAGGATTTTTGAACAAAGTACAAAGCATCTACTGACCCAAACTTCTGAGGAGATTGTTGGCTTGTACTATGAATGACCACTAACCTCTTCCTCCACTTTATAAAAGTAATTCTCCTGTTCTATGCATTTTCTCTGGCAATCATTACTGATTGTGTTGTGATTTCTGTTTGATAGTTCTGCCTTATTACAAACTGACTGGCAAAGCCAAGACTTAAATAGAAATTACTTCACTGATGTGTTTCAGCTGACCAGAGACAAACTCATGCCCAAAATAACCTCCACTCCCTTCCTTCCACATATCCCAACAAAGGGAAGAAACATACAGCCGCTCTGTCTTATTTTTGATGTATTATACAAATAGAACACTTTTGAGAAATAGGACTAAAAATAGGAGAGCACAAGGATATCTTAATATTTCATGAGATAAAATTTCAAGGGTCTGAAATTAAAGATAGGCAGGTAGCCAATGATATACGGAGAGAAATATTTATTGCAACCATAGGCCTGTGTTTGATGGACAGAAATATTCTTTTCCGTGGAGTGTGGCTTTTGGCCACTAATACACTGTTTTTGGAATTGTGACGTGTGGGGAGATGGGATATTGCATCTACTCAGCTATCATGTTATTGCATTTAGTTTTTTTAAGATCTTGTTTGTTCCTAAAATATATTTCACAGATCTCTTGAAGTTGAATGACTGTTTCTTTCAATGGTTAGACCTGTAGAACATGCAATTGTGGGTATTTCTCATTAGTGCTAGGACAGTATTGTCCTTAAAAAAATATATTTGTAGTCCTTTTTTTAAGGTTTTGTCTATTACTTACACATGCTTTTATATTTGTTTCTAGATTTAAAAAAGTACATTACATATTAGATATCAGAAGAAGTCATAATCCAAGCCATTTTATACTACTCACATAGGAGAGTATGTGAATAAGATAAAATGACCAAACGAATGATCTTCCTGTTCTGTTTCTGGATAGAGGAAGAAATCCAGAAAGGAAGTATATTCATCAGTCCCTACACCAGCAAATTTCTGAAAGACGTCAGGAATACTCTCTGCATCAGCACATCAGAACAGTTTTTGGACCGCAATATCAAATGCTTTGCTGTTTAAAACATCTTTTTGAACTCAGAATATTGAACGTTATATCCAATTTTGAGGATGATTTTATTCACATGAAATCACTTTTTCCAAGTTTAGAAATGAAATGTCCCTAGTTTAAGTTTAAATATTGCACAGTGATGATTTTCAATGATTGGAAACACATTTCTACCACAGCACGTCTAGGTCCAAGTATTTCTCATTTACAGCCCATTTTTTTTTTTAGCCATAACTTAAGTATTTCTATATTATATTACATTTCTCATTCCCAATGAGAAAAGATCTTGGTCAATAGACTATCATTATCAGAATAAAGTTCTTTACATTTAACTGAATTTTGAACTTATGAAACATACACAAATCTACTTGAAATTTGATATTAAAGAAGTGAATAGAATTTAAAGTGTTCTTCATTTCTTGGTCATTTTACAAAAATGTTTATGTGAAAATGCCTTCTTTTTATGTTCAATATTTGCTTTTCTTCTTTTTTTATTAATTGAAAGCACAAAGGGAAAGTAACAAGAGTTTTTAGTATATTAGGTAAAGATAATGAAAAGGTTAGAATGGAAAAAGAATGAAAGCAATTATCACTGCAGATTGACAGTTTTCCTAATAGAAACAAACAAAAATGTTAAAATGAACACACACACTACTAAACTATTTCACTGAACTGAATACATACAGTACTACATATAGCTAAGAAACCAGTAGTTTCTAAATACATGTGAGAAGAATGTACTTTAGACTGACATATGTATATATTTTTCTACATCTCCTCTTCAGCCTGTCCATTTTTCAAGTAAATGAGTATTCAGATAACCTCTGCCTCAAATAGAATAAGACCTTGAAATGGTTATGTGAATTGACAAGTGTTGCTAAATCTACAACTTTAGCTCCTTTGTACTTCAGCAATGTTTCATTTTCATTTTCTAATATATTTTTAAATGGACTTATCTTGCTTGAGCTTCAGGTATGAATAGTCCTGTTTTACTTTTTTGTTTTGTTTTATTTTAAACTCAAGCAATTAACTTGCTCTTTACTGTCATCTGGTAACCTTACCATTTCCTGCTACTTCTAAAGTCTTACGACATTTTCAAATAGGTCTATATTTGGGGAAGTTACCTTTCCCCTCTGGAATCAAGGATCACAAATTAAAATGAAAACAGAATTACTCAATCATTTGGAAATCTGCAAACTGTAGTAGATTTTCTAACTCATGTCCAAAGAATGAGAACTATATCTCCACGTGCTGCCTGAGTGAACAAAGGTTATGGGCGAAGATTTCTATAACTCTGGGGGTGAGCTATAATGTCCAGAATCTATATATAGCACTTGGAGAAAGCAGAAATAATGATATATAAGTTGATATGCATTTTAAATAATTCCTATCTACCTCATAGCGCTAGCATTGTATTGAAGTTTTATCAATATGTAGCAGATATTCTGCATTGGTGTATACTTGGATTTAGCTTTTAAAATTTCAGAATACATAGAGTAGTTTTTCTACCAAATAGCATTTATTTACAGAGGTGTTGGTCTTTTACATTTATATTTGGATTGCCTTCAGAGATAATTTATGAACAAAAACATCAACTCTTTTCAACCAGTGGGAACTGCACTGGGAATAGAAAAGAAAGACAACAGTTTGGCTCATGACCTTGAGGGACTTGTAATTGAGTGGGAAGATCAACCTTATAAATAGATGTTAATAACATACAGCAAAGCCCAGAGAGAGGGATATACACACATGGGTGTGGATCATACCTTCTCTGTCTGCCTTGTTTTACCCATCCTAACTAAATAAAGCTACAAATAACTTGCCTGTTTTCAAAATCAAAATCGGGTGGCACAGGGGTTAAAGTCTCAGCACTATCAAGCCACTGCTGCAAGAGTTCAATCTCTAGCCAGGGAGCTGAACCACATACCACAGCAGACCTCTCTTGTCTTGCCTGCTGCTCCCTTCAGCAGTGACTTCAGTAAAACAGCTTTTCCTGCTCCCCATTCTGTCTCTGGTGAATCCTCTCACTCCCCCATATCTCTGGTTCTTGTATGCATACACCCCAGTTCTTATATGCATAAGTAAATAAATAAATCTTAAAAAAAAAACAAAAAACAAAATCCTCTCAGAAATGACACCTCCTCTTGCTGAAGATGTTCAAAGAAAAGTTCTAGGCACATTTTCATAAGAAATCTAGCCGAGTAGCTTTTATAGAGAAGACATTTAAAAAGGTGGTTAAAACTGTACATGCACATAAAGTATAAAAAGGGTGCTGGGTCTAAGGCAAAGGTGTGGGCTCAGTAGATGTCTAATCCTATGTGGAGGTTAACCCTGAGTTTTTACTTTTACTTGTTGATCGTCTTTGATCTTCAGTCCTTCATTTGATTCATCACTTATACATGATTCATTGATAGGTGAATTAGGCTGGACTGCTAATCGATGTTTACTTGAATAGATCTGGTTCTGTCTGAAATGTTTTGTTTATTCATCATAGAGGTAAGACAGTGTTCCTGAGCAAACTTCCTAATGCAGAAAGGTCACGAGACTCTGGTACCTGCTGGTACCTGTGTGTACTCTGTAGCAGTGCTGTCTAAGAAATTATGATTTTTTTTCTAGGAGACTTGTGTTCATTGCTCTAGACACATCCTTTGTCAAAAGATCGCATACAAATCATTTGAACCATATAAAAGAACAATATCAAGTACACATCAAAGTATACCATTCTCAATATGTGACAGAAAGCTTTTATCATGAATATATACCTAAAATCAATTTTAAATAAGAGCAACATGGAGACTCCAGGCTTTTTATTGAGTTAATTATGCTTGTGCAGACAAACTCCTCTTAAAGACCCTCACATTTTTCCTTCTGTAGTCTTTTGATCTTGAAAATCCTCTAACAATTTTGATTTAATTTTCCGATTTCTAAATTCTGCATGTCACTAGTAAGTAAACAATCTAATTTTCACTCTTTTAGCACATCTTTTTTTTCTTTTCAATTCCTGCTTTTATTTTTTAGATTGAATATGCCTGTCTAAACGGAACTAATACTATTCTATGGAGGGATATCTGAATATTATAGTCTAGCATTCAGGGCATACTGTCTATTATGCTATGAAATTTTTAGCTTTTATTCTGAATTTGTTCTCTAAATGTTGTTGCTGGCTTAATTACTAAAACAGAACTAAAAAGAAGTAAAACAAAAACAAAACTAGATTTTCCAGATATTTCAGCAGCATAATCTGTAACATGCCTAGACTACTTTACTATATTTCTTTTGTGGGATGAGCATTTGAGAAACGCAAACCTTCTAATATTAAAGAGGAATAGATAAGTGATACTTGGGCATTTCACTTTTTCTTAGTACAGTACACGGAAAGATGAAAAATCGCTGTAACTGAGGACATTTTCTCTTATGAGGTGGCTCTTTCCCTTTTTTGAGGTGATGTTTGGTGCTGAGGTGTTCTTTTCATGAAACAAAGGACTAAAGCGCTACCTATATTGTGTTTAGATAACCTACCAAACAGTTTGTAACTGAAATAAAACTGAACTGCTTCTTAGTTTAGGGAAGAGAACTAAAAGTGGTTCTTCCTGCTACTGGTTTTACTCAGCAGTAAAGAGAAATCCTTGCAAGTGTTGTTTACACAGTAGAAATCCTTGTAAAGTCATAGTGGAACAAGTCTGCTATCTGAGCCAGCCTTTAGGGCTCCTTAAACACCTGTGGATTTATGAGGTTCAGATGTCTACCGGGGTCTGTGTGGAAGTTCATTCAGAAACCTGGAGCCCAAATAAAATGATCTGCTGAAATGGGCAAGTATTTTTTTCCTCTGTTGTCCAATCAGTTTTTTGGAAAGAAAAATACATTAAGATTTAAGAATGTACTTTTTAAATAATTAGATTTAACAAGGAAAGCTTGATTTTTTAACTTGGTGTGATTTTGATCAATTAATGTTTGTGTTTTATTCTTAAATTTTAATTTTAAAAGCCTACTCAATGGAGGATTTATTCTTCCACATTTTGTGTGTATAAGTAGCCCCCAGCAGGTATACAAATACATCTGGTGAGGGAGCTGGCCCCTTTATACTGTAGACTTACACAATTTAAAACATGAAAACCTATACCCTTTAGAAACTTATACCCTTTAAAAATGATCAAATATAGCCATAAAGTTGTCTTAATTAACTCCATTACAATTGCTTTCTTTTGGGGATTTGGTCTTTTGAAAATCAGAGACACCATGGTTTGGAGAATGTTCTGTTGTATTCTGGAGAGTTTCAAATGAGCTTATCTTATAATTGCTCAACATGTGTCTTCCATTTCCATATATATATTAAAAGTTATATGAAAGGAAATATGCTTGAAAACACTTTTCTTAAGCTCAAACATCAAGTCACATCCAATGTATAATAAAAAATAACCTGGTCAAACATCTCTGCTGGTTTTATACTCTAATCATTCTGTGACTGGTTGTATGCATAGAACTATGGATAAGACTTCGCTGTGGCTGATTTCTTGATTCTGTTTACACATTGGTAAATGGTCTTTTTGCCTTCCTAAACACAATATATATTCCTATCCTTTTTGGGGGTTTTATGTAGACCAATCACTGAAATACTGACTGAATTGAAATACCTGTTATCAGATGTTTGACTCACACAAGCACTGTTTTGCTTCCTCACTTTTCTTTTATTATTAACTCAGGAATGTTCCCTTATTTGCTGGTGTACTTGTAAACTTCTAAATGCACAAAGGTGCTTGAGCATTCATCTTGGCTGTTTCATATTCTTGACTGATTCATCTAAACTCACTTGTGGGTTCAGTAAGATTCAATATAAAAGACACTTACATTTCTAACTTAAACTTAAAGATCTAAAGTGTCCCTTCAGACCCTGCATAAGACAGACGGAGTTCAGTAACAATCTTATGACATGCATACTAGGTTTGTGAGTGTATTCATGTTTCACGAATAGCAGGTGGAGAATTGTTTTATTGCTAAATCCAGGTATTGATGATGATTATTTGTTCCCCCTTGTGGTGTCTTATTACAGGTAACTTTCTTCAGTACGTTTGGAGACAAATCAAATAAGAAAACACACTTGGCTAAATTTATACAGATAGCAGAAAGCAGGAGGAGTCAAGAAAAGACAGTCACCAATTTAAATTAAAATAGAGTGGCATATACTAAGTCTCCGTGTGCTTAATATAAAATATAATGATGTGTATAATGCAGGTGGAAGGCTTTGAGTGATAATATATAAGAAGAAATTATTTATATCACCTGTCTGAACAAAACCCTAGCTAATGGCCACACTCTTCATAAGCACAAAGTAAAGATGTATTCATGTTACAATATGTTTCAGCATTTTTATAATTACTATTATTCTACTAGCATAAAGCATTGGTAGTGATGGAAACAAAATTTAAAAGTAAAGGAATATATTTGGTGAATTCTTACAATACAAAGTGGGAATTTATGGCAATTATTGCATGCCTAATATAAGGCATTTTGACTTCAGCTTCAAAATCTCAGACAAAGTGATATAGAAACAGCTATTTGCCTCACTTCTTTATAACAATTCATTATGTGTGAGTTTAGGACAAGAAAAAAGGAATGATTATGTATTTGTTTTATGAATTTAAAAATGTTTTCCACAATAAACATGTATTACTTGCATAGTAGAGGAATAATATGCACTTTAAAGGAGATACTGAAATGAATCCTTCATTAGCACTTTTCCACAGGAAAACAATGCAGACCCCTACAAGGCATTATTCATTTTTATTTACCTTGGCCATAAATGCTGCTCTGTTCTACATGTCAGAAATAACCAGTATCTGTTTCTACTTAAATCCAAATAATTGATGAATGTATAGCAAAGCTAGAATATCAAAGCTCGATATTTAAAATATATAAGCAGGCAATTGGAGAGTTGGATTTTTATATTTCAAGGCAATGCTTAACTTTTTATAGACACAGTCTTTTCAGGCTGAAATTCAGCAGGGATTAGTGGGGTGTGTTAAGAGACAAAGAGCTGTAGAATACAGAAGTTCTGGACACAATGTGTCTGGAAACATCAAGAGGATACATAGATATGGATGGGAAGGTCCTAAGAATTTTCTAGTAATTGGCTTGAAAAGATGGGAAGTGGATCTGGGTGAGATGGAGGGGAAGAAACAGGGAAGGATTTAATGTGTAGGGAGGGGTGGAGTTAGAAGGACCACAAGGAATCTGCATAGGTGTAACTACAAAGTAATTGGATGTAATCTGCTGCTTTCAAAGTGTTTTCTGACCCTCTTTGTAAACCAGCCTATACTGTAAATGGGGCCAAAAGTGGGTTAGGGAACATTATAACCTCATTTCACCTTATTTAGCTATGTGCCAGAGATCTCAGCAGGTAGTTCAATTAACTCCCACTAGTTAAATGAGAAGAAAATGAGGTTACCCAGATTAACAAAACACAACTCTTGGTTCTCCTCCAATTCAGGGGGAGGAAGGCAGCTGGCTGCCCATAGCCTGTTCAGCCCCAGGCAGCTGTCCATTTGCCCAGGAGCTTCTGAGCTAAGGGCCACATCTCCCTGAAACCTCACCAAAGACAGAGAAACAACTTCAGAAGGATGACTAAAGTATTTAAAATTGCATTGATAATTGCAGCCTAATTTCATCCTCTTTATGGAATTAATGCATAACTTCTCTGGGGGAAATATTTCCTGTGTGACTTTACATTTGAACAGGAAAGTTTTGTTTCCCAAAACTTGAATTCTGTGGAATTATTTCCTCATTGATAATTTATTCGGTTTAGAAACCTCAATTAGCTCATCCATTATTTTTCACAAATAGTCTCCCACTATCAGTACTTTTAATATTTTTGAAAGAATTGTCACTAGGAACTGATAGAAATACTAAAAGTATTTAATGAACATATATTTTTGGTGTTATGCAAAGTTCAAATTAAATATCTTCAATTTGACAATGACTGATTTTAGCAATAAATGACATAAATGCTAAAATACACATATGTACTAATCTGTGCACAAAACATGAGAGCAGGTCTTTATTATCATAATACATATATATATATAAATGTTGATAAAATTACTGTAGCAAGTAGTAGTTCATTTATTTTAGGACAGTATATTGTGCTGGTTAATGAGAGCACCATCATCAGACTGACTGGCATAAATTTCTGCATTTAGGTTTTTCTAACAGTTTCCTCATCTGCAAAGTGGGTTCAATAGAAACTACCCATCAGATAATTTTGTTGTGAGGAAAACCTGAGCTTACAGAAAACACTTAGTTGTAAAATGAATATTGGCTCTTATTATTATTACTACTGTGAATTAAGCCAAATTTTTAAAAATGTGTACTTCCTTCCCCAAAATGTTTATCTATACCTTCTTCTATTTAAAAAAATTATCGCCCATCTGTTTTACACAGAGGAAGTATAGGTTTGTATGTTCTGTTCTGAAGTTAAAACTTATATTTAAATATTACTCTGCCTCTGGCAAATTGTCAAGATAAATATCATGTATCTTTTGACCAACTGAGAATATTTCCCTTTCAATGGGTAATGCTAGATCAGGTGCCTATACTTTTCCTATTAAACAGAAGAGGGAGCCTCCCTGATGGCGCAGAGGTTAAAGTCTCAGCTCTGATAGCTTGATAAGCTATTGTCAGCCACTGCAGCAGTTCCAACCCTGGCCAGGGAGCTGACCCACATGGCACAGAAGACCTCTCCTGTCCCACCTGCTGCTCCCCTCAGCAGCATTCTTCAGTGGATCTGCCCGTTCTGCTCCCCACTCTGTCTCTGGTGAATCCTCTCACCCCCTGCACCTCTGGCTTAGACCCCAGATCTTCTGTGCATAAATAAATTAAAAAAATATATATTTTTAAAAAAGAGAAAAGAAGGCAACTAACATTTAATGTGCTCATACTTGATCTTTCATATTATTGCTCTATTGATCTATTACATAGTGTGAGGTTGGTACATTTTTTTCTGTTTTGTAAAAGCTCAAACAAGGCCCTGCGATGTTCAACCACTAGGTCAAAATAACAGGCTAGAAGTGTCTAAGGCCCATACTAACTCTTAAGGGCTTCTAGTTCTGCTTGTTGGTTGCTTACTAGGTGAAAGATTCTGGTTAAGAGTAGGGAGTGGTGGGAGTGGTGGCGCAGTGGTTGAGCGCTCTGCTGTGGAGCTGTTAGCAGCTCGCGATGCCAGTTCGATGCCCAGCCGGGGAGAATCCCACATGGTGCGGCAGACCTCTCCTGCCTCACCCGCTGCTCCCCTCAGCAGTGAATTTCTGATCTGCCTGTTCTGCTCCCCACTCTGTCTCTGGTGAACCCTCTCGCCGCCCCACACCTCTGGCCTGTAACCGCAGCTTGTGTGTATAAATAAATAAATCTTAAAAAAAAAAAAAGAGTAGGGAGTGGAGTCTAGAGTCAGGTAGTGGGTTTCCCATCTGATGCTGTGGAACACACAGTGGGCCTGGCTTTGACTCCTCTATCATCAGCTGGGTGGCCCCAGTTCACATCTTAGCTTGTCTAAATCTCAGTTTCCTTACCTATAAAATTCAGAATCATGAGACCAAGTTAGATAATGTCCAGAAAATACTATGCATACAATTTAAGGTGTTTATCATATGTACTGATCATTTTAAAAGGTTTATCTTGAAGTTGAGAGTACATATGCAGACATCTGATAGGTTACTTGGAATATTACATAGAAATAAATTAATCTTTATTTGACTTATTTCATTCCCTATCTTCTAATCTTAGATATCTGATGCCTAGAGAATATATAAGGGTTTTAAGAAGATAACAAAGAAACGGCAAATATTTTAATCAAATGCAACCACCTTCAGGACAAAGCCAAGAGATATACAAAATAATTTTAAAATAGATGAAACTGCTATTATATAATAACTTTCAGGCACAACAAACATCAAGATAATTTATAAAGAAAGGAACTAATGGTGCAGTAGCTGTATAGAAAAACACCAAGAAACTAAGTTCTTACATGTAGCTCACTGTGAAGCCTAAATATAAACATTGGTGTTACTGAGGAGGAACTGCAATAAAACAGAATACATCTAGTAAGCATCCCATTTTTTCATCCCACTGAAACAAGAAAAACCCTCAAATAAATGCATGCAGACATCAGTAATGTTCTTACAACTTGCACTGATCAACAAGCTCCACCAAAAATGCTAAAAGCAATCAGCACAAACTTTGAAGCACAGAGAAACAGTGATGCCCGGGTAGAGACCTCCTTGGTAGAGACCTATCATTAAGAAGATTCTGAGCACTGCTACTATTAATAAGACTACAGATCGTAGCCGATCAAACCAGAAGGAGTCTTGAATGTATTTGCTGGGAATTGCTTAAGGCTTAAACACCAGGGATTTGAAACAAACTGTTCTTATCACCTTTTTCCAAACAGAGATTTAAATTTACAATGAAAGTGCCAGCACCAGCTGCACTTAAGGAAAGCACCACATGTCTCAATGAGCTCCAAGAAAATGGAATGGAGCCCAGTTCAGGCTGGAGGTGTCGTCTTGCTCTAGCCAGCTGGGTGACACCAAGCTGAAAGTGATGAGGTGCTAATTAAAGTGAATGAACAGAGTCTCAATTGTAGGAACCTGCTGGTGGCCTCTGCAGAACCAGCTAGAACCCTGGGCATATTGCCCAGCATGTCTGGCCACCAGCACCAAGCATGGATTCTGGCAAGAATTATCTGGTGTCTTACCTTTCGGATTTTCCCCATAATCATGAGAGCTGGAGAGGATGATTTGCCTGCCCTTGCACCTATTTACTAGTTCTGCAGAGGAATGACTATCACATGGTACGAAGTGTTGAGCACAGACCCTTTCTGAAAGCAAAGATTAAAGCAACAACAGAAGCTAGATTAAAGACTATGTTAAAAAACAAAAATAAAAACAACATAAACCCAATGGCATACAACACAGATGTACTACACCTATGGGGAGAAAAGCAAAAATCACACCCAATAGTACCAGAAATGGCCTCTTCAGTTTCACCATATGTGCCAGATTTGTTCCAGCACACTTCTCAACCCTCTTCCTGTTGAATCCACACAAGGTGACACTATGGCCAGGATGACATTATAGCAAGGGTCATTTGGAAATATTTGCAGCAGCCATGGTAGGTGCCTTTCAAAAGACAGAACGTGATATGGCTGAATGAAACTGAACCACCAAAACAAGAAAATATACACCTCTCTTTTCTATTTTAAAAAATTTTAGTTTACCAAAGTTTTCATGACTTCAGACTATTTAGGATGGAGCACACTGATTATCCAAAATGCAGTATATTTATTCAGTACATCTATTTAGTTTTTCTTATAGTTAGCAGGCATATCACTTAATTTTATTACCCAAATGGGCAGCACCTGGGAATGATATTCTGTTGTGAACTTTAGGAGTTTGTGAATAGTGAATTTCTTCCCCATCCAAAAGACTTTTTTTTTTGCAACTGTCCTGAGTCTAAAGGCATTATTTTGCACAGAAAAGTTATTTCTTTGCTCTCTGACAACACTTTTTAAGAGATTCTTTTATAAATTGGCTGAAATTCTTTTATAAGTGGACTGAAATAAAACCACCTCTCCTAAAATGTTTCCTTCATGCTGGAAAAAAAAATAATGTTTTTCAAGACAATCAGATATCAGTAGGATTCCTGGTTCCATACTTATTAATCTAATGTCCTTTGGAACAAGTGCCTCCAATTCCTCATCTGTGAAATGGGCATCATAATAGTGATCCATGCCAGAGAGTTATTGTACATATTATGTCATGGCACAGGTAAGCCTTTGAAAAGTGCTGGTTCAATAACAGATCACCAGAAGTTGTCATCCAATCTGGGGGACAAAAGGAAAGATGGGTCTATAAACAGAGAAGATAAATATTATTTGGGGCATGATGAACTGAGGTACGTACCAGAAAATTATGGACATAGCTACTGGGTACTTGGAACACAAGGCCAATATTTTGACCATCTGGGCTAGACATATAGACTTAAGCATTAGTGACATAAAAACACAGCTTAATCCATGAATATCAATGACACTTCTAAGGTAAAATATTTGGAATAAGAAAGCTGAGGACAGACTAAGATGATATTTAATTTAGCAAGGGACAGATGAGGAACTTTGAAAAAGACGTAAGATGGCTAAAGAAAAAACAGTGCTTCCTACAGTGAAACAACACAATGTTACCAAAAATAAGGTATAATAAAAGCTGTTTAATAATGCACTGCAAACTGGACACTTAATAATTCTTTAAACAGGAATTTTGTGAGATTCCAGTGGAACAGAATGCAATCCATTGTAAGTCATTGAGAGGGCAATGGAAAAAGAAAAATGGAAGGTAACTAGGCATAATTAATATTCTTTCAATAAATATGACTAGTGAAAAAGGTGGAGGGATCTTGGTATGGGGTAATTAGGAGGTTTTCTCTGGAAAAGAGAAAGATCACTGTTTTCATGGTTAGCAATCCATCCTTTTCTCCTTTTTTCTGAGCATTGGAAGAATATTTGCCTTATATCTAGATTTATAGCACTTTTCCTAGTCTCCATAGTTTTTATAATTTTGCTTAGAGTGGCCCACCAATCATGTATTTAAGTTCTCTCAGTAGTTTAAGTTAAAATAATGGAGACCTCAAACACCTAGACTCCTCTGAAATAGTCAAGTGACATTATTTGCCTCCTTTTTTTTCTTCATTATGTTCTTTCCAAACCATATATTTACTTTAAATTTAATTGTCTAGTGTGAAGAATTACCTTTTCAGTAGAAAAAATAATTTCAGAATTAGTTCTTCATATTGACAGCTAAGATTTTCTGGCACTAAAATAGTGCCTCTGGTTACTTTGAATACTCGCTGGCTATCTTGTGACTGAAAAATTTATCTTCTAGAATAGAAATGGAAATACAAGACTTTTGTGACCCTACTCCCCCTTCATGCACCGTGATCATGAAACTCTTTCCTACACAGATTGTAATAGCCTTAAATATTTTCTAAACAACCTGCTCAGGAAAGCCACTATTAACCCACGTTGACACAAGTTGAGAACAATTTGATATCCTTCAATTTTGTCCCCATTTTATTCATCTTATCTACTTGTTCCAACCTTTATCCTTTACTGACTGACTTTTCTTTTGTTCTCCGCCCATCTCCTTTCACAGAATACCCCTTCTAGTATGACAGTTTATTGTTTATTTCCTTAAGAAATCATTTTGAAAGTTATTAAAGGTTATAATATACTTTTCCCACCACCCATGAAGTAATGGAAATTAGACTAAAATTGGCCACATTTTTATTTCAAGAAATAGAAATATAGAGATACCTAACTCCCTCTCATAATTATTTAACAATATGCATAAATATTTCAAGAATCTTTTGTAAAAACACTCGTCTGTATAGCTTAAAGGCTAGTTGGTACTTTGGAACAAAGATGTCAAGCAGTGAAGAAAGAGGAAGAACTGTCAGGTCATAACCAAAGTAATAGAAACTATAATGGTCAATCTGTACAGGTGGAGGGCCTGATTATGCACATAATTTTTGAGCTAAGCTCACATATGCAGAATAATAATTATCACCATCTTATTATTTGAAAGCATATCTTGAGCATGCCATGAGTATATTTTTACGCCCATGAGTCTGTTTTTCAAAAATGTTCAGGCCCAAACTTTTTAACAGTAGAGGTTCAACATTTTGTTTTATCCTTATTATTGACTTTGAAGTACAAAAACTGATGTCAGTGACTTCTAGAAAACTAAAGAATAGAACACTAAAGCCTTAGAAGCCTAGAAAGCTAATGCCGACTCTGATTGCATTTAGGCCCTAGCCATTCAGTGCAGCAAGCACATACCACCCAAAACACAAGGTGTTTTTGTTTAGAAAGGTTAGAACTGTACAGGTGGTAGCATATGGCTTTGTCAAAGATACAATTTTTCTCATTGTTTCTTCAGTCTGCATAAAATAATGATGAAAAGCGTTCATCATACTCCAAACTCCATCGCCAACAAAATGACCAGTAATTGAAAAAACAAAGGTAATTGGCCATGAATGATGGAAAAAAATTCACTAAGGATCTTACTGACTGAAAGAGGTTCAATGACTCTAAAACAGTGGAAATATTTTAAGCACCACAAGCCTTAATATGAGATTATTGGCAAGGAAAATTTAAAAGAGTTCCTGATAGTATAGCATCATGCAGTGATTTGACTATACTCTATAATTTCTAAAATGGACTGCATTTGCTGAACTGACCAGCAATCCCTCCCCTTATCTACCAGTCACTTCATGTTCATTAAATGACATACACATTGCTTTCCCTAACACAAGTGTTGAGTGTATTGAACATGTGAGACTCTTAGGTGCTAAAGGGAGCATTGTCACTCCAATTACTGCCTTCAATCATATTATGTCAGATTCATTTGGCCATCCATTCAACCAATATTTATTGCATACCTACTGTGTATCAAGTATTATTTTAGGCCTCTTAGACTATGCAAGTGAAAACAAAACAAAACAGACCAAAGAACGCTGCCCTCCTGAAGCATAAATTCTGAAGAGGGGAGGGCAAATATAATGTTGTAATAAATCTTTTCCTTCCCCCAAACTCAGGCATATTCCATTGGCTTTGTGATCATTTTCATGTATTGGATGTGTCACTTTTTTGTTTGTCTAATTCCATCCACATCAAAATGTTGATTTCACATCTAATGAAGGACTCCTTCTTCTTCCCCAACTCAAGCAAACTCACATTAGTAACCCTCTAATAGGGACAGAGGAAGTGATGTTGTCTCTTTCCTTCTACCACTTTTCTCTCCATTTTTCTCCTTTACTCACTGCCACTTCTCACTCCTTCCAACGGTAAGAGGTCCAGGCCAAATTTTCTAAGTGCTCTTTTCATCTTCTGCTCCAGGTACCATAGAAAGAGTGTTCTAAGATTTTCTGCAACACTATGACTATCTAGAAATTGCAAGGTGTCAGTCTCTCCTTTGGACTTGCATCTCTATCTGAACTTCCCTCTTGAAGTTCCTCTTTGTTTCACTTATGATGGGCTGGAAGCACATCCTTTGACCAACTATAATAGATGCTTCAGTGATGTTCTTGACAGAACCTAAATTTTTCCTTTGCAATATATTCTTGACTCTCTAATTATTCTTTTTTTTTTTTTTTAAGATTTATTTATTTATACATACAAGCTGGAGTACAGGCCAGAGGCAGGGGGCGGCGAGAGAGTTCACCAGAGACAGAGTGGGGAACAGAACAGGCAGATCAGAAATACACTGCTTAGGGGAGCAGCAGGCGAGGCAGGAAAGGTCTGCCGCACCATGTGGGATTCTCCCCAGCTGGGCGTCGAACTCACATCGCTGGCTGCCGACAGCTCCACAGCGCAGCGACCAACCTCTGCGCCACTAGGGAGGCCCTGACTCTCTAAATATTCTTAACATTAAGCTGGCGGTGGGTGATAGGAGAAGGGACACAGGACCATTTTTTGCTATATTTTACCAAAGCCCTTTTGGATGTCCAGCAGTGTAGTCCACTGATGTCCAGTAGAAATATAATGCAAGCCACACAGGTAATTTAAAATCTTCTGGTAGCCACATTTAAAAATTCAAAAGAAAGTAGTGATATTAATTTTAATAACACAATTTACTTATTCAAATGAATCCAAAGTTTTATTATTTCAATGCATAATAAATATTAAAATATTGATATATTTCATATTCTTTTGTCATGCAATGGTCTTAGAAAGTGGTGTTTATCTAATGCAACACATCTCAGTTCAACTAGACACACTCTAAGAGTTCACTTGGCTCAGTACATAGTACCTAACTATGTTGGACAAGGCAGGACTAGTCTTGCCCTTGAAGTAACATAACAGTGAAGTTTTATTGTCACCTTTTGTACCTCAACTAAAACTCTGGGACACTTGGGAACTCAGTTCAACATTCTGAACTTATGTAAATCTTTCTTCCTATCACACCATCCCCTTGGTCACTCCTACCCACCATTCATTATCATTTCCTCCTTCTCCTTTTCTCTCCCTCCCTATCCCTGATAGTCTTACAGTTATCCATTAATTTCACACAACAGGCACTGGTGCCATAATTGTTAAGAGAATTTCCATAAAATGGTTGGGAAAGAAAGGAATGTGTCTCAAATAGATCCTCTTGGCCTCAGTTTCCTTCTTTCCTCTTCCCCTACTATTTTTACTTTCTTTTTCTCCTAAAGTTTTTAATATGCTAACTTATAATCTTGTGCAAAATATTGCCAACTTGTAGTGTAGTTTGGGAAAGGCAGGCAAAGACAAAAAGAAACTTCCTAATATTCTCCTTAAATTTTATTTCTTGCTCCCAAATTTCATTCCAGTGCTATTTTGTTGAGGGTTGGGGTTGATAATATTGGTCATGCTTAGGAAACATAACGAGAGATGTTTATATTAAAGGTTAGACTAAAGCTATATTCTATGTTAGGAAATTTTCTGATTTCTTTTGTGATCTTTTTGGACCGAAATGAGCAGGTAGGCTATGACACATTCAGAAAAAAAACACGTTAAGTTGGACTTGGGAAGAAAAAACATATCTCATAACATTCTCAGATAAAGTTTACTCAGTTCTTTGTTTATTTCAGTTTTATTTGTTTGTTTGCATTGAGGTACTTTTCTTGCTATTTTATATGTAAGGTATGGTACTAAAATGTCAAAGGAAAGGAGAGTTGATTTACCTTATTCTATATCACTATGGGCTTCAATAATAAAGTTATTTAGTATGTTCAGGAAAAATTTAGTGACTGTATTTGAGGGTTTAAGATTGAAGAGTAAACATTCAAGCCTTTTAAAGCTGAACCTTGGCAGCAATCTAAATTGTCTTTATCTAAATCACTAATAAAAGTGCCAATATCCTGAAGGAAATAATTTTAGAAATGCCTTAGATTGTCTTCTCTCAGAATTACAATTGTCACTATGAGAAGGTAGCTGTTCCCTTCAATGTGAAATATAAAATTTAGGTGTTATATCGTTATGAATAATACAGATCTCATTGTTTTTCTGCAAGCAAAATACTTGGAAAAAATCCAATTAGGGCAATTATATTCTGCTTATATACATTTTCCTCAGCAATTTTAATTTGATTCAGGCTTTAAACTCTGTTTCTATTCAACAACTGTTGACACCTGGATGAGGTGAGGCATTTCAGTTGCTAGTGGAGTGAATTCCATAAATATTACAGTAAAATGCTCTGAAACCCTTCCATATTAAAATACCTTGCAGAGGGAATACATTACTTAATCATTAAATAGGATACTAATGAGTCTTTATTAAACCTTCCAGATAAACATTGTATTGACATCTAGTGGCTATAGAGGCTGATAACAGATATACTCTATTGAAAGCACATGTAGTATCTTAATTTAAAATTTTCTTGAATGAAAAATGGACAAAGTAGCAGCAGATAAAAATAGCATTAGACATTCATATATAAGGTTTGTTGTATGCATTTAAAAAATACCTATATGGGAATGAGCTTATACACATTTACACACATATCAAATGAATAGTACATAGAAATGTGTATCTGTATAACAAAAGTGTGTATATGAAAACTAGAAAAACGGGCAGAGCATACATCATACTGACTACAGCTAAGGTTTATGAGCAAGTATTAAATCTCTTTATATTGATATGTTAAATGCTAGGGATGGATCTGGGGTGTTCTGAAAAAAGATTCATATCAGGGTTTTCCAAGAAAAACTTCACTATAGGTTTACTAAGGCAAGTATATAATAAAGTGTCAACCATTATTTACAGATTTCCTCCTATGTTCCAGTCCTACAATGTACTTAACAGATCATCTAGCTCTTAAAGATGTTCTTCAAATAAAACATTGCTTATACCATTATGTTAACAATGAGGAACAGCTAAGGAGAGGTGAAATTACCAGCTGAGGCTACCATAACTAGCACAAACACAGTGAAAATCTGAAATAAATCTGTCCCCCTCCCACCTCAACTCAGAGAAATTACGCTTCTCTCATAAATATAAACTTCATTTAAAATTAACAAAGTAAAAATAATAATGTCAATCATTTTATTTCATTTTCTAAAATCTCACTTCGTGACATTTTTTCACTTGTGATGTGACAATCGAATCTTCCTTTTTGCTTCCTGAGTAGCTATTTCTCTCGCACGCTAAACCCAGGACTTAACATATATAACTGTGTATTACATAGATGTATTAAATGGTTTAGAAATATAATGTATCTAGACAGAAGATAGTCTATATTTCTTTGAAGTTTAAAAAAAAAAAGACTTTTTTTTTTCCTTTTGAAAAAAAGCTTATTTGAAAACCAATAGAAAAGTATCAGGGCAAGAAGGAAAATCACAAAAGGAAGTTGAGAAAATACAATGCGGTGGACTATTTGGCAGATGAGAATACAGAATTTGAATGGGGTTGATAGGGACAGATAGGGAAGAGCAGAGAGGGGGAGCAGTTGGGTACAGAATTTGATGAGAAGGGAAATGGTGGGTGGGAGCACAGGGGGACAAAAACAGATGATGGTTTTTGCAAAGCTCAGTTTTTGTAATAAGCAGGCCCTTGCGGTAGAAAGCAAAAGGGCATTGATTGCTTTTATAATTTTCCAAAGAAATACATGACTTGCATAATTGGACAAAGAATAGAACCAGATGTCGAGTATATAACTATCAGTTCTGTGTATTCCTTCCCAGTTCTTTTGATGATCCAGGTTCAGCATTAGCTGTGTGAGTCTGGATAAAATGAGCTGAGGAGAGGAAGAGCAAACGTAAAGACCACTGTGTTTTTAAGACCTATAGAGTCTTCCAGGAACTCAAGAGATGCTCTTGCTCATTCACATTGTGAAACTGCTCTCTGTATGCATCCTATGGCATAACATTTACTGAATATTGCTGACTATTCCTAGCACAGACTCTCGTCTGGACCTCTAATTCTGGGGTAAGCTTGGGACTGCAGGAGCCTCAGAGATAAGCGAACAGGGACATGAATTGGATAGAATGTGTAGAAGAAACATACTGGCAAGATGTTCATAATAAGCAAGGGAAATGACAAGAAGTCTGACAGTAGCATTTTGTACTGGAAAGTGATGAGCCTGTTGAGAGGAGAAAGACAGAAACCCAGAGTCTGCAACAGAGAAGTCCACTATAATGAGATAGAAAAAAGTCACTAAGAGTCTTCACTTAGCTCTTGGATGAAGATTGAAGAAAGGAATAGAGCCTGCCTGTGGGTTTTAGGATAAAAGGAAAGAAATAGGTAACACTGAAAAGGAACCTTTTTCATGCTTAAACTGGCAATAAGATGCTGAAGATAGCTAAAGATAGGAAATTGAATAAGTGCTGAAAACTCAGAGGGATAACAGTTGATCTGTAGTAATTTAGGGGATGAAACAGTATAAAAGGGAAAATAGGAAAGAAGTTGAGAGTGGATGAGAGGCTGTAAGCGAGTTTGGCAGAAACCCTGAGTATGATGATGTGATCCTTCTCAGACAAGACAGCAGATGAAGGAGCTATGTGTGTCTGAAATCAGCTGCAAGATGGAGAAGCATTTCTTTTAACTATGTATATGAGAAGACACTGGTGTCTCTTCAGGCCAAATTAGAGAAAACTGAGACAGAAAACATAACAGCTGTTTCCCAATTTTGCTGCACATTAGACTCTCATGGAAAACTCAGAACAATTGATTGATGACTGGGTTGTGCCCCACACCAAGAAATCAGAATGTTTGGAGTAGGAACCAAGCCTCTGAATTTTTCAGATTCTCAAGTGATTCCAATTTGCAGCAAAGTGGGAGAACCAGTGATATAGCATGTTTTGGCATTTTGGAGGGAGATTGAAGAGCAGATGGTAGATGGATGGCTCACAAGGACCAACAGAAACCATCTTGTGATATGGAACTGTGGTTTATAAATGATCCACAGAAATCCTAACACTAGCCACTCGCTGTGTTGAACATGTTTTCTTGACCTCTGACTTCCACCGAGGCTCCCTGACAATTTTTGTTACTGTGACGTATTGGATTTTCTCTTACTATGTCAGTGTATTAACATACTGAACACACAAATTACGGAACTTGGTATGTCAATTGAAAAATGAAAAATGCTAGGTTGATGAAAACTTGCCATAAATTAGTCACAACATATTCAAAAATGCAGCTTGAAAACTGAGTTACACACAAGATATACATAAAAATCTGATACAGTGATTATTTCATGCAAAGGGTATAGGGTTTATGCTGTCAGCCTTTAAATATTAACAACTTATGAGGTATCGGAAATGCTTCTATTCAAATTTGTGAGGTGAGTCCAAGTAACAGATTTTGCTGTTTGATTTGCATTTTTCTTTTTTAAACAGTTTGTGTGCATGGTTGTCACAGAAACTTCTTTTCCCATAAGAAGTCTACTCTTAATCGAAAAGTCCTGAAAAATGATGGTGTGTGCTTCTTATATTTGATTAGGTTTAATTCTATATTATCTGCCTTTGCTTTGATGCCAAACAAGATTAAATATTCAAGTACAGTATGTTCAATTTATAATGTGAATTTAAGACAAAATTACTTATAAGAAACCAACATCATCACCTAGGGACAAGGCTGAGCTATTAGCATAATTTACACTAGTAAAGATATCCCACTCTAATTATTTGTGGCCAATTATCAATTACTGGTCAATGCTAGAATCATTCACTGTAATTATTTCCCTACGGTATCTTGCCTGGATATAATGGAGGGTGCTTCATCATATTTATTTCCCTAGAAAAACAATCCTTTTTTTCAATAAGATTTTTAATCTATGAAAAACCCACCTCTAAACCTTTACTACTGAAAATTTCTCTAAGATTCCAAGTTGCTGGTTCTAAAACACTCAAAGCAAAGAATTAAAAGTATCCATGGCTGAAATAAGAAACTTTTAGAAAGAATGCCTAAAATAGTACAGTCTCATTTCGAATTTTTGATTAATTTCAAGTCTAAAATATTTTTAATGGAAAATGTTAGTCTATACTTTATATTTTATAGACTAACATTTTAAACATTAACTCCTTTCCTTTCCATTTATTGTTCCTTTCTATTAAAATCTCTCGCAAAGCCGGCAAACAACCTTACATTTGAATTCCTAATGACTCCTCCTATTGTCTCATTTCTGTTTGAACCTGCCAATCAATGGTGAAAAGTGCTAATCACTCACAGAAACCCCAGTCTTGCTCACAAAAGTACCAGTCACTGAAAAAATAATACCGATTGGTCATGGACGGGCAGGAAATCTCACTAGGGATCTAACTGCACAATGGAGTTTATTAAGTCCATTTTGCTCAAGTCCGGCTCTCCCTGCATGCAAGGGTGTGGAACTTTAATTTCAAAGTCAGCTAAAACCGGCTAAGGTAACTTATATTCATTAGCCCAGCTCTGACTGAAGTGCTGTGAAATCTCTTGGTTAGTGCTTCTGGCTCTCAATAGTAGCAGCAGCATTTATTTTTACTCTTTATTTTTCTCCCCTTCTTTTTAAAGAGGGGAAAGAGACTTAGTTGGATGCTAGTTTGTTTTAAATCCTTAATTGGTTCATGTTCTTTTTTAGCTGCTTATTATTTTTGAACTTCGTTCTTCTAAGTGACTAAACTTCCATAAGAAAGATATTTCCCATTAATTCTCCCTATGCAGCACTGCCCCCGCTCAAAGCCCCGGCTGCATTTACTGCGGAAAAGCAGTTATGATGTGTATATGCAGCATGAGCCATAAAGTATTGTAGCCTCAGGTCACAGAAAGGGATGAAGTTCAGCAGTCTTATTGTCCACATTATGCACAACACCAAATTTCTCCAGTCAGGTTTTTGTTTTAACTACAGCTTATTTGCTTTCTGCAAGGTGGCGGCTCTAGGAAGCTGGTGTGAAGGAAGAAGAGGAAGACAGTCCTATCATTAAAGAATAAACAGTAATTACCTTGTAGAAATCTCTAGAGTGATTGATTACCTCTCCAGCTTATAAGAACAGACCTGGGAATATACAATAATTGATTTCTATTACTTATGTGTTTTCCTTTTAACTTTCTGAAGAAGCAACGTAGTTTAATTGTCTTTAATTTCAGATTACGTATTTTTATGACTTTTTCAGGAGTTGGCTAGGAATTAGAATGATCAGAGTTGCTGGCCCCCCTGAGCCATATTATTAGTGGAACGTAGAAAAATACGTGTGTGTGTGTGTGTGTGTGTGTGTGTGATTTTTGTTTTCTGTCATCATCACCTATCTTTCACTTATTGCTGGGTTGTTTTTTTCTTTTAAGGTAGGTAATTGTTAGGTTTAGATTAGATTAGAGGAACTCCAGGGTTTCTGAAATGGGAGAATGAGGTTCGGCATAGACACAATGGGGATGAAACCTCTTTGACATAAGCCTGATATATGTGTGGGACAGTCCCTTGAGCAAGGTCAAGTTGGGCACTACCAGACATCAAATTGTGCTGCATATGCTGTGATGCCATGGGTGGATTCACGTTCTTGTGAAATTGCAGGGAACTGAATTTACTTAACCTAAATCTTCAACTTATACTTTGACTCATGAAAATCAGACATGTTCTGGAATAACTGTATGCCTTTTGCAGGCTGGGAAATTGAGGCATGTATTGTGACATAATGCATCTAGGAGAAAGGAATCAAATTATAGCCAGACCCTTGTGCTTGCCAACACTGACAGTGCTTGGGCTAGATCATATTTTGCTATTAGACAAAGTAGAAAGACGAAGATTTTCAAGTATCACATCTCCTGGCTTGGTGCAAATTACTTTTGCAATGCTTCTCTGACACTTACACATTTTTGTACACAGCATATTCACATACATATTTAAAAATAAATATTTGCTAATTGGACTTTCTTCCCTCCTTTGAAAATGATTGCTTCCTTTTCAAATTTTCATTTTTGTTGCTTAGTTCAGAGTGTGGCACACTTTAGGAGACTGAAAATGTGTGTTACAGGTATGTAATGACTGATCCTTGAAGGACTGATTATATCATGTAAGCAGATGCTGAGATGTCCATATTTCTTTGTTTGGGCAAAGGTGATTAGAATAGTTTTTATTCTCTGGTATTTTAAACAAAGCAAAATTACAAGCTGACAAAGATAACACACTAAACAATGCAAACAACACTTTTTTAATTTCAATAATACAAAGGAACTGCAGATGCCTATATAAGGTTACAAAATTCCTTTGGAGTTGGTATACTAATATTTAGGAGGAGGCTAGAAGTTTTTCAGTTCTTAATATCACCGCAAACTATGATTACACTAATAAAAAAATCTACCAGATGAACAAGAATCATGTCTTAGCATCTGCTGCTTAAAAGATTAGATTTTTGGAATGAAGAACTATTTTTCCTTCCATCTAAATATGGTGAAAATTATTTCATGTAACAGATATTCACCAGATACGTTAATTTTTGTTATATAATTTATCCATTGTTTTGTAGATATAAAAATGTGTCAAAGATTCAAAATACAAAACAATTTCTATCTAATTGATATATTTCCCTAAACATAATATAGAAGCACTCTCAGAATTCAAATCTGAAGATTCCAGCTCAGTAAATTCTAAATAAGTTGACACTGCAGAGTAGCTTTCTGCTGAAAGAATTATTGCTTTTATGTTGTGTAAAGTATTTGTAACTCTAAGAAATCAGACTGTTGTATTTGAAGCTGTCACCTTAATAGTGAATGATTTCACACACAACACAGTGGATCTAAACAAAGTAACTGAAATATGTGACCGCAAACATCAGGGCATCCCTGGGACAATGCCACCAATAGCATGAGTGACACTTGATGGTGGGACAGTGGGCAACTGGTACTTAGTGGTCTTGCGCTTTGTCAAGTATTCCTTTTTTTTTTAACTTTCCTTTTCTTTTCTTTTCTCTCCCCGGTGGCTATTTGTCATTCTCGGAAGACTGCAGACTTCCCTTCCCCTGGACCTTTTTGAACTCTGCTATCTTTGAACATCATGGATATTGCAAAAGAAACTATTTACTAGGCAGTAATTATATGCTACCCCCTCATGTAAAGGTAAATGATAATGAGGTATGTGCGAAGAATAGGCAGCCCTGTCAAAGGAAAAAAGAGCGGCTTTTAAAACTTAGAGCCATACAAAATGCCTTATAGACTTATTCTGGAGTAACTGTATCAATTAACCACGCTAAAAGCTGTAACTCAGATGGGCACTGCACACAGCATGTCTACTAGTGTTTTATTATCAAGTCCATTATGATGAGTTCTTGTCCTAGACAAAGGGAGAACAGAAAAAGAATTCAGGCTGACAAATTAGACTTGAAATCAGTTTCATTTACATAACGACTGGAAGTTCATTAATAACAGAGTTTTAATTATTCATGCTCTTGTTTCACTAGATACAGCAGTTTTCCCCCTGCTGTGCGGGATGTCTGGATTAGCTAAAATGAACCTTAGCAAACTGATAGGCTGCCCAGATACTCAGATGCTTTTCTATTTTCACACCACCAGAGAGGGGGTGGGGGGCGAGGAAGGATCGTGTGCACAAATTGGGGCTAGCTAATGAGGAGATGTAGCGAGATGAAGATGAAGGCCCTGAGCAGAGACACAGAAAAGCCAGCTAGCCCTGTTTACATGGGTCTACTGTCCACGCTTGCCGAAAAAGAATGAACAAAAAATGCAACTGTCGTAAATCTGTACTTGATAGCAGCTTTCAATGGAACTGATAACACTAAATAACAGTCACATCAAGATTTCCTGATGGAACATATTTCTGAATGATCGTGTGTATGTGTACATGTGATTCTTTTCCTTTAGACATAGAAGAACTAACAGGGATTATTTGGCTTGCTTGCATTTTGTAAAAAAACAAAAAAAGAAACTTTTTCCCCCTCCCACACTATTTTTAAAAATCTGAGATATAGGTTTAAATTCAGTTTTAATACAATTTTCTTTCAATGAAAGCAAGTGATAGATATTTTTCTTTCTTACGAGTTCCAAATAATAGCACTAAGGACACTTTTCTGCAGACTTTACACTGTTTTCATACATATCAATCTCCTGATACAGCCTCAGCACGCTTCATGAAACTGATTGGGCAGGGGATTGTTACATTTCTGGTTCATTTGCTGTCTTTATATTTTACTCACTAATTTAGGTAACTATCTCACAAAAAGAGAAGCCATGACAAATAAATAGGCGATTCAGTCATTCTCAACACCTTAGGAATTCAGCAAATTGGTGAAAGAAGCCAGAGGAGAAACTCTCCTGATTTTGAAATTAGACAACATCTATAGGCTTGGGTTTTCTGGGCTGTCTTTGGAACAGTTTTGGAACGAAAGTTCTCAGTCTGGGGAACCATCATCATCTACAACAAACAGTAGAAATATTTTGAACAGGAAAAAATGTTGTCAAAGAGACATCACATTTAACATATCGAGCACCCAACATTTTTTATGCATTCTCTAGCTTGATCTAATCTTCACAAAAATTTATTTATTCATTTTACTGAAAAGGAAATTGAGTCCCAGAGAAACTAAGCATGCAGCTAGAAAAGGAAAGAGCAACAATTCACGCCATGTGTGTTTGATGCCATTCCCCCTTTCCCTGCTACCTGCGCATTTGAATGATTATTTATATTTTTATTTGAATGTATACTAATTATTTTATTTTTCTACCTTAATTTATTTCTATTACCTTACTACTGACAAATGATTTTCTACAAAATACAAACCTGTTACTCAGAATATGGATAACTTTCTTAGATTTTGACTAACCAGAAAGTCATACAAGTCAAATATTTAAACAGTTAATAATACACTTGAAAATCCTCAGGAGTAAGATACGATAATATGAACAAAGTCTATTTCTAGTAACAGAATAATTGAGTAAAAATTAGACTACTCTACCTGATAACTTTAAGAGAAATGCTACATTTGTAGATCACATAAGAAAAAACTTAATCACTAGAAGCTGCCATCTCTCATTACTTTAAGTTTGCTTCTAAGTGGGCATTTTGCCCACATACTGTGAAGGGAAATCATGGACTAATCATGCTAACCCTTCCTCCCTCCTTCCTTCCATCCATTCTTCTTCATTCTTTCCTGCCTCCCTCTTGCTTAATCCCTTCTTCTTCCCTCATTTAAAAAAAATTTTTTTTGGTAGGGCTATTCATTTCTGCTTGAAGAATTCATGTTTACTGGCTAGTTTTAAGCTTAATTTCATTGGGAAATTAATTCACTGGGAAGCTCCATCCCTCCCCTGTTTTGTCCTGTTTTATAAAGCTGTAGTTACATGAGAGATTTTGAGTGATTAGTGCTTCAGAGTGATCAGAAGCCCTCAACACATTTATAGCATTTTACCTTTTCTATTTTTTTGAAGTAAATATATAGAGATGGATATTAAAGTACAAAGTAGTTACATGACATGTTGAAGAATAAGTGTTTAGAAAAAATAAAACAAGATCTTTTACTAGTAGGCTACCCCAAGCAACACGCTAGATTTCAGTATTAAATGCTGGGAATATACAGTTAGCAAGTAAGGACCAGTGCAGGTGGCTGGGACATTGTTGACACACTGTGACATCTGAGTTGGCAGCTTCTCAAAAACTGCCTCAGCCAGCCTGAAGGACATGCTCCTAAGTCTTTGACCAAGAAGATAATGAAAATAAAACATTTTGAAAGACTAAAACAAACCTTTCACACAAAAAAAAACTTTTACTGCTCAATGGGCGATGTGTTTGTTCTGCTTTAAAAACATATTTTATTCTATTTTCTGGGCTCCTTTTCTCTTTTAAAAACCTAGAAATATCGCCAAAGGACAAAGAAAACAATGGAAGGTTGTATGGGGAAGAGGAGGAGCCAAGGAGACATCTGGATTGCGTTTGATCTGGCAACTCATTCCTGACCTGTTAGGCGGATGCTGCCGTGGGCAGCATCTGGGGTCTATGTGTGCTGATATTTCCGGGTGCAAGTATTCACTCATCTAAATCCTGACCATATGCTGCCATACATCTGCATAGGTACTGCTGTTTCCTTTTGAATTGGATATGAAACGTACAACTGACTGAGGTAAGCAATATAGATGGTCCCGAAGCAGTGAAAACTCCACCTGTTTTTCAGGGAAGACACAGGCCATGGAATTGTCTCTGACCTGAAACGACCTTTGCCTGGTTAGAAGTTGTATTCAGGGCCTCCCTGGGAGCATATAGGTTGAGCTACCAAGCTATCAACACTGAGGCCTGAGTTCCATCTCCAGCCGGGGAGCTAATCCACATGGTGCAGCAGACCTTTCCTGCATCCCCCACCCGGTCTCCCCTCAGCAGTGTATTTCAGTAGATCCACCTGTTCTGCTCCCCACTCTGTCTCTGGTGAGACCTCTCATCCACTGCACCTCTGGCCTACACCCCAGTTCTTCTATGCATACATAAATAAATAAATTTTAAAAAAAGGTAGCATTCAAAGGAAAGTTCAGAGCATCCGGGAAAATCAAGTTTCTAGCCTTCTTTCTGATCATTTTGTTGATTTCTTATAAATTAAAAGGGATGACGCTTCAAACTCCTATAACATATCCAATCAGTGTGGGAAATACATTAAATGCACAACTCCTGCTGCCCAGGTTTCAGTTGTGTAGAATGAATGAGCTCTAATGATCTGCTGTGCAAGATGGTGCCAATAGTTAGCAATATTTTAGCATGCACTTAAACATTACTAAAAGGATTGATTTCATGTGAAAGGTTCTTACTGCATAAACAGAACTACCAGAAACAAAATCTCTTACTAACCCATTGGTAAATTTTCAGAACAATGCTTTTTGCCAAACAGAACAGAAAGTCTATCGGGAGTAATTATTCTGTATTCTGTATTCTTTGGGCAGAAAAATAATGATTTATTTATCCGATTCTTGATTTTCTCTTCTGTGACATGAAGATGATGATAAAATTCACAGATTGAGTCTTTGTAACAATTCAACATAATACAAGTAAAAGCAATATAGTTGATTAAGACAGGCAGTTATTATCATGTGACTGGAAGTTGGGATATCAGTTTTTTCCAATAGGCATTCAATTTGTAACTTGGGTCACCTAAATTCCATAGTGGCCAGTTAAAAGGCATGTGTGATTTACTTTCAAGCATGGGCTCATGATATTTAAAAAGGTGGCTCCAGCTATGGAATGATGTGGGGCTTCCAACTGGAGAGCATTCTCAGAAGGAGAAAGTCCTGAAATGTAAATACTTATGAAACATCAAAACTTCTATATTTCATCTCTGGGCGATTTTAGACATGAAGCCAATATTTAAAAAAAAAATTACTTGGTCAATATTTTTAAGAAAGCTCTATTAAGTCTCATTTTTGAAGCTTTTGCAATTATTACAGAGGAATTTAATGAAAAGGAACCTTAAAATATACTTTCGATAGTGACATTTTACTATATTCTCTACATAGTTAATTACTGATTAACTGGTCAATAATCAAATACTGTTATTATTATTGTGTCAATAAGTAAAAACAATTCCCTAACAACTTTAAAGGATAATACTTGAAAATAGGAAAGAAAATTTTTCAGAAAAAAAATAAATGGGTTACTAATTGAATGTTTAAATTCTTTTTCTAGTTTATTGAAGTAGAGACCTATATTTTCTTTTGTAGTATTTGAAGTCTTTAAAAATGAAAAATTAACTTTCATGTTCCATATTAACTCACCATTGAGGACAAGTTTTTTGGTTTTTTTTTTCCCCTATATTGAGGATCACAGAAACCTTTAATAGTTTCTGCTATATTGCAAGAAGTAAAGGTAAAAGTTAAGGTAAAGACAAATTTCCTAGCACTTGAAATACTATTGAATACCTTTGCTTCATTATGTAGTGTCTGATTTTGCTAGAACTTTTACTCCTTTTCTTGTCATAATCCTTCTTGTAACAGATGGAAAATGGATTTAGCACCATAATGGGTGACTCCTTGGTTGTTATTTTTAAATATCCAAAGGATTAATAAAATTTGAATCAAGCTTACAATTCTGTGTATTGGATTTCCGTTAATAACAGGACAAGGGAAAAAGAAAGGGAAGAAAAGAGGAGAGTTAATGAAATAAAGTTGAGAGAAAAAAGAAGTTTAGAAACAGAGCAAAGGTAACAGAAGGAAATGAAAGGAAAGAAGTGAAGGGCTGGCAAATAAAAGGCTAAAGAAAGAGTCAGGAAGATGGGTTGATGAGTTCCTTGAGGAACTAATAAAATCAGAAGCCATTTTATAGGAGGGAGCTCATGATGCACATATACAGGGTGATATGAAAACCTCTTGGAAATGTTTTTCTCTCCTAAGAGGAAAACTATAGCCAGTTTGGGAAAGGAGGGTGTGATAAAAGTACTAACTGAAATTTCCTCAACAAATAGCATATATGGACCACACCTATCACTAAACTTTGTAAATCAAATAACTGCAGCACCAATAATGAATAGAAAAATAGTGTGTATTATACAAGCTTTTGCCGTTTCTTTAAATATGATATATTAGGTAAACTATTTGAAATCCACACTTATTTTGTAAATATAACATATTGAAGATAATCACAACAATTAACTCCAACAGTTCATTGATACTTACATGAACTGCTTAGACCTTTACCTATTTACTATTTTGTTTATCAGATAATTGCACCTGATTTTAAAAAGAAAATTTTGAAATCTGTACTATAATTTCTGGTAAATTAAAAATTATTTTCACTTATTTATGAATAACTAAATGCTAAATGTCAAAAACTCACCATGACCTTTATCATATCTAACTGTGACAACATCCATGATTCTTTCCTTTTTCCAGTCTTTCTAAAACTTTCACTCTAACTCCAAAAGTCTTAAAAATTCCACTCCCCCTCAGTGTTTGATGCTACATCTTTAATGCTGGACGAGAATATATGTCTAGCTATGTTAACTCTCCTGCAAAAAAAAGGAATATATTATATAATTTTTTTAAGTTTTATACTCACTACTTCAAAGATTTTATTTTTTATTTATTTATACATACAAAAACCAAGGTGTAGGCCAGAGGTGTGTGTGGTGGGGGTGAGAGTATTCAGCAGAGACAGAATGAGGAGCAGAGCAGGCGGATCCACTGAAACACACTGCTGAGGGGAGCAGCGAGGGAGACCAGAGAGGTCTGTTACAGCATGTGGGTTGGGTTAACTACCTGGTTGGGGATGGGATTGAACTCATGCTACAGTGGCTGGTGATAGCTTAAAAGCACCAAGGCTTTAACCCCTGCTCCAACAGGGAGGCCCCCAGATACAATTTAAGATTGATTCCCTTTTCTACTTTATCTTAAGTGACTTTTTCAGCTCCCTATGGGAAGGGGGGAGAACAAGCACATGATTTCCTCCTTAATGTAGTCAGTAGGAAATATGCTGTGAGTGCATAGAGTATTTCCCCCCCAAATATGCCTAGCATTGCCACTCTTTTCTCATGAGAAAGAATTTTTTTAACTGTCACCATTTTCCAGCAAGGCAGCGATCCACCAAGTGCCACATAGGACAATGACAGATTTGAAATAGAAATCATGTGTTCCCAATTCCAAAGCCTACATCCTGTGCACTCTGCTTTCTAGTTAGTTATCAGATACCTTCCAGTCCCCTTTCTACCTTCCACCCACCCAAAGGCTTCTGAAAGTTACACCTTCTGTGGCAGATACCAGATTATATTTATCTGCTCTTTGATACAATGATTGGACAGAGGAGGATCACAACAAAAATTGTTGGAATGAATTCAGTAAGTTGAAGTTTCCATTTTTTATGGTCACATAATTTTATTTCTCTATCTATATTTTATTTATGTATCATTGGTATGTGATTTAGAGGTACAGGGTCAACTTTCTAATCAAGATACTTTTAATCTTTGCAGAAAGTACTGGTCTCTCCCTCTTAGTTAGGTTTTTCACTACCAAAAGCAGATCTAGATGCTCCCTGGGATGCTAACAGGAAGGGATTCAGAGTGTAATATTCCTAGTCAGGTACTGGGTCTCGAAACTTGCTGGCTTTACCCCAGCGGTCCTAAATTTGCTGTTTAATGTCATTTATGCAAACAGTATGTTTACTCTCAATTTCTGCAGAAGAATCTTCTGTTGCAAAATTATAAAGTTATCTAATCCCAGGGAGGCACATGCTTTAGATTATGGGAAATTAGGCAGTTTTAGCTCTAAAGCATATAAGAAATCTGGCAAAGAGCATTTCAGCTATGAATGTCCCATTGAAAGGAAAGCTTTTAACTTCTGAATATTGTTATATGACATTTTCAAGTTTGCAGCCTGTTTATTGCTCCGTTCTTACATACTCTCACCAGGTGTTTTTCAATGAAGCACTAAATTTCCCCTCCTTGACTCCAAGAGGAAACCTTCAGGTAGGTTTAATGCAGAAGATTAAGACTGCATTAAGATTATGTCTGAAATGTTCTGCTACCAATTAGCCCTCTAGTATTTCTGTAAGCCTTGAATTTTTGATGCGATCAATGACACCAGTGGAGCCATCTTCTGTGGAGTGGTTATTAAAGATATAAAAATCAATACAAAGATGATACTTGGAAATCTATATCACAAGATAATGAATCACCATGAGAGCCGACTAAGAAGAATGTCAGCAAACCAACGGTAGGTTTGTGCATAACAAAATATTTCATGCATGTAGAATTTAAGCTAAATTTTGCATGAGACAGAAGTCTTCAGGCTACATTTATTATACATTTGCATGACAACTTTTTAATAAGATGAAGATACAAGCCCAATCAGGTAAAAGGGCTCCTAGTGCTTTTGGGGAAAAAAAAAAAAAGAAAAAAAAAAGAAGAGAAGATTGAGATGTTCACGACTGAGCCAATAATGGCATGATTTAACTTTAATGACAAAATAGCATCAAAACTTTCGCTGTCAGTAATCCTCATTCAATTTCTTTTAAATGAAACATTATTTGCCTGCACCTTAAGTCCGTAAAGCACTGATTGTTATTGGAGCTGTGTATTGGAGCTTCACAGAATAGTCCAAATTTAATTTGAACTGGGGATTGATTTCGTTTCCTTCAAAGGAAGATTTTTTTTCCTTCCAAAATTGAGCTAGTTCATGACTTTGCAAGTTCATTTTGGTTTTCTCCTTGACACAATTGTAAGTGACAGGAGAACATTTTATGTGTTCTGTCCTTAAGGGACATCACCACGCTGATAATGATTCCACAAATGACTGGGAGCGATTCTTTGACTTTAGAGATAAGGATTTGCTATGATTTCCTATCATGTGGTGCCAGAAAAAGCAAAAATAAGCAACCCTGCTACAGCTACCAGTCCACTAGTAGATACAGAATTTTATGTGTTTAAAAGATATAGAATTTTATGCTTGAGATTTCCAATTTACAACTACATAAATAAAGTTTTATGGACAGGGGTTAAGAGAGGGTGTTTCTGTGTATGTTGGGTGTTGTGAAAGTCATAAATGTTTGTTTCCTTCATTCTCTAGGCACATATATGAGCCTCTCCTTGGAAGTCTTAAGTGGCAGCTGTTACAGAGGGACATGTTCATAATCACTGAGCTTCAAGTTCTTAATGGCAAAGTCTGGTTCTTAGTTAATCAGTAAATTTAACTGACTTACAGAGAGCTGTCTTTGTTGTTCTTGGAATTTTTCATCTACTTCTCACCCTGGTGCCAGCACAATTTCCAGAAAATGAAACAATGATTAGTTTATGCTATTGCATATTAAGTTTGGTTTTCTGTGTGTTTTCACTGCATGTTTTGAAGGTTGATTAATCAGCTGTGAGCTGTTGTAGAGTCAGTGAGGAAGGAATTCCCACAGATATTTTTTTCCAACATAGCATATAACAATAAGAGAACTAGACACACCTAGTGTAGTTTTAACAAGTCTTTGTAGTTTTGACTTAATTTGTTTCCCTCCCCTTTACCCCCTGAGGCTCCCAAAGCAAATGAACCATTCAGTAGCATAAAACAAGGGGAATTAGTTTAGATTTCAATAAAACACAGACCTCTTGCTGGCAGTATCTGCCCTGATGCAGAATGTCTGCAGTTTAAAATACTGTGATGTCTTGATTTTCCTGACACCTCATGATTGTCTTCCTGAACCCCACTGCCTCTGGAACCTCAGCACTAACAGATGTTTAGTTTTCAGGTTTATCCTCCATAGTGCTGATACATCAAGCTCCTTCATTTTTGTATGTAAAATCTTCACTACAGATGCGTGAATAAACTTAACACTTTTCCAGTAGTTCTAAACTCGAGGTCTTCTTAAAAGATTATTTATTTATTTATTTATTTGAGCTAACATTGGTTTACATCATTGTTTGTGTATTTGAAATATAGGATCTCCCCCATCAGGTGTTGTTACCACACTGTACCCACCACCAAGACCCCAAGTCAGTCACAAGTCCCTCCTTCCTCATCATGTTCTCTACCTTTCTGCTCCCCTTTCGTGGCCTCAGTCCTATAGTCAGGTTTTTAGGGTTAGTTCTTAATTTGGTTTTATCTCACCCTTTGTTTGGTTTGTCTATGTTTTACCTATAAGTTACCCCAACCAATATTTGTCTTTATCCTCCTAAATTATTTTGCTTAGCATAATTGCTTCCAGTTCCAGAATGTTGCTTCAAATGGCAATAATTTATCTTTTTTGATAACTGAGTAGTATTCCATTATGTATCTACAACACATCTTCCTAATCCACTCATCTGTTTTGGGGCACTGTTCTTGGTTACTAATAAAAAGTGCTGCAATTAACACGGGATTGCATGTTTCCCTTCAAGTTAATGTTTTATATTCTTCTAGTAGATATCTAAGAGTGGAGCTGATGGGTCATTTTTAATCTTTTGAGAAAACTTCATATTGTTTTTCAGTCTCTGGCTGAACCAGAGACTAGGGTTTAACTTGGATAGTCTCTGATACCTCTTTTAGGTGGTGTCAGAAAAAAAAAAAAAGAGGTGCTAAAAATGCTGTTCTCACAGGCAGCAGTAATAGAGAGCATTTACAGAAACATTTTTTTGTAGAGTGAAAGGTTTTTTAATTTCATTTTGTCTAAGCAATGTACTCCTTTAAGGGTTTTGATGCTTTGAAGGATATTTATTCATTTATAAATGGCTAATGATGACACAATGCTCTCTGTTGTGAGGATACACTTTGTTTTAGGGGAATTGTGAGAAAGGCATTCCATAAGACTATAAAACTGCTTCTCCAATGAAATCACATTTTAAATTCACTTTGGAGGAACATTAGATAAGTATTTAAAAGTCTGGTTAACAAACAAATCTAAACTGAATCAGTGTTGACTGCTGAGTAGAATAATCAAAATTATTTTTAATAGGTGAAAGAAATAAGATGTATGACTCTTATCTAGGAGCAAGTCTTTCCTAATGTACTAAATGACAAAAACTTGAACCCCCAAATTGGACAAATAAGTCACATAGAGACACTGTATATTCACCAGATAAAAATTAATATGGTCTTGATAAAATGAGCTGGAGGGTAGAAGAATTAAAAACTAGCTATCTAGGAGCTGAAGTCGAACAAGAAAACTTCTTCTTCTATATAGTTAACAAGGGCCCATGGATGGGAAAAAACCCACAGAAAGCCTTACTAACAATTTATGAACACAACATAGTTTTATAAATCTACAATTTAATTAACAATCAAGAACACAGAGATATTATTTTAAACTGCCATATCACATTAATAATTTTCTAGCTTCTATGAAATACAACAGAGTGGCTTTAATTATTAGAAAACTAACACATGACAGAAACAAAGAGAAGAACTATCCAGCAGTTGCACACAAGACCATACTGGAATTATATCTTTGTAAACAAGATCAGAAATTTAAATACCTTTATGCTTTTAGGAGTCAATGTTTTACCAAATAGCTTAAAGTTTAACACTCTGACTGGCCACATGGCTATTATGAATCAAGGGAAACAGGTAAATAAAAATGTCACAGAGTCTAATTTTAGGAGAAATAAGTCAGGATAAAATATAATAAGATGGCAAATTTAAGTTTAAAAACAAATATGTTTCAAAAAGACTAGAAAGACATAAATTGTCAAATGTGCTTTACTCTGGGTGCTGTCATAAACAATGGCTTTTATTTTCTTTTGATATTTATAAATTTCTACAATAGCATTTCTATTTTAATCAGGAAAAAATAGATCAATAAAAATATATTCACTGTTGAAATCACTGTTAGAGACAAATGAATACATTTATCATTGGTGATGACTTTGGCTACAGAAGAAAGATGATTTTCATAGAAGGATTACAGTGTTTTATGTTTAATTAATTGCAAAAGTTTTGAGCGAAATCAGTATTTCAGATCCTGAATACTCTGAATCATTGAATACAGTGAAGATTTGATAGACACAAAGGTGAAAAAGTAAAATCAATGGAAGAAATTCCAGACAGCAAGGAGAGTCTGCTACAGAGTGTGTAAGAACATGAAGAATGTGAAAACAAGGCAAAGTGAACCTTCTATGAAAGTGAATAATAAATGAGAAGAGATTAGGAAGTAAACTGACCTTGAATCTGAAAGCAAAGAGTCATGATAGGATTCTCTATTTTGAAAGTCAAAATTAAGAAACTCCATTGGGAAATAAGTTTATGGAATGAGCAAAATCAACCTTACAGTAAGATTGATTTCTACTTTGGGGGAGCTCTAAGTCATTAGCTTTGGGTCCATTTTATTAACACTATAGCTTTCCCTTTACTTCCAAGAAAAAGCACATAAAATGCTTTTACTCTTCATAATTCACTTGCTTAGTCAAATATTCATTGATTTTTCTGAATCTGTAGCCCATCTGCTTGCAAAACATTCATTGACTTCATGGGACTAAATAATAAGTATTGGTTGATGTTAATGTACATACATGCAATAAAACTGTCAACTCAGTCATCTTCCTGGTATACCTGAGTATACTAGAAAAGTATCATTAGACAGTGAGGCAGCACTGTCTGATAGGTAGTGTACATAATGGAAGGAGTATGGCCTTTGACCTCAGAAAGTCATGAGTTCAAGTCCTGTTCTACCACTCCATACTTGTTAAATTTGATCAAATTAAATTTTTGAACCCAATTCCTCTTTGTAACATTGGACAATACTCACTTCCTAGTGTAAATATCATAATGGTTAAATGAAATACACATAATTTAAATTAAACAGTCTAACAGAATACCAGACATATAATAAACTCTCAATAAATGGTATCTATGATATTTTCTTCAGTACACTCACAATTCACTTTTACAACAAATTCAGAGCTTCAAGAACAACATCTAACTTCAATTTCCTTTTGTATGAGTCAAGTTTTGGATTATTAATATCAGGATGATCTGGTCCCCCCCCTTAGATGGCAGATAATTCATGGAATTTGATATGAAATGGACTCATCTTCTACATACTCAAATCTTTCTCTGTCAATGTCAGTAGCACCAGTTTTCTCTCAATTTCTTCACATTGGGGATGTACAGAAACCAAAGAACCAAAAGAAAGGGGATGAGGGACCAGCAGGGAGAATTTAGGAGACTGTATCTTTAGGGAGAAAATGCTTAAGTTTGATGAGCCTCAGATACTGGATTTCTATTTCGGAGAGATCATTTAATTAGTAAGCTTTATACCCAAGACCAACATTTGTATCTTAAAGTCTTGAAATCAGTTGCAATAGCTGCAGTTCTCTCAGAGGGGAATAAATTCCCTCCAGCTATCCTGGAGTCTTCATTGTTACAAACTGTGGGGAGAATCTCATCTCCAGTAAAGCTGGAGATTTTGGTGGGATGTCTATATGCATTTTCCCTGAGCATGGAAGAGTAAAAGATTTATTTGCTGAGATTTACCTAACTCTCATGGTGAATTACCCAGCCCATCAACTGTTCTTTTGCCTTCCTTTTTTGAAATGAATGCCAGCTCATTTTATATATATGTGTGTGTGTGTGTGTGTGTGTGTGTGTGTGTGTGTGTGTGTGTGTGTGTTGGATGATACAAATTCATAGGACCACTGGTTATTTGGTCCAGAAAAGCACTACATTGTCTATGCTTTATTCATTACTAAAGCCTCTCTGTATCCCCCCTTTTATACTTGAACTCCTACAAAATTTATAACTTATAAAACTCAGGTGACACTTTACATCCATTCAATACTTTGTTTTGGAAAAGTTTTGGACATATAGATACCAATAAAATTAATAAAATGATTTTTTAAAGTTCTCTAAGTATCTAGTCAGTAAGAATAAAAAATAAAATTAGATTGTACTTCTTTTTTTAAATTTGAAGTCTCCAGTGACTATGAAGAGAATTCACTTTAAACTAACCTTTTCATTGTTTAAGTGATAGGATCACTGAGGCAAGAGAAGTGGGCAGATAGGTGTAAGAAACAATTGATAGCAGGTACGTGCTTGTTATAACTTGCTAAGCCCCTTTTTTTTTAGATTTTTCTAATCAGCCTTTATTTCTTATAATTACTTATTTCTTCAAAATGTGTATAAAAAATTTCAGTGAGACAGAAGTCCATTCATTGCTCATGATCACTGAGATAGTTCAGATGCAAATGTGGGACTAGATCCCCCAAATGCTATACCAGCTAAGCATTTTTAACAATCACACTTTCCTGATATACTGGTTAGAGGGAATAGACATTATCCATTCATTTTCCTTATATTACCATAGCAATCAAAGTTTATTTACAGCATAAAGATCTCAGAAAAATTACGCCGGGATATTTTAAGTTAAGACAATTTAAATCTAAAGTAAATTTAAATCTAAAGTATTACACTAAATCATTTTCTTAATAGCTAACAATATCTCCTTTCCACTGTAACTATTGTTTGCTTTACTTTCACTATTCTAGTGGTTTGATATTATTTGAGATTATATTAAGATAACAATATTGGTATGATTGTCATTCAAAATTATATTAAAGTACACTTTATTTACTGGGTTCTATTTTGAAAATAGGAAAATAAAATATTGAACTGAAATTTGAATAAGATTCATGGTGGGAATATGGTATTGATTGTTTTTTATTAATAATTTCTTCTTTTAATAAATAACCTATTATGCCTATTTGTTAGACTACAGCATGTTATTTCTACTACACCAAATTTGCCCTTTTGGCTAAAATGACAATAGTATAGTTAATCAAAAAAAGTTTTTAACTTAAGTTTCAGTCTTACTTCTAAATTCAAATTAATAGTCTTTAAATGGTTGAACAGATAACTTGTTTCAACACTATAATACCATCTTTCTGCATTTGGGTTATTAAAATAGATACATAGTAATAATAAATGATAACATTTGTAACAAATGTCTAAATAAACTAAAGTAAACCATATCTCTATGTGTGTTGGAAAAACAATTTCACATATTTTTATCTTTAAAATTATCTTTGGAAATAGAATAGTGAGCAATTACATTTTGCAGATGAGCAAACTAGGTAAGAGAGTTAATGACCACTTTTGGATAGATCCCAGATGTTGCACCGTTCTATTAACCACATTTTGGTGTTATTTCTCTCCTCTGATCTGTTACCTTCAGTCCTAAAAGGAAACTGGGGAGGTGGTAGATTTGAGAAATTTGCTTTTGCTTATGAAGGAAGTAGAAATCCAACAATTTGTGCTGACCAACTAGCATCAGGGTTATGCTGCTGAGAAGAGAAGGATGAATTGCGAGTGGAAACATGGGCTATTGGCAAATCTGCTGATTTGAAGATGAAGTCATTAGCCATCTATAGACTCATTAAGCTCGAATGGTGATCATAATCATCCGTTTGTGATTTGGAAGAATGGTGCCTCCATCCCTTTGAAAGGCTTTTTGTTTTGTAGGTTCCTTTTTATTTTGCTTCCTGAAACTCTATGCCAGTTGGTGTTAGCATGTTTCTGAAATTGCTACGAGCCTTCTAATTGATTCTCCCACTAAACTGTGCACCAAGCTGCCAGGCACCCCACTTTCAGGTCACTTTACACGTCACATCACCTAGGGCTAACCAGGGACCCTTTCAAAGGGCAATGGGATATCAGTTACTTTCCTTTCTGGCATTACATGAAAGGTATAATAGATCTCCTCTAGGAGAGAGGCTGCTGAAAGGGAATTGAGAGTGTGGTTCCCTTAATATTTTTCATAACCACTGAGTTTCTGGACTAAAGAGAAATTGAGAAACTGAGACAAAGTGAAGAAGTAGACTGAAAGGGCTTAATTAACTAGTAAATTTAGTGTTTACTAGGTGCCACGCAATATTTTAAGTGCTTTATATCTTCTCACTGTTTATACAATGCCAAAGCTCTTTAAGTGGTACTATTATTTCTCTTTGTGGATGAGAAAATCCATGTACAAGTATCATAGTAAATGAGAGAAGCACCGTTTGAATTTAGTTTGGTTATGAAATCTAGACTTTTAGTCATTTTGCTTTAAGTGATATCAAAGATCCTATGCCATTCCACTGTAACAGAGAATCAATAGCTTCTAGGAATACACAATTTTTTAACAAGTAGGAAAACAAATGATAACCATGATTCAGAGAAACAGAAATATGAAGCCATCCTTTAAAAATCCCTCTATCCCTATATTAGAAGTAACTTCAGTGAGATGTTCGGATCTCTTCCTACTTCTGCAAAGGAATGCATCCTAATAATTCAGCATTTCATCTACGGAAACAGATATAATCACTCCATCCAACTATGTGATTCTGATGTTCTAGCATATTCCAGAACAAGAGCCTCCTTAGAGCACAAGAATACTTTTGCAAGAAATCTAGGTAGGTAGCTAACTTTCAGCAATATCCAACAAATAACCCGACTGATGAGCGGGAACCCACAGCTGTAGATTATTCTTCCCTTAGCACTATTCAGGATCATGCTGCTATAATCTATGTTACAAGTAGATTATCCAGTGTCACAATTTAGAAAGTCACACAGAGATAAAGGACAGTACATTTGCGCAATGCTGGAATTCATACAATTGTTGAATCATTTATGTCTTATTTTTGAAATTAATCATTTACCTTATGAGTCTATGTAGGCTCCATACTCTTCAGAACTAGTTGGGAGGTTCAGAGGAAGAGGTCTGCAACCTACAAGGAAAACAAATCCACAGTTCAAATTCAGCATGAAAAGAATATCAGCAGGATTAAAGAATACATTCACATGTACTTGAAATATTTTGAATCAGATTCAAACTGTAAAGGTATTTACCGGTTTGGAAGTTCAGAGAGGATATACTTTAGATGAGACAGATTATCAGTAGTACTTGTGCCCCTCTGCTTTAAGAATTAGTTTAGACTAAAAAGTAAAAGAGTCTGAAATGATTCCTGGAAGTGAGCAACGTAACTGGACCCAGGAGGGAGGAGCAGGCTGCCACCCACCTGGGGAAATGGTTAATAAAAAGATCAATTGCACTCTTATCTTGTTAGTCATTAGACAGCCCATTGATGCCACCTGCTTACTTTAAATGTAAAAGTACAGGCAGCCATTGGAAAACTGCCATGGCTTGGGAACCCCCTTTCTTTCTGCTCTAGTGATAGGAGGGAAAAGGCCAAACTCTGACCCAGAGAAGCTGAGCATCTGTTCCTCCGGTAAATGCAGATGTTAGGGCAAATCAGAAAGCAAGTCTTTACCCAGGGGTGGGGGGAGGGTGGTGGGAGTGGGGGTGGTTTCCTTTTCAATGAATATACCAAAATATGAAGCGTTTATTAGGTTAATATAACTGTGAACTCCAGAAACACATTACATGTAAAAAATAAAATGATTTGGGATTTTCATCCTTCTTATATATTCTATACCTCAGCTTTAAAGTGGCCATGTTAAAAAGTCCTGATTACATAAACTTTGTTTTTTTAATGATTTTTGAGAAACACTTGAAAGCGGGCCGAAGGGGTGTCTAGTCCCTTCGTGGCCGCCAACTGAGATTGGGCAGAAAGGGCCTCAAATGCCCAGGCTCTGCAGCAAGAGCCACCAAAATGCCCCAAAAGGCCAAAAGGACAAATACAACAAAGGACAGTGCCTGATGAGAGGACAGGTCACTGTGGGTTCTCACCCATGTGCACAATTGCAGGAGACTTCAGGCTACAGGAACAATAGCAGCAAACATGGGGTTTATTGTACAAACGGGGGGAAACAGAGCTCACTGCACCCTCAGGCGGTGGCCGCCTCACCCAGAACGCAGCGGGGACGGCAGCTCCTTGGGAGGTGCTGGGTTAGGCCAACAAACAGGCCTCTGAGACACCAGGCCCAGGGCCTCTGGGGCTCCTTTCAGGCTACGTCAGAGACAGCACCGGAGGCCCAGTCTCTGCAGAGTCCTTCGGCTTCTCTTCCTCCTCGGAGGGCGGCTGCTGGTGCTTCTTCTTTCTTCTCTTCTCAGAGGCCAGGAACTGACTTCTCCTCTCTTCGGAGTCTGGAACTGTCGTCTTTCTTGTCCTGGGGGCTGGTCGTGTCGTGTCTTCTCCTGTTCAGTTCAATCTTTTCCCCCCTCTTCGGTTCAATCCTTTTTTCCTTTTTTCCTCCTTTTTCTCCTTCTTTTTCCTACTTTCGGTCCAATCTTTTTCCTTTTTCCTTCCTTGACTTTTTCTCCTTTCTCCTTTTTTTTTTTTCTCGGTCCCTCCAGTCCTGGCTTATATCCTCTCCCAGAGTACCATCTATAAGTCTGATTGGACCATGTTCAATCCTGGAGCTGATTGGACCGACCCATCGGCTCCTAGCACCTGATTGGTCCATACAAAAATGGCAGTTACTGGGCAAGAGCAACTGCTATAACTGACTCCGGAGCAGCGGGATAAGAGGCCCCACCGCTCCTGCAGGCACCCAAGCTGCTAAGGCAGCTTGGTTCCGGTAACACACTGACTCTTTTCTGTTGTTGATTATTCTTCCCCAGAAGTGTAAGAAAAGATTTACCTGTATTTGATATCAGTGTTCAATAATTAAAGGCTCAAAAGAAACATTTATTTCCTAAAGCACAGCAAGTGCCTGCTCACCATTGGTGGAAAATGAAGACACTTTTATTATTAATCATTATTATTATTTGTTGTTGTTGTTATTATTATTATTTTAGAGCAGTACTTGGAAATTTTCCCTCAGCAGCTATTGTCTACTTCTCTCAACTTCTTCTCCAGCTATAAATGGGTGCCTCAATTCTTTTCCTAATCCCTGACTTACATTCATACAGGCATCAGATATGTGATGGGAGGACTTATTATATCACCTTTAATAAAATGACTTTTTTTAGTCTGAATTGTTTGTTTGATATGCGTATCTATCATTTATTATCACCATTCAAGCTGTTAATATTTATTTGACTACCAAGTAATAGTTTTCTCTTTATGTTGAACATTCCTATACCAGTCAAAAATCTTTTTCACTCAGTAAAATTCTTACTTAGGAAACGGATGGTGAGGTGTAATAGTTAATTTCTCAAAGCAGTGAGGTTAAGCCAGCTTGTGGCCTGGTAACTAATTACTGTCTCTCCTCTGCTCATTTTACTCTAATAGTCAAAGTATTGTTTGTAAGTTCTGAGTACTTAAAATGCATCCTTAATTAAGTAGTGTGTGGATGGATGGATTTTCTATCAACTGAGTGTCATACTTGCAAGGGAAAATCAAATATAGTATTGTCTCTAGCCTAAAACAGATATAAAGTTTACCAACACAGCTGACCAAAAAATGACTGCTATTAAAAAATTGTATTAATGAGTTTTATAACAATAAAAAAATCAAGAGAGACTAAGAACTAATATATTTTAGGGCTAGATTATTTACTAGTTGTTTCTTGAATTTAAAGGAGCTTGTAAATATCACATATCCCTTATTGAACTATGTTGTAAAGAATAGGGCTCTGTTATACTTTCACATATGTGAGTTACTAATCAAAAAGTAAGAGAATAAGTTTTTGGAGACTGGAAATTTTTAGTTTCTCAATATACTTTAAGTTAGGCATGAGATGAGGAGGATAAAAAGTGCTTTATAATTACAAAGGCTATAATCAGAATTATAATTGCTGAGTGTCTGCAAAATTTGACCTTAAAAATGTAGGTTAGGAATGGACATACACTCTTCTACCATTTGACCTTGGAACAAAAGGAGATGTATTCCAGGGATAAATCTAGCTAAGATGGAATTTTTCTCCCTAGCACCTTGCTTTCTGGTGAGGAGCTAACATAGTTTTATAGATTCTATGACCAGTAAGAAAGGAAATTTCTAGATGGACTTATTTCTAGACCTCACACTTAAGCACAGTTACATTTGGACATAAAACTTAGAATATGGTTAAAAGTGAATGAAGAATCATTTAAAGTTTTTTTCTTGCCAATTTCTTCATTTCATGGTTAAGCCATATATATGAGATTAACATAGAAGTGATGAACATCTGATTGTATAGTTTTGTGAAAGAAATATTTCCTAATAAAAAGCTCTTCTTTGTAGGATGAATTAATGACTATCAAGCTATGCCATCTTTAAGAAGACCAAGATAGGGTCTCCCTGGTGGCGCAATGGGTTAAGCGCAGCACTTTGGAGCTGTCAGTGACTGCAGTGCAAGTTCAACACCCTGTGGGGGGAGATTCCCACATGGCCTAGCAGACCTCTCCTGGCTCGCCTGCGGCTCTCCTCAGAAGTGTATTTTGGTCGATCTGCCTGTTCTGCTCCCCACTCTGTCTCTGGTGAACACTCTCACCGCCCCACATCTCTGCCTGCACCTGAGCTTGTATGCATAAATATATAAGTCTTTAAAAATAAAAAGACAAAGGTAATTGCGGCATTTTTGATATTGTAGTAATGAATTTAGCTTTTGAATTGATAGCCAGACTTCTATTTTTTTTTTTAAAATATGCCACTATATTTGAAAGTGCAGGGTTCAAGGAATTTTTAATATATCTTGAGAGATTAGTCATAGGGTATACAATTCAGTGAATACCATATATGATCATTTTGGAGTAGAACTACAGGAATAGAGTCAATTCCATATGTTTTGTTTATATACAAAACATAAATATATATATGTATATATATGTAACCTTTGTGAGTAAATGAAACAGCATTAACCAAGTGTAATCACATCTACAAAAGATGTTATTTTTGGTAAAGGTGAGACTGCTTTGTTTATTGGAAAGCACTTGATCATCACCTTTGAATACTACTCTTATTACAATTGTTGAATGAAAACTATTTTGAAGAGAGTTGTTTTCTGTGTAACTTCTTCAAATTCTGAAGTTAGTTTCTCTGGAAAAATTTCCAAGTTGAAAACAATAACATTTTAACAAACATATCATGTTTGAATAACATTTATTCCTTATGTAGTGGTAGTGGAAGTATCAATATTAAAAAATGCAAGGTTAGGAATTTAAAAAGCAATTAGAAGACATATTATTTAAACTAGTTTGGGGGAAAACTCTATGAGATCTGAAAAAAGACAAATGCCAAGTAACACGAAGGCAATGTTTTAATCAAGATGCAAATGAATAAATCATAATTATGACATATACTGAGAAAAGAGTACACGATTCAATATGAAAATAGCTCAAGAATTAAAAGAAGTCAGTTTGGAGGAAAAGTATATCCAGTGACATCTCATGTAGAGAAAAGGTGAAGTAAAATGAATTGAAAAAAAAAATAATGGAAAATGCCAGTATCATCTTATGTTGTCTTTTATATCTATAACAGAAAAGAATATCCTGAAGAATTTTGAGGAGACCCCAGTCTTATATTTTTGGTTCTTACAGATGTACATCTCCTTCCCCTAAGTGTCCTGATGCCTGGACTATGATGTAAACTCCTAATTCTGCCTTCTGTTTTAGGAGCAAGTATAACTGACAAAGATTAGTTTCTCTGCTTTCTCCATTGACCTGCATGATATAACCTGAGAAAGTTTTGAAATCACAACTAATATTGCCACTTCTCTAATTAAAAAAACTCTTTGTTTATTCTAATAGATGGAGCTTTCATAGAGGTAAGTCTGACCTCGTAAATAGAGGTCCTTTTTCTAGGATGGGGACATTAAACTTTAGGCAATCAATGGGAAGTACTGGTGATGCTTGAGTACAGAAGTGAATTAACCAGAAATCCAACTTAAGTAGATGAAGTGTGTACTATTGATTAGAGCAATAACAAAAAGTGGATTAACCCAATAAGTTAACTTTTGGTAATACTTAAGTTTTGCTAGTGTGATTTTTAAATAATGATATACTATGACCTAATATTATATTACCATTAAAATAATGTTTAGTAATAATAGTACTAAATTCAGTAGTAAAGTCTATTTAATACTACTGGGTGCTGAGAAATAGTGGTAAATTAGTTGGACAAGGGCCTCGCTGGTGGTGCAGAGGTTAAGCGCTGCGCTGTGGAGCTGTTGGCAGCGGCTACATGAGTTCGACGCCCGGTCGGGGAGATTCCCACATGGCGCAGCAGACCTCTCCTGCCTCGGCCACTGCTCCCCTCAGCAGTGTATTTCCGTCAATCTGCCTGTACTGCTCCCCACTCTGTCTCTGGTGAACCCTCTCACTGCCCCATGCCTCTGGCCTGTACCCCAGCTTGTAAGCATAAATAAATAAATCTTTAGGAAAAAATTAGTTGGACAAGGTTTCTGTTATCACATAAAACATCAGGAAAGCGAGAGAGAGGAATATGTGTTACAAGAGTGTCTAATTCTAGAAGAATGCTTCTTGTTATGTCAAGCAGATTCTAAAGCTGTGAAGACTGGATAGTAGGCTATTGTTATAGTCCAGACAAGAAAGAGATTAATGAGGACCTAGACTAGGTGGGAGCAGTGGGAATTAAAAGGAAGAAAAAGATGCAAGAGGTATTTTAGAGACAATCAATAGGAATTGGCAACTGCTGAGATGTGCAGTAAAGGAGCGAGAAGAGACACAGATAAATTAGAAACTTGGAGATTCACTGAAGAAATTGGGATGCTATTAACAGAATTGCAGATGTCAAAAGGAGGAAATAGTTTTATTGGGTAGTGATGAATTCAGGTGTGGTATATTGTGCTTGAGGTATCAAAAGTCTCAAGGAGATGACTAGCTGGAATTGTAAGATTATTAAATTGAGGAGAAACTAGAGCTAGATATTTGAAAATCTTTCTGATGGGCACAATAGTTTAAAATTTTAGGATTGTCTATAATCATCAGAGGCAAGAGAGGCTGAGAGTCTCCATAGAAGCAGGGATTCTGGGAAATGACGTAATTGGGGAAAGCACAACTACACTGAAGGCAAGTAGGATTAATATCAGTTAAATACTGGTTCCTGCCTGATAACACTGCTCTAAACACTTGACAGAGATTAACTTATTTTGCTGTCACAGCCACCACTGGGAAGTATATTTTGTTATTAACCCTACTTTTTAAATTAGGAAATAGAGGTACAAAGAGATTGCAAACGTCATACAGGTCATATGTGGTAGGAGCAGGATTCAGTCTAGAAAGTGCTTAGAGCCCTGTCTTAGCTACTACCCTGTGGTGCACCTTCTAGGTAGGGTAGGTGTCTTTGAAGAGAGAGTTGCTCTTATTCAAAGAAAAATTCTGCAGATTAAAGCTAAATTTTTAGGTCAGCGACATGCATGAGAAACACAAGTGAAAGAAGGCTTTTGATATTAAACAAATAAATACAGGCAAAATAATTTTGTTAGGCTTTTGATCAGTGTTATGAAGGTATGTTGTATCAATTTATGAAAGTCTGTATCAAGTTCTGATTTTTTACTTGGGATGTATAGGGAGTTGCTGATGCAGAAGTCCTACCCAGAGAAAGTGACATTTAAAGAGAAACCTAAATCATGGGTAGAACTTTGTGTGACAAAATGGGAAAGAAGGGTGCTCCAGATTCAAAGGCCCTTAGGCAGGAAAAACTTAAGGGATTTAAGGGGCAAGGAAATCTGGGGTGAAGAGAAGGAAAAAGGGCCTCCCTGGTAGCACAGGGGTTAAATCTCAGTGCTATCACCCTATTGCTGCTGGGGCCTGAGTTCCACCCCCCAATCAGGGAGCTGACCCACATGGCACAGCAGACCTCTCCTGTCTCTCCTGCTGCTCCCCTCAGCAGTGTATTTCAGTAGATCCACCTGTTCTGCTCCCCACACTGTCTCTGGTGAATCCTCTGACACACACACACCTCCTCACCTCAGCACCTCAGGCATAGACCCCAATTCTTATATGCATATATAAATAAAAATGAATCTTTTAAAAAAAGGAGATAAGGGGGAAAAAGGCCCTAAGGATTTTTGGACTTTTTCTTAACAGTAATGGAAAGATGTTGAAATATATTAACTAGGAAAGTGACAAATTAAGGCTCAGAGAAAATATATAAATAAACTTCCCAAGATCATACAGCTACTAATTGAGCCGAAGGCCCTCCTAGCTATAGGTCATTTGTCTTACACATAGCACTGTTCAGGGCTGGGCTGAAAAATGTTTAACAACCAGCTGTCTGGGGAAAGTGCTGATTTACAGTGTTTTCTGATGTCACTGGTATAAATACTATTGCTGATTTTAAGACATTAATATGAAGACAGGGTTGGGGAGAGATGCTCCAAGTCACACCATTATATGTTATTTCTAACATTCAAATGCCATTGATAAAAACACCCTCAAGAACATAGAAAATATACCATGTGCTACAATTGTTAGGAAGTGACTAGTTCTGTGCATTTATTTCCTTTATTTTGACTATGTATTGAATTTCAAAATTCATGTAATATTTTTTTAAAATAGCTGCTTTTGTGGAACAAGCAGCTTGCCAAATTCCTAAAAATGTACTAAGAGGATCTTCTGGGCAGGTAGGAGCTGGCACCCGCACATCATTGTCACCATCACAAAGAACTATTCTTGGATGTATTTTTATATTCTGGCTTTTGTTTTGGGAGACAGTTCCTGGGATCTTGGACAAAAGCTCACTCATGTCTTTGCACACTTTGCACAGTGTGTTGGTCATCAGGCAGGTTCAGTGAGAAGAATGCAATGTTTTCTCAAACAAGCTGAGAGCAGAGGAATTGGGGAGCTTGTTGGGGGGGCAGGTCTGTGCAGGCTTCTGCAGGGACAACAGTGACTAAGAGCAAATGTTTCTTGGCTGGCTCCCCACCTTTGCTTTCAAATAGTCAGGGGAGCAAGTTTCTGGTTTCAAACACAGATTTATAACTTGAGTCGAAGCTAAACTTACATTCTCTGTATTCATTATCATTCCCTCCTATTATTGTCGTGCAATCTTCTCTTTAGGAAAACCATTGGACCCTAAAATAAAATGTTCAGAAACATGCAAATGAAAATAGCTTAAGCTCTCAGACTTTGGCAGTGTTACTTGAGTTGCTGTGGCCTCAGAAGGGACAATCATAATATTTTTCTGGCTGTCTTTTCTTGATTTATAATTTGAATCTCCATAAATGATAATAGAGAGGGCAATTATCAAAGAAATGGAAAGGGCAATTATCATTAAATTGAAAACACATCACACATCCAACAGGATGAATGACTGAGCTAAAAACAGATTTTGTGGATCTTGCAACTGTTCCAAAAGAACTTAATGGAAGCAACTTCATCTCCCCACCTCCTCCAATTAACCAGATGACTTTGGATATATTTTCCTTTTTTTTTCCTTGGATGATAACGCAGGGCCTGTTAATCTAATCTGCCTGAATACTGACACTACTTAGAATATGTAAATTTATGAGACTAAACCAGTTGCTGTTTGCCTAGTGTGAAAAAAAAAATTTCCTTTTTTTATTTTTTATAAAAACAGTAGAGAAAAAATAGTTGTCTTGTTTGTACATTTGTGATTCCAGGGGACTGTAGACACCGTTTCATCTATTCTTAACCCTTGCAATGAATCTTTTTTAAGTGAGGCAATGTGGTGTTTTGGTTCATGAAGTTAAATAATAGGTGGGACATTGAAATTTCCCTATAGGGCTTTGTCTTGGTTGGATAAATTGAAAAAATTATAATCCAAACAATAGGCATTAAGTATCATTGCTTCAAATGCAGAACAAATAGGTGACTGTGTATGAACACCTTTTTGTAGAAAGTTCTTACCATGTGGATTTACTACTTTTAGGAGGGGAATTATAGATACTCTCAGGGAGCGGTAAGATGTAGAAGGAGAAAATAAATTATTTTGGTCAACGCATCTGTCTAGTAAAAATGGGTGTGGCACGAATATCAATATGTGCTTACATGAAGCCTATATATATAAAATCTAATCCAATCAGATCCTGATAGGGAATAAGAAAGGCTTCCTCATTCATGTTAAGTGGGGTTCACAGAACAGAGAAGCTCTGACATGCTTATCTTTATAATATATGGATCATGGAGAAACTAAATATGGGATGATAAAAATGTTCAGATAAATTTAATTTATATTTATTTCACCTGGCTTCTGCTTTCTCCACACTGGCCATTGTTACAGCCACTCACCTGCCTTTAGTAAACCTTAACCAGATTAGGTTCGTTTACTTGAGAACAAAGAACCACAAGATGGTCCCAGCACACATGACTATAGTCATAGTTATAGATTTCAGGCATTATGGCAATGGACAAAAAGTGAGAAAAATAATTTGAAAGTACGAAGAAAATGCAACACTAATATTTACTAATGCTCTATTATTTGTCAGGTAAGTTAAATATATGTTTTTTTTTTAATGTTACCACTATCTGGTATCAAAGCTGTTAGTCCTATATTTGTATACCACTCCTCCCCACAATACCCTAAACAAAAGGAAATCAATTCAATATTTTTCACTTTGCTAAAATTTGTTTGACTTCTGCAAACAAATTCTTCTTCACATTGAAGAACCTAGCTGTGCCTGCTATGTGCCCTCTCTGGTGGTTTCTGTTGCCTGGAAAATAGAATATATGCTGTTCTATCTAGCTGCCAGCAAAAGACAACATTAGTGCTGAATATATTTTTTTGAAGATGTATGATTCTCTGTGTCATCTTTTCTTCAAAGCTTCCATCTTCCACACATTCAAGAGCAGTCTTCTAACATTAGAAATATTTGACAGCTTTTCCAAAACAAGAACACAGACAAAATTTCTTACAATTCACCCACTACAAGTTTATACAAATATATGTATGTATCTATATATTACCCATCTTGAATTATTATACATGTAAGTTTTGAAGAAATAAGTTGAAATATATATCAGTTTATCTTGGTCAATAAATATGATTTGAAATATTAAGAGTTCTAAAAATTGAGAAGTGATTTCCCTTTTAAAATTTCCCAAAGTTCCAAATGCTTTAAATTTGTTCAACGCTCAACAACTACCATCTGTTGATTAAGTAATTTACTTTTGGACATCCTCACTAAGGGGGCTGGGACTGGGGGAATTCCCCTTGAATTCTAGGAAGCTGTTCTTTGGACATGATGTTTACTTCCTTTGATGTCACAATTTCTCTTGATGAATGTAAACATTTATTTTTAACATGGCTGTTCAAATTCATTCAATATTCTGTTTCAATTTCTGTGTCAGATATTGGTAGAATAGAAAGGTCAATTTATGGATCAATACGCCCATAGATTGAATGTTGAGTTAGTAAAAAGTGAACTTAACATTATTTTAATATTTTTTAATGTGTTTAGAAACACAAGAGAAGTTTTTGAAAAATAGAAATTGAAAAGCCATCACAGTAACACAAATTGTATGTATAATAAAATTCATGTCAGTAAGATTTCGTTATCATTAATATTTTGGGGGGGGTGGGTACATTTTTGTCAATTGTGTTCAGTACATTTGTTAAAGCCCTTTGTCAGCTATATTTAATTCTCACAGGAATCTCATGAAGTATGCCTTGTTTGATTTTACAGATTTTACAACTCAGATAAGCGAAAAACTCAGATAAGTTAAAAAAAACCTTTTCATGTTGGGCAGCAAGAAAACAGCAGAGCAGGGGCTTAAACCTTGACCTGGCAGATTCTAACATCTAAGGGTGGCAAAATGCATTTTTCTAATTGTGTCAATAGTGCTCAGCTATTCTGATGACAAAATAGGCCTTAGTTCATATATTTTGTGATTCCAAGGAGAGTTTCCTTTAAAAACTGCTCTAGATGAAGGGCGTATTGATCCTAATTTTTAAAACATTTAGATAAATTAGAATGTCAGCCACTCTACAGATAGTCCTTCTTTAACCCATATCACACACCCATTTTCCACAACCAAAAATTCAGTGTTTATTTCCTCCAGTCCCTAGGGATTCACAAGCTTATTCAAGCTGTAGGATTGTCCTCCCCCAAATGTTCAGATGGACTTTTTCTTTTCTTTTTTTTTAAGATTTATGCATGCAAGAGCTGGGGTGTAGGCCAGAGGTGTGTGGAGGGCGTGAGAGGGTTCACCAGAGACAGAGTGGAGAGCAGAACAGGCCGACTGACTGAAATACATTGCTGAGGGAAGAGGCTTGCTGCGCCATGTGGGAAGCTCCCTGACCATGGACTCATGCCGCAATGACTGCCGGTAGCTTCTTAGTGCTGAGATTTAACCCCTTGCTCCACCAGGGAGGCTCTCAGATGGGCTTTTTCTAAGATGACCAGAGCAGCTTTTTCCAATATACATCACCTTGGCCTGAGTAGCTAACATCAATGGTGAATTAAAACACTGTGGGTCTCAAGAGAAACAGTTACCGTTACCTAAAATGATGATAACCGAGATTTAGGGTCACTTCTCAATTCAAGAATTAAGTTAATAATTTGCTGCCATCCCCAATCTATCATAATTGCATTCTCTACTACATCGAGTTTTGTGGGAATTAAACAAATTAATCTACATAATGTTCTTAGACCAGTATCTGTCACTTTAATACATTTTCAATAAAAGTTATTATTTTCTAGGTCCTTATCCTATCTTATTTCTTCATTGCATTTATCTTTCTCTGATTTGTTATTTATGCTGTATGCACGTGTTTGTTTTCTCTCTTCCCTTCTAAATATTCACTTCACTTCACAACCATAGGGATTTCTTTTTTTTTTTTTTGTGCAAGGTCTAGAAAAATGTTTGGTACACAAAGCAAATATCATAAATATTTATTGAATGAATGAGTGAAAGAATTGTAGCAGCACAAGAAAATTCCCCACCCTTCTGGGTTCTTCTTGGGCTGGATGAACAAACAGTTGAACATCAGACAGTTGAAGGGAGAAAAAGAAAAAATGTAATTACATAAGTGTGGGGAATTTACATTTGCATGAATTCTAGAGTAAATAGGACAAACTGAGAGTTTACATGCTGAGCTAAGGAATGGTGTGGGGACTGGGGATCTTGCATGAGCAGGAGATGACAAAACCAGATGCTCTGTATGTTTGTGCTTCTAGTGGAGAGGAGGGAAGGATTTCATGAGCAAACTCCAGAAACAGGTTTTATGGACCCCACCACAGACCAAAGAGATCCAAGACACCAAGAACTACAAATCCCATAATGTCATCACCATTGAAGAGAGGATTGCTGGGAACTGAGGGCAGAGTTAAGCAGCCAGGTTTGGCATATAATCAGACATGTGGGCTTTGGGGTTCCTTGTTTTTTTGCTGGCTTTCAGTGTGCTATTGGGGTTCCAGCTCAGCAGAACTGGTAGGATGCATTCACCAACTTCTCTCCCTCTTTCTCCCTGAGTTATTCATTTCTTCATTTCCCCTTTTTGTAAATAAACCCTTTATTACCCTTTTTAAGTGTGTCTGCAATTGAGTCTCATTATAAGTCCCTTTTAAGCGAGTGGGTGAGGACCCACAATCAGGCCAACCTATTTCACATTGGGGTTGCCCTGCAACACTTCCACGAGATATGTTTTCTCAAATGAAAAATTTATTTCTGGAGATAACCCTAAGTCTGGGTTACTCATTTTTTAAGATAACAGTGTTGTTTGAAGCCTACATGGTCTTGATTGACCTTACCTCCACATGCCAAAGTGACACATATGGAAAAAAGCCTGCTTAGCAAGTCTTGGAAAAAGTCTATCTGAACATTTTGGGGCAGCCTATCCTTCCCCTTCAAATGACACCAATTCCTGCTGCTCTCTGACTGCACAAGAATGAGAAACCAGAGTGAGAATTATGCAAAGATGCCTAGTCAGTCCACGGAAAAGTGAGAGGTAATAATAGTTATTTTTAGGCTGCTAAGTTTTGGGGTGTTTTTGTTACTCAGCAATGACTAATTATAAAAACTAAAATCTTTCTTTTATAAAAGAGCAAACCAAGTGATAAGGGTTAGCTAAAGTGCTCATCAAGTGGTAGAATCTGGATTCAAACCCTGACAGTGCAACCGTTCCCCTCCAAACACCACTTGCCATTCTACCACACACTGCCTTACCTGGTGAGTGTGAGGTCAGCATTCCCAGGGTGCCCCTGACTGTGCATGGCAGTTGCCAAATAGTTCTCATTTCATTTTCCCCATTGAATCACAGTGGTTAAAACTCGGGGCACAAGCCATCGGAATAAGGTTGCTCAGCTCGGGTGCTTTTGCAACAGGACTTTGAGGTGTCCTTGACCTGAAGGTATTATGTTGCCTCTCACCTTCAGTGAATTGGAATCTTAGAAAAATAAGGAGGAGATGAAGGAGATGGACCTGTGCTAATCTATAAATCCTTTCATTGTGTTGTAAAATTATGAAAATTATTCAAGTGAAATAGGAAATGGCATTGCATTTTGATGAAAGAAAAGGAGCATGAAGTAATTCTGTTAAATTAAAGAGCAAATAATTGTCACAAAATCAAATTTCTTGGCATAGACCTATGTTACATCCCTTGTCTAATACACAGAACTGATATTCGGATGCGAAAGGGGTAACAGGATGTCTGGAGCATGATAGCATTAAGCAGCAAGTCTCTGGGCCAGATGTTCCTTCCTCAGCTAGAAAGGACAGATAACAGTACAATGTGCCAAGCAAGCCATGGTACAGATTTCCAAAGACGTTTTTCCTCAAGGTATTTACAGTTTAGTTTAGCTGTTTCCATTCTGCAGACTTTGTATATACAACAATAGAACAGCTCATGATAGCTCAAAGGAAAGAACTTTATAGACTCGCTACAACCCCACCCCCACCCCCCACCTCCCCGCAAGGCTTCCAGGGGAAACTCCTGGTACTCTTGAAACTTTCCTGTCAGACTATTATACAATCCAGTGCCTTTTTCAAGCAGGAAATATGATGTTCCAAAGACAACTTGACCTCCTGTTTGAAAATGGGGGTGGGGGTTTCGAGGTGGGGAGACAAAACAGGCATGGTCTAAGTATCCTTAATTCATAGACCCACTCACAAATACAAACAAGTTAATTTTGTTAAGAACACACGGTAACATTTCACTTAAGACAAAATCCCAATCATTTATTCTCCCCTGGAGTACTTCTTATGCATCCTTGAGTTTTTAAAAGTTCAAGTGTTGCATAAAAAATCAACATAATTACAGAAAGCAGTCCTTAAACAAGAATATCCTGTTTTGTTTCCTGCAAACTCACTGGGGTGGCTCATCTGAATCCTTGACAACATCCAACTCCAAGAAGAAAACATCAAGACTGCTTGCTGATCTTGGTTTTTACATACAGCTCCTCAGCAGTAGGGCTGTTGGCCCCAATGTGTAAGCTGACAATCGCCCTATTGTTTACTTTGCAGTCAGAAAAGCGATGCTGCTTTTCTTCACTGTGTATGGTCTCCATAATCCTAACAGTCATGTTCACTCAGCAGTAAGCCCAAATATATGTTTCCCAGAGGAGTTTCAAATACATGAGATAGATTAGCATCTCTGTAGCTTGATGCAATCTGTGACAGATTCAACAGTAATAAACATTTTAAAGTGTGGTCAGTACTAAATTATTTGCTGAAGAACAATTTTGTTCCTGAGGTAAAAAAAAAAAAAATTAGCAATCACTTTTGGGTAGTAAATACACTGGTTGTGGGATAATACAACACCCCAAACCTCTCGACCTCTCAGCATTTCATTCTGTTTAAAGGGAGGAAAAAGCCCAATTGTGTGCTGATGAATTAGAAAACTTCATGAACATTCAAGAAATACACATGCCACTACAAATTAACCATTAGCAAGGCAAGGTATTCATCCTTTCTGTCAGATTCTGTGGGAAGTATGCCTTATTAGCATTGAAGCCCAAAGAAGTAATATATCAGTCCATGTTCACTTATCCTACAAAAAAAGAACAGGCAATCTCAGTTCTAGAAAAATAAATCGCGCTGTTCCCCATTTCAATCCTAAAATTGAAAATCACCAAATGAAATCCTATTTCCTCCTGGCTTCCAGTTTGTCTCAGTGTTTACAATGGAATGCGGTTTTGCATTTTAAATCACTTCCATCATAACACTGAAAGTGATCCCAGGGCTACTAATTCTGTCTCCAGTTTGTACCCCTCCCCCACTTTGCAACTTTGAATTTGAATGGGACCAGGAGATTCTCTGGGGGCCACAGTGTGGCCCTTGAGAAGCACCCTCTCTACAGCTTTCAGCTGGTTTCCTGGTAAGTTTCATGGGGATTTGTGGTGAGTGGCAGCTCTGGAATCACTTTTCATTCTGTCAGGTTGTGGTTAGGCTTAGTGGGGTTTCTTTGTTATACTGGCCACTACTAGTCAATTCCCTTGAAAATATCTGGTTTTCTCTTTTTCCCTTAAAGAAGGGGGAAAAAAAGCAGCTACAGACTCCCTACGTTACGCCCAAAACACAAACACAAAACAAATTCCCTATCTCTTGGAAATCCTGGGCAGAAACAAAAAAGGAGGAGAGGTCCAGATGTTCTCAACATCCCAATTTAATACTGATGTCAGACTATACTATAAAAGATCTTGGGAGGGCCCCATTTCCTGTACCTGTTCTGCTGACATGCTGTTTTATGAAAGAATCAGGGATACATTTTACCACCACTTTCTCATGTTAAAACAAAATACAATAAAATAAACATATAAAAGGTGAATTTGGGGAACACAGTGTTTCCTTTTCTTTGAGAGCAAACCTGGAAAATAAGAAGTAAGTACCAAAATTAGTGAAACAAAGCAAACACTTAGGAGTAGTTAAGATGGCGTTCTCCCTAGACAGGGAGGGAGACTTGGCACTTTCAGCGCTGGCTGTCTTAAGCCAGATCTTAACAGAGTTTTGTATTTCATGAATTAGTTTGGGGGGACAAAGGGAAACAACATAAGGTTGCCAACATTTTATATTGCCAAGTTAGGCTATTATGTATATATATAAAAAAAAAACTAACACTGAAATCTTACATCATTTCTTAAAAGAAAGGACATGTTAACATCAGTGAGAGCTGGGAGGAAGAAGAACAGCCATCATCTCAGAATACAAGATAGCCTTTTCAAGAATGAAGATTTGGCAACTTTACACCAATGTGCCACAAAGGCCTTCAGAAACAGCCAGTTCCTGAAACACCCCAAACCTTTCCCACCTTGTTGCCTTTGCCCCAGCCTTTCCTCTGACTGGAAATCTATTCCCTGGGACATTGGCAGAGCTCTCCACTCCAATCTAACCACAAGAAACAGGGCTTTTCTAACCACACTGTTTAAAGCTCCTCTCCCCAGATCCCAAGCAGACAAGCCGGCCCCTTCCCCGATTGCATTCCTCTTTCCTTACTTTGCTTGTTTCTGTCACATACTTGTTACTACCTGGCTCTCTATTATTCATTTGCTTATTATCTGTCTCCTCCATTAGAATATAAGGGCTGTGATGGCATGGGCTTCTTATCCTTTGCCCACTTTTCCTTGCTAAAACCTTGCCAGGCACAGGTGAGGTACTCAATACATATTTGTTCCACTTATATTTTTATATAATTTCATAGTCCTAATTTTTCTCATTTTCTTTTGTGGACAAGAAACAACATCTGTAGAGCATATACTGTTTGGCATAACCACTGTTTTGAGAAAGAGATTGAAGGGTCCCTAATGGCATGGGTTGGGATACAACTGAGGAAGTATAGGTATTTGGTGCTTGCATTCTTTAATGCAACAGATTTTGAATAGCAGGAGTGAGAGTCATATTTCTTAGGACTGACAGCAAAGTGATAGTAGGCAGGAATGGTGTGGGCTGCTGATTTAGGGCTAAGAAATATTCCTAAAACAGACTGGCTATGTTTACACTCTTACTCGCTTCCCATGTTTCTGAATTTTCTGGATTAGGAATGGCTTCTTAACCTTGTAGCCCTTCACACCTTTTGAATTATATGTGCACTTTTTTTGAACAATGAGACAATATTTACCTACTATTAGTGTGCAAATATCGATTGGATTGAAAAAAAAAAAAAGGAACATTTACAGCCAGGTAACAGACAACACAATTAACTATTCTCTGACAATTACTCACTGTGAAGACAGGGGACCAGGGAAATCAGGTTCACAGACAGGTCTTATACCAAGAAGAGTATGTCCTTGTAAAAAGCTGCTTGGAAATGCAACCTGCATAGTTCACAAACATTCCTATCAGTATTCAAAAGTGGATATTCCAAATGTGTGTGCCATATGCGGTTCTGGATAGGTGGTTCAGATTTTTTTTCCTGAAAAATATCACTTCTAGGCATGTGGGGGCAAATTTGGTGCAGGTTTTATCTCCTTGAAAAATAATGAGCCCAGTGTACCTAATGCAAGTTTTGCATAGATCTTAGTTTTTGTTTTTTTAATGTGGATCCACCATCTGCTCTCACTGCTACTCTTTAATAGTAACAGGTAGAATACATATAATGGAATACAGGTGAGAGCTAACAATAATTAAGAAAATGAGAGTCTAGAGTACATATGTGCATCTACATGTGTGTGTGCCTATGCTGTGTGTATTTTTTGTATATATATAAAATGTATGAAATATATATGATAGGTTAACATGTGTTCCTTATGCTTTTAAAGATGATGATAAAACTAATAGAAAGTTGGAAAATGTATTATCCTCTGAAGTTCCCTTCATTCTCTATCTGGCTCTTGTTCTGATTCTCTGTCACTTTCCCATTCTTTTGTGCCTCAGAATGGAAGGGAGCTGGGGGAATTAGAAAGTCTCTACTGATTAATCCATCATATCCTGACAGCTGAATTCCCAGAAACAGAGTATTAGACTTTGACACAAGTGATATTTTGAAGGGAATCTTTTGAATCCAAGGCTTTGAAATACCGAGACGAGGATGGCCCCAGAGTGGTGCCTCGAATAATGGTAGTTTCCAGTGGTCTTATCAATTGAACCCTTTAATAAACCAAGTATTTCAATGTCTGACCAATGAACCACACCACCTCAGTATCATCTGAACGATTATGCCACACTAAGCTTCATAAGAGGTAAAAACCATTGCAGCTGGACAGTCTTACACTAAATGGTAAGTACAAAAATGTTAAGTGGCTGAAAAAAAAAATCAGGAAAGTGAGATTTTGAGCCATCCTCCAGTAGATGAACTTGTCTTGTTTTAGAATTGTATATCACGAAGATTAAAACTAAAGCTAAGGCTTAACTTCATTGATATTTGAAATAAAAATGCTCATTTACTTTTCAGAACTGTCCCAGCACAATGATAGAGGCAGTTATTTTTGGTAAAAGTGGGTCATGGACAGAGGAGCTGGAGAAAATGCTCTTATGTATTCACGTAGAACAAAAACCTTCCTGGCACTAAGAAGTCTCAATTGGTTTTTCAGCTGTGCTGTGGTTTATTGTGTGCTTTAAATCAGCTCCAAGACTACACTACATACCATTGTGTCTGTTAGAAAATCATTATGGTGCAATTAAAAGCAATGCTGTTTCACAGACGGACATGGAATTTTCCTCCTTGTCTGACGGCTGCGCGATTCCTTCATGCCTCTTGTGATTATCAGCATTTGCGATGGTCAAGAGATACAGCTGTCGGGAAAACACTCAACAGATGGCAGTTGTGGGGTGATGCTTCATCTTTTTTTGGTTGCTCTCTGACACCTGAGCTTGAGACTTCAATAAATGCTGGTGTGCAACTGACTTCTCTCAAGCAACACTGTCTGGAATGTTGTGACAAAATTCATATACCCCCAGAAAGGAAGAGAGAATGTGCAATATAACGCTAAAATGTATTGTCTTTGGACACTTTTTAACTCTTACAGATAAGAAGGACTACCTACATGGAGAGTTTGGTACATGGGTAGATGGGCCACTTTTTCTTCAGGAGGAGAAGCAAGATCTGTCATTTCTCTCATTGTGGTAAAGCTCTTTAAAGATCAGATTTGTGTTTTTTTAAAAAACAATTTAACCTTAGCTTCAATGACATGACTTGCGAATGATGTAATCTATGATGAAATTAGTTTAAGTGGCTAAAGAATTAATTAAGTGGTTTTTACACTTTAGATAGCATTTTAACACAAAACATCAGTTTCTACACTATCCACACAGTACATATTTGTGTATGACATTATGAGAGGAAGATGAGAAGGAAGCTGATGGACAAAGATGCGGAACAACATTTTGAACAATGCTTATGCTGGATGATTCATTATTCAGAATCTGAGTTATAGAACCCTGGTGACTGACTATGCTTCTTCCTCTCACATAAACCCTTTCAGGTTCTAGAGTCTTTGTTCTGCCCAGTGACCATTTTGGGCTGTTTGGACAAATGTATTTAAACACAATGACAAGACAGTATTCAATAATAGGTAATGTCCTGCTTCTGTCTTCTAGACAGTGTCTTGGGTATGTCTGTCTGCCAGCTTAATCCACCTTCCAATGTCGCTAAGTAATATTTGGCTATCTTTACTTTGACCTGAATATGGGTATAGGCCTATAAGATCTTAAAAGCAGCCAACTTGGGGATTATCATGTCTCAGAGGGTTAAGTTTAATTTTGTCAAAATTGTTGTCTTTCCTTTTTGGTGTTAGCAAAATCAAGTCTAGCAGTTCATGAAGATTTATATTTCCTCTAAAACATGGCACTCTGACATTTTCTGTTTGTCTATTCATGTCCCAGAAGAGGTAACCACATGCTATATATATTTTCTGTTAATATATTTGCAAGTTGGTCTCACTGGTTGGTCTCTGAAAGATTTCAGTGACTAAAGCACATAGAAGGAGAAACTATAAAAAGGAGTCTTTTTAGTAAAGGCATAAGCAAGCAGGGAAGAAGGGTACAGGCTGTAGGAAACATGATAAACTACATAGAATAGTTTCAAAACACAGTGTATACTTTGAAGAACAAAACAACATTTCATTTGCCCTAATAGTTTAAGAGGTGCCAAATATTATGGTAAGTATATATTTTATTCTCACATGTATGTGAGGTTGGCATTATTAATCCCACATACTAGTGAAAAAAAGAGTGGCACAAAGCTGATAAATGATTTATATAAGATCATACAATACAATGATTTTCCCCATCCTTGGAATATCTTACAAGATGTAAATATTTCCTTCCTAAACAAAAATATGGCTGTGCATATAAGACCTTCCATGATATTCCTATGGGATATAGGTGCTAATTAATAAAGCAATGAAAAGAAAGATTGGCTTTTATGTATTTTATAGCTTTTAATATAACACAATTCCTGAAAAAAAGGTTGTTTAATGGGTATAAAAATATGTAGGATGTAGGTGTTTTTAAAATACACACTGTATTAGTATTTTTTCCTCAAAATTTCATTTTGTTTTATGATTGCTATAAAAATAATTTCATTATTTCCTTTAATAGAAATGAAAAGACAATTCTTCCTTTCATTTTGTTGAGTGACATCAGTCTATAAGTAAAATTACTAAGAAAATTTTAAAGACTGTCTTTCTATTGTCTGTGGAAGGTAATCTACTCCCAGCTGAGACAAGTATGGGAATGACATGACAAGTTACATTTTCAAAATAAGTATACCATGAAAATGATTGGAAGAACATATTCAATGAAGTTAAGCTTTACGTTCCCCAAACTTTGAAAATAGTAACTCTTGAAATATGTCTCATGTCAAAGAGAGATGATTAATTAGAAACTCAAAAGTAAAATCTAGATTTTCATTTACTTTTTACTCCAGACCTCTATGATCAGGATGTTGAAGAGAATATATAGTTGAAATGGTCTGTGGTTACTCCAGTGTCTTGCCGTGATACTGGAATGTAGCGCGACAACTCACACACTTTGGCGGAAGAGACACACCTGCATTGGAGCGCAGCCCCACAAAAGCTCAGCAGCGTGAAGATAATGAAAGGCCATCGTCTTTTATAGTAACTGCTTGTGGTTGTGAATATTTCTATGCGTCTCAGCCCTGCAGAGAGTGGGATAGTAGAACTCTCGTTGTCACTGGAGATTATTCTGCTCCCAAGTTCAAACAGATTAGATAGGTCTAATTCTTTGACAGTCCTGAAACATTACCTTATGGCATCCATGATTGCACAATTGTAGTTTTGAGTTGGTATAGGTTTTATCTCTAGTTATGATGCTCACATCCCCATAAGTAAGAGGAGGATCAATAGTAAAAGGAAACCAGCAAATTGTAGGCTTTGCAATAAATCTAAGGTATTAGGTGGACATAATTTAAACAGTTGTTTTCTGAAGAATAAACACATAATAGGAGAAAAAATGAGGCTCTAAAGGGATTATGCATTCCTAAATATTTTATAGCTCTGTTAAATGCAATGTGTGCTTTAGTTCCATGGCTGAATGTTTGCTGATGATCATTTACTCACAACTGAAAATCTAAAAGATACTATTTGAGGTTTTTTGTGTGGTTTCAGCCATGGCCCTTCTGCCAGGGTTTCACTGCATGATTGTAAAGAGCAACTCTTTGCATGTGAGAAGACAGATGCTGGTGGTTTAAGCAGGGAATGCACCACAGTGCTTTTACACAGCTGATATTTAATGATTTACCATTTAATGTAGTTCATCTTTCATAACCCTGAGTTCAAACAGAAGCAGCAGCTATTAGGGATGCAATAATATTGAGCTTCCCACCAACGACCTAGGAGAGCTTCTTGTGTAGTTTTAGCTACTGGGCCCATCTGCCCTTTCCCCTAAGCACGACGACTGAAGGAAAGAAACAGTTTACTTCCCGTCAGCGGAGTCCTGAACAGAATGTATAATTATGCCAGATAAAGATTTTCAAATCAAAGTCCTTGTGTTAACATCACTATGCAACATTGAAGGACAAAACAATGCACTTTATCTCATTATCAAAAGAACGCTGAGAAAACTAGGAGAATATATGGAAAATCATACCGAGTGGAAATCAATTAAAAGGGTAGAGGTGTCCCTGGTTTCAAACCTAGCAGATATATACTTATAATTTCTCCCAGCTTTTAATACTGTGGGAACTTTTTTTTGGTAAGGTATTTGAAAAGGCTTCTGTCCTCTGATTTTAGAAGACATCTATATAGATATAGACATGGAGTTGTACATATTTGGATAGATGGATGAATGCTTAGAAAGATTTATAGTTAGATGACAGCTAAAGTAATTAAATTACACAAAGGCCTTCAAAAAACTAAAGCATAAGAAATAGAAATTTAATGAGATTCAAGTCTATAGAGGGAGGATGATATTCAATATGCTGATGAGAATTACAGTATTAATATTATCAAAGAGACTACATATGTTTTTCCTATCCAATGCATTTCTGATCTTAATAATCTGTTTTCACCTTGGCATTAATGGTGAGCAATTACAAAGTAGATTATAGATTGTTGCCTTTTTTTCCCCTCTGGCTTTCTTCCCTTATTTGGGTAATACTAAAACTCTGTAAATTAGAATTTATAAAGAAAGAAGAGGATTAAGAACTTTCATTACAGTTATGGGCAGATCCATCAAACAACTGTTGCCTAGTTACATCTAATTTCTTGACGTTTATGGTGGGAAAAAAATGTATTTTCCTTTACCAACAGTATTATGATAAGACAATGAGGGTAGTTAGACCTCCACTGTAATCTCTGTGACGAACAAACTTAGATTGTGTCCCATTTGATGGGATGATCCCATCTAATGGGATCAGATGAATTAAAACTTCTTTATAGGTTCCTTCTACCTCACTGTAGTATTTTCATTCTTAAATCTAGAGTCAGGCTTCCCTCAAGGGACTTTTCTATTTGAATTTTTTTTTTTTTAAGTTTTGCCTATGGTTCAGAAGCATTTGTATTTAATTCTACGCACATTTGAAAACACTGCCCTAGAGATATTCATGCATTTTTCAAAGTTTGGTGATGCTTATTATTTAGGGTTTGTCATTCGGTGAGTAAATAGATAATTTGCATAATTTTATAATTATGCAATTATGACATTTAAAAAGATAAAGGCTTTCTATATGAGGTTACTGAAAAGGAGACAGTCAAAAGGGTAAATGTGTACTACCTTACACTTTACCATTGTAAAGTATAAAGTTGATGAAAATTCTTTTGTTCACTTTAAAGTGCCTGGTCTGTCACTGGTTCAGTATATAAGATTTCTGGATTCTCAGTCTCATCATTTGTGGAGAAAACCAGTCAGTTGTTTATTTGTACCATCGAACAGAATTCCAAGTGAGGAAATGGATACATCAATGTAGGGAATTGTGCCAAAATTATCATGATTTCATTTAAAAAGGAATGATCAAAATCTACATTCTATTTTAACTTAGAATTGTTTAGATAACTTGCCACAAATTGGAAAGCAGATATAAATGTGTCAACCTCAATTAGTTAGAAAGTTTGATTTGAAATTTCATCCAAATTCATTCTTTCAGTCTGAATAAAGACAGGTATTTTATGAGATTTTTATTTCCCTATTTGCTCAATTCCCAGATTTATAAGAGTTCTAACTTGAACCATGGCAGAAATGCCACCACAGAAACAGTGGGTACATTTCTCCAAAAATTTTTATTATAATTGTTTCCAGGCACAAGGGCATGTTATTATGTGGAAGTATATTTTAAGGCAGGATTCTAAGTTTATTTAGCTTTTTTAACTTTCAAAATAAAAATCTATATCTTTTTTTAAATTTTGGTTTTAGAAGAGAAGATATCTTGGTTCATTCTATTTTGATTAGCTTTCCCCTATTTGTTGGGTAACTATCATAGGACACTACGTTTTCTCAAATAATTAGAATATATTTCAGTTTTATTGAGTTGGGTCACTCAGTTAAATTTGGTCAGAGCACTCAATGAAACTGAACATTTCACAGTTGTCTATTATCATGAGCTGTTTACAAAGGAGCCTTTTAAAATAAGTTTAAAAGACAGGAAGACAAAAGTAAAAGTAAATGAGACACTGTCATGCAAAGAAAGTGTTAAATGGTGCCACATTTGACTGGAGGTGACTGTTAATATAACTGATATGTTTTAATACAGCTTGGAGACTACTGACATGTAAAATAAATCAAGTCACACAATGACTATTTTCAAATTTGAAAAGATAGAGATATATCAAATATTCTTAAAGACATGACCCAATACACCTTAGAAGCAAGAAAACTATGTCTGAATTCAAATTAGGAAGTAATAAGCCAACATTTCTGGGGAGAATGGTAGACCCTGATACAACAAGCATATTGTTTACAGATTTTTATTTACCTTGACCTTAAATAGTGTCATGTGTACATAAATCAGGACATTAAGTCATAATACTGATAAAATTCATTCAAAGACTGAAGGTATTATTGATACAAGAAGAAGGAAAAGAGATCTTACTTCTTTTATATACTCTCTTCAAAAGTCAGAGGAATAATTCATATTGGTAGCTAAAGGAATAATTAAAGGAGAATTACAAAAGAAAATATTAAGGAAAAGCACTGAGTGGAAACTTCTGAAAATTATTTTGCAAAATGATAATCAAAGTTAATGACAACAATGTGAATTTTTATCATAATGAATTAGCACTTTAAAATGGAATGATGGCAATGAAAGGATTTTCGTTATCCTCAAAATGTGAGTGTAAAAAGAATCACTTTTGTTATTCCTCATTTATCTGTACCTCTTTAGAGTAATAAGATAAGCCTACAGTATACCTTTGGGTTATAACAGATTTTGTTGTAATTATAAAATATACTTCAGGAAATTTTAAATTGTATTTTAGAGGAAAAAATGAGGAAGTAAAAAAAAATAATGTTTGTTGTACCTAGAATAAAGCATGGCATGAAAAGAAAAAATCTCTTTAATAAGGCAGCATTTCTCAGTGCATGATTTGAGGACCACTAGCCTTCGAATCACCTGAGAAACTTGTTAGAGACTTGTTAGAGAAATCCCCCTGATTCCAGGGGAATGGAATTTAGGACCTATTTCACTACATGCATAGTCACAGATGCTTCTTAAGCATGGACAACTTACAGAATCACTCCTGTAAAAGCAAATCTTTAGCCTGCACGATCACTTGGGATTACTGGCCAGAGCAAAGCAAACCAATGGGATTAGGGTATTTCTGAAACATGTAGAATAAAGAAAGAGAAGTTAAAATGTTCTCTGTTGCAACCTTGCACTTGGTAGGTTATCTTGCACATGGTGATCACTCAATCAATATATATTAAATGCAAGCATAAGTGGATTTTACACAGACAAAATATATACATGTAAGAACAGGATATCATGATTAAGAATTTTCAAAGTTGATTACTTAATCTACTATATGTATATAATATTTGAAACACAGGAGATAAATAATTTAAGTTACACAGGAGGACAAGGAACCAGCGTGTTTTCAAAAACTCGTCAGCAAGTCCTTGTATATATAAAAGATAGAGATTTTAAATTTGCCAGCTACAATTTTTAAAAAACTTAACATTTTTAAGTTGGAAGGTTGTTTAGGGTAAATATAGTTCCTATATTTAAAAATAAATTTATTATACTTAAAAAAATCAAGAACATATTTTGACATATTTACTGAATGTAAGATTTCACTTTGGTGATGAGAAAAATACTCATTTTTACATGTTTATTCATTTATTAATTCATTAATTAAGTACTTACTGGTGTGTATTCTGTTCATAGTTAAGGAAGATGCAGTCTCTGAACATGAAAATCTCATAAGTCCAATTTTAAGAGAAATGGTTAAATTACATTACAAAGGGATAAGGGCAAACATAGGTCTATAAATATGTGTCATATTTTACTGATGATCAGTAGTATAGCAGGGACGATTCTTTTTTTAAGCTCAGCCATGAGTCTGCTTGGAGACCACATAATTTAACGGGTAAGTATGTACTTGAAGGTGAAGGTCAAGGACCAACTGCAGTGGTATTTCAGTGCTAGCCCAGAAGGAAATGTTCACCTTTCTTTTACAGATGGTTACCCACTGAAGTTGAATGATCTGATTTGGGTCATTTTTTTTGAACAAAAGACATGAGCATTTACATCTAATTCTCTTTGTTGAAGTGAGATGTCATAGGCTTAATAAACATGTACTCAATTGTTTATAGACCATCATTAAGAGCAGCAGTAATATTTCCCCTTCCTCTTATCATATCTTTGCTGGGGACACCTCCTTCCCTACTATTGTTAAACTGGGTGTGCCTACATCCTGCTTCTTTTGTAATAATCTGTTTAACTTCTATAATAGTTTTGTCTACTTAATTAATGGATTAGTCCCTAAATACTGAGGACACTATTGCGTAATTTTAACAAAGAGATTGTATAAACACACACACTGGTGTCTCTTAATTAAGAATGTGATCGGTAGATGGAGGTATTTGGCAATAATTGAAATCGGCAAGTCATTAAAAGTTCTTCTGTGATATTACTAATTTGTTTGTAATAGCCTTCTAATTGCAGCATATAAACAAAGGCGAATGTGGGTTGGACTATATGTATAAAGTATCAATCTTGTCTTTTCTGCTTAAAGCAACTAATTTCTGCTTCTGGTAGAGTTGAAATAAGGACAGGAAGCTACATTCCATGCCTTTGACTGGGAACCTTTTGGGAAAGGTGCTCTTCCTTATAAAGTGTTTGTTGTCAGTTGGTACATTGTGTAGTCTAGGAGAAATCACAGAGATGCAGGTGTCTTATGAATAACCAGATGGGAAATGGAAGATGATCAAACTTCCTCGTAGACCTTATGAGTCAAATAGGAATGACAAAAGATTTTCCTTTGGAACGGTGAGGAGAGTGAAACTGAATTTTAAAATGTCTTGTATACAAATGACGATAATGCCTTACATAAGCTTCTTTCTTAAAGACATAAACCTGTTTTCTAGAGTTTTTTCCCATCACCAAAATACAGCCAGTGTCTGCGATTAGATTCAGCAGCTGTTTAACAGTGCCAGAAACACTTACAAACTTCCAAACCGTTTCCTTCAAGCAAAATAATGTCCTTCAAAAAGCACACTCGGAATTCATTCACCACTGACTCAGAGGGAAGAGTGCCACCTATTGAATCATGGTCTCAGTATTCACAGCACCTGATGGTCCTTCCCTTCCACCCACCCTCCAGCACATCCTGTTTGCCTCAGGCATTGGCTATAATAATGCTCTGAGGTGGTCTCAAGTTCACATGTACGTGTGCTTATATCAAGCTTTATAATTTGAGGAAAACACATGAATTTTAATCAGTTTTTAAAACAACCAGGCCTCTCTTCTCATTTACTAGAATGGAAAAAATTCACTTTTATTACCTTAAAGATGCCAAATACTGCCATTTTATTACTGTGGGAAGCTGGAAGTCATTTCCGAACTCTTTTGGCAAGGGTGCTATGTAGAGCATCCAATTCAGTTCTTTAAGTGTCTTCTGAGAACAGCCACACAAACTGATTTACTGTCTTCAGGAGTTAAAGGGATCTTTTCTACCCTGAAACTGCAGAGAGAAAGGTGAAATGTGTTTAAGAAGCATCCCATGAACCTTGCAAGAGTCAGACAGCACAGAGTGAGTTAGATATAGAGAATGTTTTGAAAATCCACACACACTTTCCAATAGGTAACTTTTAATTTGGTTTAAAATGTTATGTTGGCAACCTTTAAGAGCTGTGATGACTTTTGAATATTGATCAATCAGTCTTTAGACAACCTCCACAAATTTCTTACACACAGTGACTTTGGAGCCCTGATTTTTTTCTTCTACCTTACTCTTTGCATTGTAAATAGGTTTTGGTACACATTTGCAATCAATACTGTGTTATATTAAAATATACATATATGTGTGTGTATCTATATGCACATATAAATCTGATACATTTATACATACAGATTATATATACACCTATATCAATATACCCCCTCACTCCATATTATGATGGCAGCACTTAAATTTTATAAACAAATGTTTGACTGATTGGGCAAAATTAAACCAAGAATAAGAGATTTTTCATATCTTTTCATTTATATAATTGGAAGGTAGAAGACTCCAATCACCTTTCTTTCTATTCAGTAATAACCAGTAAAATATTGAATTTATGTTCAAATTAAACTTTGAACAAATCTCCCATAGTATGACATGATATAAGCCTGGCAGCTACTGTTGTTATTAATTAAAATATATTCTCACACTTGCATATTTTGCTCCCAATATTATTTTTGTTGGCGCTTTTGACTGGGCTTGCTTGTGCAGTCATAGCACTTAGTCACAGGAGGCAAGTACAGTAAGAGAGAACTAAGTAAAATAATATATTACATTGGCAAATATTGAGTGCTTTATAAATATGTGATGAAATAATCAACAAATTATACCACTGTGGAAAATAATATATCACATTAAAAATGAGAGACTGTCGGATAGTGTAAAGGAAACCTAGTAAATTCTTTTTCTTGACAAAAATCAGTGAACTAATTGACTTTAAGTAAAAGACTAATGTTGACTTGTTTTTATATTTTTAAGCTTTCACTAGTAATTGTCCAATGCAACTCTCAAAGCGGTGGATAATTTTTCTCTGGTTATAAATAATCCCAAATCTTTCATGGAGAAATCTCTCCTGTAATTGGAATCTTATCAGAGCATTATATTCATAACATATACATAATCATAAATAAATATTGATAAGTAATTCCATCAAGGTACCCACAACGGTAGTTTGCAGTTTCATTTCTTTTTAAAGTGAAATGTTTAAAGTTAATGTTTTCTTACACTGCTGTGGCAATCAATGAGGACTTTTTTTTTTATCTTGTTCTGAACAAGTAGGTATACATAATAGACTCGGAGTAGTGTAGTATTAAAATACTAGACTTTCTTTTTCCTTTCCTGGTTTGGACTGGATAATATATCTGTTTTGAAGCAAAAGATTCACATTTGGCAGTAGGTTTAAGATTTCATGCTGTTTTCACAGCTAAATGTAGTAGGGGTAACAGAGGCCAAATCTTCAAGTAGCACCTGCTAGGCAAATGTGGGAGGGCAGTGGAGTGCAATACTGCTCTTCCATCCAAAGGCATCTAGGGGAATAAATGTCTGCCTTAACATGAGTGAAATCAAACTCACAAACTTTGACATATAAATATGTGTGTGTGTGTGTGTGTGTTTGTGTGTGTGTAGAGATATGTATGAATGTATGCATATGTAAAATAAAAAAGTAGAGAAAATTTCCAATAGCAAATTTCACTACTAGCTTGCTGAGTCATCATTAATAACTATTAATCAGAATCAATAGAAGAAAAATGGTATTTAAAAATAAGGTAGGAAATGATTACATTAAAAATGTTTGATTTTTTTTGAAATATGTCTAAGGAATTCTGTTTTTAAAAGCTGGCACATACATTAGACTAACTCATATATTTTTACGTGTAGATGTCACTTATTCTTTTATATATTCACCTACCCATCCACCCATAATCCACCCTTCATCTAATCATGTCTAGCCCATCAAAGTGTTACTAAAGCATTTTATTCCTTTACCCTTTCATAAACACAATATATTTCTGGTGTCTGCAACTTGCCAGACATGGTTACTAGTGATATAAAGACATAGAAGATGGGGTTCTTTGCCTCAAGGAGCTTGGAGTCCAGCTGGAAAGAAAGTTAAGTACATCAATTCTATGTAGTATGATAGATGCTATGATAGCAATACCCTGTGAGGGCAAAAGAGCTTGTAAATCAGATTGGTGGATCTGGCAAGGCTAACATTAAAGCTTAATTTTAGAAGATAAGGAAAATTAGGTAGGTGGTAAAAAGGAAAGGTAATTCTAGAGAAAAAAGACATTGCACTGCAAAATGTGTCCTTAATTGGCATTTGTTTATATTCACAACATAATTATTTAACAAAACTCCATTATTTTATACACAACAATGTCCTGGGGAGGCAACAGAGCTGAGTGGTTACATATACTGGATCTAGAGCCAGACTTCTATGTCTATACTTATTCAACTCTTCTACTTGATAATCTGGGTGAAGTTACTCAACTTCTATCTGACTGATTTTTCTTTTCTATCAGTCATGAAATAATCTTTCAATATAGAGGGTTGGACAAGTCATGACATTTTTTCTATGCAAAACATGTTATGACTTTTCCAACAACCCAATATATTAGCTAAGATAGTGTTTTTTGTTAAAATTATCTTTTTGACAAAATGATGATAATAATAGTATTTATTATTATCCATGAGGGGATGTATGAGATTAAAAAGCTAAGATTTATTATATTCAGTAGCCAAAGAGATTTTCTCCTTTGTAAAACATAAAAGTGCTTGCAGTAAGGTCGCAAAACCACTCAAATACCCGGAGATCAAATTTTGTCTCTGCAACCTTTCAACTCTAGGCAAGTTACTTAATGCCTGTGCCTCAGTTTCTTCTGTCAGGTGAGATTTTTCACAGCAAGATCTCTCTGGAGGTGTCTGGGAGGATTAAATAGGGTGAGATGTGACTGGCATCATCGAAGGATTTGTGTCATCATCCCAAAAATCCTTTAAAATGCTTAGAAAATACATAATGGCTAATCTAAGGATTGTGAAAAATATATTTCCCAAAATACTTCCTATAGTTTGAGAGATCACATATAAATATTCTCATCTGCATTCGCCAACTCTGGAAAACACTCTTGAATGTTATTGCTGACTTTGATAGGCTGCCTTTGCATCTTTGCCAGAACTTGCTCTGGGTTGCAGCTATTCATAGAATGCCCTTGGATAATGTGATAGGTTGAATTTGAATTACTCCTCCACTCATTTTGGAGGCAGCAATAATGGCAACTGAAATGGTCATCTGAAGAAAGAACTAAGCGTGGACAGTTTCTAATAAAATCTCTGTCTTTTTCTTGTCCTTACAATAACCCAAAAGGAGATAATATAATGCTATTTGAGTAAAGAAGTGCTAAACGTGGTAATATAAAAATGAGCTGTAGATAAATAATACATGCTTTGAAAGACTACTAATCTCAGGTGCAATACAAATACAAAAACTTGTCTTTTCTAAAAGCCTAGATTATAGGAAAACGTATTACTTTAGATCTGTTTTAGACATATTTTTAATCGCAAATATTGCTTTATGGCTGACAACCCCCTGCAAATATACTGTACATATACAGACTAACTTTAAGATAATTTATCATGTTTTCTAATATTATTATAATCTTTGATCTCTCAAACATCATTCAACACCTCCCCACTTCCCCAACATACCAATTACTTAATAATGTTACATCTAATGCCTGGGCTTCTCAGTCTGCCTGAAGGAGTAAAGAAGTTCCAGGCTGGCATAGCTTTTATTTTATTAATTTTTTTTTCTTGCCTGCAACCTGATTTCTTCTGGGTCTGACCTAATTCCTTTGATGCCTGGGGCTTGAAGGCCTCTGTTAATCTGCATCATGGATGTCTGCAGGAAAAGCAAGACAATTGAAAGAAAAGTAAATGAAGGAAAGAAGGGCAACTGGGCAAGAGTACTCTCTACAACCAAAATAAGCATTTTTGAAAATGCTTATGTACTGAAAGCAGGACATTTTTGTTCTACCACACCCTTTAAAGAGGAACCTATATTGAATGCATGGAATAAATGCTAAATTCTCCCCTCCTTTTGATTTTTTTTTAGCTCATTTGTAAAACATTTTAGGACTACAACAAAAAAAGGCAATGGTAGACTGCTAATTGTAGCATCATACAATGAATTCCAATGAAAGAAAAAAATCTTTTGTTTTCTGAAAAATAAGTCATGTTCTAGAAGTTATAATGAAAGAAAATGTTTGCCATGACTTTGATGTACAGATCATACATAGTCTAAGCTTTGTTACTAAGCTTTGGAACGTGCTTATATTCAGAGCTTTTTAGACCTGTCCACTAACTTATAGTTCCACTGGGTCTGTTGCCAGTTTCTTTTTTCTTTTGGGAAGCAGGTTCTTTTTATGGCTCAACTATGCATTCAACATCTTGTAGTCATTAATATACCAAAGGCAGAGGGTACAGGGGGCAGATTTTCAAAGTGTCTCTGCTTACTTGATTTTGGATTACTATCACTGCTGGGGGAGAGGGAAGGTGAAATTTATCCTTCCTCGGTAACAAATCACAGGTTTCTATCTTTGAGATGGTAAGTTGTGATGTTATATGCATGGATTTATTCAAAAAAGGAGAGGTGTCTTGTCCATTTGTGATTTGATCAATGACAATTCACAAAGACTATCAGTACACCTGCTCTTGTCAGAGGAGATGCATTTTATCTAAGGGAAGAAAATGATCAGTAATGGTAATTGTTTTCAACACAGTAGCATGGCATAGTACAGGGATATTTTCACTTCACAGATGTTTAAAATCACTTGGCGTTCAGCCTTTAAACTTGTTATTCAGTTGGCATTTGAATTCATGTTTCATAGCAATGTGTCTTAAATAGAAACAATCCTCTGAATTTTAGAGCTACACTCTTTGCTACCCTACCTGCTTACCCTACACAGCTTTTGCGATTCAGGATATATTTGTAGATTCAAAATACTAATTTTGGTCAGTTAAAAACCATTTATTCATTATAAAATAATTCATTATAAAATAATTTGCAAATCAACATGTGTTCATAGTATGTATATGTATATGCACAGGTGTATACAATATACACAAAAGTATATATAAAGTATACACTTTTTGTGTTCCTCTACTGGGTACTGGGTGTTCTTCTTTATATTCTCCTTTTATTTGCACTCATATTTAATAGTGATCTTACCCAGCTGCTGAGGAGGAAAGAATAAAAATAGGAATTTAGATCCATGCAAGTCACAACCTAGAAAACCCACTTAGCCATAGTAAAAAATTGATAGAATGTTAGCATATAGTTTAAATCATTAGGAATTATCACTTTGTGTTTGTGTGTGTGTGTGTTTGTGCGAGTTCACTCTAGTCTACATTTTAGCATAAGCCCATGGAGTCAATATTTTTCACACTGATGAAAAAATTTTCAGTTTAATATGAAATATTGAATATTATTAAATCTGAATATTATTTCTAACATTACTGAACAGTGTAAATCTCCACATAATTTCCTATTTGTTTCAAAGAAATAGAAAGTCATGTAGTGGAACAAGATGTTCCTACTTTATTTCATTGGCCTCTTCCACATAAACTAATGAACATCTAGAAGCAGAAAATTCAGCTATACTTTAGGACCCCAAACCAGAGATTATAGTTTTCCTTTGGCACAACTATCTAAAACAATCTTATATTTAATAGTTTATATTATTTGATTTTGAAATACACTATAGTTTGTGTATTGGGCAGATAAAATATTAATTTGCCTTTGTAAAATTGTACACCCTTGGGGGACGTTGTATTTTATGGATAGGTGAACAAGAATTTTTTAGCAGTACATCTGTATAACTGACATTTTTATGCTTTCTCTCATTTTTAAGTGCAAGTTAAAGGACATGACTATCACATTCCTAATTTTCTTTTTTATTTCATTTATTTATTTGGGTTAACATTGATTTACATCATTGTATATGATTCAGAGGAACAGGTTCAAACCTCCTCAGATGTGTATCACATTCCTAATTTTAAACTGCTGTTGAACTCACATTTTGATTCAATATAATAGTTTATATGGTCATAAGACAAGATTAAATGTGTGTGTGTGTGTGTGTGTGTGTATGTCTGTGTGTGCATGTGTGCGTACCTGCTTTCCTCAGAAACAATTATTTTTGTTTTCAGTTAATGATTTATTTTTACTTTAATTAATATATATGACATTTCATAAAGGATGCTTGCTACCTATTATACTGAACTAAGGAAAAAACATTAAAAACAAGCATTGGCGTCATCTGGGAGAGATTGCATATTTTCACAAAAATGAAAAATTATAACAAATATCAGTTAGATTTGTGTTGTATAGGTTTACTCTGTCGAATTTCCCATGCATCTTAGCTTATTTTTATAGAATTCTGACGAGTAATGTTGTGGTGTTAAATGGTGGTGTTAAATGTTCAATTCCTCAAGCAAGCTATACCAAACGCTTACAATAATCCTCCAACAATTACCAACAGAATAGATGTACATCACCACAAATGAGATGTAAACTGGTAGAAGACTGAGCCTCTTTCCTTTTCCTGTGTGTATTCTGTGTAAGAATCCCACTGTATATAACTAATAGACAAAACTGCAACGAGGTGATTCTGTAATACAATATATAATGGAACAGAAACCAAATTGCTTGCATTTCTACTATGCTAACCCTTTTCTCAGATGATCTTGGCAGCTTTGCTTTCTCTAATTTTGTTAACTTCTCACAGATATAAAAATGTGCACCCCAACCCTGTGGCTCCTTCCCCTCCCTTCTTTACTCCTTCCTGCTGTTTCATTACATTTTCTTATGTGCATACCATAAAGTCCTCTTGGACACATAATAAGATTTGTGCCAGACTATGTTTCTTGGCTTTAATGGTTAGTTAGCTTTCCAGAATACACATGCTGCTTTATACATGCTTTTATTACTGACATCATGAGAATGCATCTCTCCTATGTTTACAATTGGGTGTTCACCCTTAAATAAAAGCAATGAGATCAGGTTGTTTAAGAGTATCTTTGAAAAGCAGAATAAAAACAGCTGTTATCTGCTTGAACCATTTCATTTTCTTTCATGATCTGAATGATAATGATGTGTAGCAGTGGGCAGTCTCCAGCTCTCATTATATGCCATACATCAGAGCCTCTTTCAGGTTGGAATTGGGTCTCTGTCCCAGAGTTCCAACAGGATCGTTTCAACCTCACTTCTAACAGGTGTTGGTGTTTGCAGGAGAGGTTGAGGGGAGGATAAAACACCTTTGCTTGTTCCCCACTGACCTCGGGATTCAGGAGGCTGGTTTTCATCGGCAACATGGGTTTGAAAGTCAAACCAGGTCCTTGCTAAAATTTCTTACACCAGGAATAGATTACAAATATTTCCACATGTCAAACAAATGAACAATAGGGTGGTCCTCTTAATCAGAGCTCTCCTAAACCAAGTACAGATGGTAGCAATGAACTTCTCTTCCATGAAGATTTCTTGAAATAGGAGGAAATAGATTGCACAGAAACACACATTTCTGCAAGTGACACTACACAAAGAAAAGAAGCTCAAACTAAATGTAACCCAAACAAAACAATAATATAAGTTTTCAAAAATCCCAGTGTTCTCAGTGATCCAAACTGGAAGGTTGATTGAGCTTATTTCCATTCAACACTCCCTCATCACAAGCTGTTTCTGAAGATTCTGCGATATTTGCCTAGAGACTGACAAGCTGAAATTGGTTTTAACCTCTAGAGTCCCCTTTTCATATCACAGATGTTGCTGATTGGGGAGCAGAGTTCTGCTTTCCCCAAAGTCTGTGATTTCTGGGCTCTGGTGGCATCTACCATGGAGAACATAACTCCTCTCAGACAACAATGTCATTTGTTATTTTTAATTAACAGAAAAATATCGATAGGAATGGTTGAAATTGCATAGTATTCAAATCTTGAGAGTGAGGAGTCAGAGAAGCGATTCTATTTAAGGAACAGCCTCGAGGCCAGACCCCTGGCTGCATTCGTCTGGCCCAAGCTGTGCGATAAGTAAGCCTCTTCCAGAAACTGGGCTGGGAATCTCTCGGGTATGATGACTCCTGGGAACGTTCTCTATGACCAGGTGTTACTATTTAGGAAGAGGATATTTCAGATGTTTTAGCAAAATCGGTTCCACTTCTTCTCTCAAGATTGTTGCTATTATGGTCCTGTGAAACCCTTCAAGGTGAGGGATCAAAAGATGCTAAGATGTCACTCAGCTCATACCTTATCTTAAAACAGTGTTAAACGTAAATTGTATTTGAAAGGTGAAAATTCTATTGTGAAGCGGTTACCATAGAGGGTCTGTGATTTCCACTGATAAAATTCCATGATGTAAAAACTACCAGAGGCCATTTTTCTCTCTAGCTTAAATCTTTTCTACTGCAGCTAGAATATACTTCCTCTTGATCTGTTCTCAGTAAAAGAGCAATATTCAAAATTGTTTAATGTATGGGTAAAGATTTTTTAAAGTCTCCTCTTAAACTTTTTGAAGATAATTACAGTAGAGAAAGGAAATTTTTCTACTAATAGATTAAATGTGTCTTAAGCCTTAGATTAATTATAATCTTTTTCAAGAGGACTAAGTTTTCATGAGAAGATAACATTTTATTGGATTTTAAAAGGAAACGAAATAAAAGTATTACATGTGATACTATATATGCCATAATCATATTTCCACAATGACTTTTTTTGGGAGAGGGGAGGAGATTATTCAACTGATTTTTTAATTTCTTGGAGAGTTGCAAAAAATCTATGGAAACAGCCTCTATTATTATTTTGAGACTATAATATAGTTCACTTAAAGTATGAAATAGTATATTTCAACCTCTTAAATAGTTTCCTAACTATGTGAAATTATATTTGAAGACAGGTCTTGTCTTATCCAAAATAGATCATCCAAATAAACACAGAATCATTGGAAATCCTAAAAAAAATACTTCAGTCTTCCCATTTTTTTTGCGTAGTGTTAAAAGAGTGATAACATCTCAGTGAAATATAATTTTAAGCAAGTTCCATCTCACAAGCTGGGCCTTACTCACAAAGTAGTTGCAACTGTTGTTAGGGTTGTTAATGAACTGTTATAAAATTTAGTGCAATTTGTGTACTTTGTCACAAAAACTAACATAGTGATTTCTATGTTAAAGAAAAGACAGTGAATGATCATTTCAAATATGAAACATCAACACTATTGAGCGATATCTAGAAATTATCTTAGAGTTAAACATGACTTTAAGAATCTTTACTAAAAGTGGACCTCTCTAGTGGCGCAGTGGTTAGGTGCTGCGCTGTGGAGCTGTAGGCAGCTGCAACAAGAGTTCCACGCCCAGCAGGGGAGATTCCCACATGGCGTGGCAGACCTCTCCTGCCTCACCCGCTGCTCCCCTCAGCAGTGTGTTTCCCTCGATCTACCTGTTCTGCTCCCCACTCTGTCTCTGGTAAACCCTCTTCCAGCCCCACGCCTCTGTACCCCAGCTTGTAAGTATAAATAAATCTTAAAAAAAAAAAATCTTTACTAAAAGCCACGTTAATACTCAATTTGGATATTGTGCATACAAGTCTAAAAGTATTTTATAGTAGTCTTGGTTTATCTTTTAGTCTGATATAATTAAATTTAAAAGTTGTCACATAGTTGTTCATTAGAGGGAATTGATGACTACATGGGACAGATGAGAGAAAGATAATTCTGATGAAATAGTAAGAGGAAAAAATGAAGGAAAACAAAGAGGTGATTTAATTCTCCACTTAGAAAGCTGTATTAGTCTGGAGAAAGTTGACTACTCATCAGAACATGGATACATAAATAGACATATGAAATAGTAGTTAACATTTTAAAATGCTTTCAACATTCCAGGCATTTTGTCCAGTGTGCATGTGTATTCAGAGCCTTCAAGAGAGGTGGCTGGCAGTATAAACTCTAGGTTTGAAAAAAACGAACCTTGCTTCATATTAGTTGTATGATCTTGGTCAGAACACATCTAAAATGTGATAAACAGTAATGATAGAACTTTCCTTATAGGTTTTTTATGAGTTTTATCATGGAGCAGCTATTGGGAAAGTTCTTGGAATAGTATTTGTGACACACTAAGCACTAAATATAGTTTTATTAAAACATTCTCATAAGAACTACCAATGATAAAAACTGTTATTTATATTTTAAAGGAAAATTAATCAAAGTCCCCAAAGTTGAATGTTTGCCTAAGTTCATACATCTAGTAGGTAGCAGCAAGGGGATGGTTAGTTATTCTGTATGTCTCACTTCAGGGGCCACAAGATTCCTGTAGAATGAACTAAAAGCACATGGGGTCCATCCATAAACTTTTACTACCAAATAAAAATTTATAATCAGAGTTTCTAATAAAAACCAAGCATCCTACTCTATCTAAAATCTCTGCTACTTTAAGAGTGGTAGGTAAATAATATAGAAATATATAAATTAAAAATATGTATGTAAGGGTGTGGCTTTTTTAAATTTTTAAATGCATTTATCCATTTCAAGAGTACCTGCCTATTGAATTTTTGATAGTAACCCTACTTTTGATATGAAAATCTAGAAGTATTATCATTAAAGAAAACTGTCAAGCAAATTCCAGCAGATACTTTATTTTTTATTGTTGCTATATTGGTATTAATTGCTCATTACCAAGGTCATCTTATCAAAGACATCTTCCCAGATTCCTCTGAGTATATCAGACATGTTGGTTAGATTTTCTCTCAACTGAGTGAATCTTTCTAGCTTTTGTTTTTCACATTTTTTTATTACACATTAAAAATATTTTGTGCACATGAGTGTTTTCTCCATTTCACTACAGCTCAGTGAATGTAGGAAATATTTGTGGTTTGCCCATCTTTTTTCCTGTGGCACCTATCGTGGTGCCTAGCATAGACTAGGATAACTGCTCAATAAATGTTTGACAAATGAACAAATAAAAGTCACTGGCCTCTGACAAGGCTATTTCGGGGTGACAGTCATAAGCAGTTCAAATAAAACTTGGTGCATATTTGTGGAATGTTGCAAGCCGTGTGAATATAAGAATTCATTGTGGATGATGCCATTTCATGGTTGTAACAAGTAGTGAATATGGAAAGATAACACTAGAAAAACTTTTAAAAAAGAGAAAATAAGTTCTGACTATAAAGTGAAACATGAGTTATCATTTTGTTTTAGAGGAGTTTTCTTAAGAAGAGTTTTAAAAATGTTTCCGCAGTATTTTTTCCACTTTTCCATCGAGTCCTTTCTGTAATCTATTAAAACAAGCTGGCTGTAGAAACTGTAGGTTAGAACAATGTATACCAGGAGGGCTGATGGCAGCAGTAATATCACCTTTATATGGAGGATTCTCTTGCTATGTATCAAGGAATCGTCACCCAGTGACCCCTGGGTACCGGAACGTGTATGTGATTAATCAAGGAAGCACCTTCTTTGCTGAACTCTAGAGGGAAGTTTCTGTACCCAGCAGGTGAAATAACATACTAGGGAGCTTGGCAGGCAGAGTGACATATTTCCTCCTGACCTCAATTTCTCAGATACTGTGTTGTCTGTTTGTGGATGACACACTCAGTGGGAAAAACACCAGGCTAAGAAAAACAGCAAGGATCCTATCATAACCCCATGGTATTGGGAGATGGTTATCTTCTCATTTAGTTAAGGAAAGAGGTTAAATTTCACTGGTTCTTGAGAAAGAAGAAAGATAGGCTAATTTGCTTGCCTGTTTTGAAAGAAAGTATGTCATCTACTAAGTCTTTCATTGCCAATTCATACACATTTAGTTTATTACTTGAGAAATTACAAAAAATTACTTTTAATTCTTTAGAGAGAAAGCATGGTTATCACATATTACTTGCTCTCTGTGGTCAAATGAGTGATTATCTTTAAGGGAAGGATATGTCTAGGGGTTTTAGCATAATATACATTTGGGTTTTATTTTATTTTAAATCTAAATGTTAAACATGGGAACTTTATATGGGTTTTAGTCCTTAAATAGACAATCCACTAATGCACAGTAAGTTGATCAAGGAGCTGAAAGTGATGCTGCTTAATTACTTTAGGATATTTCCTGAATTTGATTTACAAATTCTTAGAAATCAAGTACTGTCAACTTATAAACATTCTTAAATGAGCAGGCAATGGTGTAACATTATAGGTATTCAATTATTAATTGGTTGATTGATGTATACCTATTATGTGGGGTGGATTCCTTATTCATTATACTCATGTAGCCATTTGATAACTCTCCAATATTAAGCTTTGGTTAGGTGTTGGTGTAAGGATCTTATAGGACGGAGGAGGGTAACAGCTTCTTCCCATCACCATCCTACCAGATAGGCCTCTCATTGGTGTTTCTTCCTCACTGCTAAATTAAAACATAGGGACTTTCACATAATTAGAAAGAGAGAAACAACTCGTAGAATCTTTTTTTGTTACCGAAAGTTAAATCATACAGATTTAACTTAGGGAGCAATTCGAACAGGAACTACTAGTTAGCTGTTGAAGTCCTCACTTCTGAAATAATTATGAACGTTCTTAGATTTGAAGATAAGGAATTTCATAAAATCCTACATATATGAGCAATGATTTTTCATGGTTATGGAGTTCTGTGTTTTATCTGAACTTTCTGCATACCCAGGTTATAATCACTGATCTCCTTTCCACCCCAAAATAAAAAGACAACTGGGAATATTTAAACATTGCTTGCTGAGAATTTCTGATTTGTTAAAAGTATAATTGCTAATAGAATTTTTAGCATATAATTTATCTCCTCTGTAATGAGAGACTAGGGAACTAGTTATACATTTTTTTCTTTCTCTTTTCCTTTGTAATGTTAGATCTCCATTGGAGAGGGAAAAAAAAACTAACAGCTGGAATTTATAACTGTTTGGAAACATCAACAATGTTGAAATTTACACTCCCATGTGCAGATGTTATCAGACAATCAAAAAAATGTGTACAAACAATGAAAGAGGAAAGCAATTTTATCAAAATGTGATTTGGTTGAACGAGGCACCAAAAGTTACACTTTTCTGTTTTCAGAAAAACATTGAGAATCAACAAGATGAGATGGATTATATTAGAGCAAGATTTTGCAATAGATTTTCTAACTCAGTGATAGTTATGGCTTATATTAGATGACTGACTTTATGAACTATGAATGGTTTTACCTCTACTGCATTAAATAAACAAGAGAGGCTGAACTAATAAGAAGAAACTGTCAGTTGGCCCTCTTTCCCACTGGATTTCAAGATTGTAGTCAAACACATATCTCCCTAATACTATTGGGCATGGTCTTTAATAATATGCTCCCAGCTGAGAGGTTGGGAAAGTCCTCCACTGCTAATTTAGATCTTGCTTATCTACGAGAGATTGGTTAATCCAAGTATAGCATTTTGGGATGTGGGATTAGACTAATACCACTCTAATAGAGATAATTTTTTTGTGCTTCCTTTGGGCTTTATCTGTCAAGCTAGCTCTTTGTTAGCATTAACTTACTCCTCCAGTATAATTTAGTAGAAATTGGTAAAAATAGATGAACCTTAGTATCTATAAAGACCCTTAGGCAGCAAAGTTATATGGGAAGGTAGGCATAAAACTTAAATATTTCAAACATATTCAAATCTTCTTCCTAAAATAAACTTTATTTATTTCTTATATCCAGGTAGGAAGTTTTTTCTTAAGTTTAGGAAATGCCTTTTATTTTGTGGGGTGAATTGGGGTGAATGGCAAGAGTTATACATTTGGTGCTTTTACACATGGTTTGGAGATACTAATGCTATCTCGATTTGAAAGAGACCTTTAATTAAGGAGGTAGTATTGTGTAGTGGTTAAAAGAACGCACAATGGAACTGGATGACCCAAATGTGAGTCTTGGTTTTGTCATTTGCAGATTATATGATTTTGTGAGCTAGATTATCCCAAACCTATTCCATCTCATCAGTAAATTGGCACTAATGATTGCTATCTAAATTAAATAAGATGATATATATGACATGCTTGGTATAGTAACTAAAGTACCTACAATTGTAGGGGTGTTATAGGTATTAGTACTATTATTATTATTCTTATAGAAGCATTCCCAAGATTCATTGATATCAGTAACGTACCTATTCCTAGATAGTCTGTTTCTCCTTTCCAGAAGGAATCCAGCTATATATCTTCCGATTAGAGAAAAGACACTAAAGCATTCAGTGTGAGATAGGTTTAGATTCCAAGTGAAATATAAGTGACTAAATTGTCAAGTGTTAGTTTGAATTTACCATAGTTATACTTCTGCAAGGAAAAACCTCTATTACTGCATTCAAAGGGCACATGAAGATAAAGTCCAGAGCACATTCTAGAGAGGTAACAATAGAAAAATAAGTCCTTCCTTTTTTTCAAAAGAAAAAAAGTATGTGAGCCATAGATAGGAAATGATAGTGAAGTACATGAAAACTGAAGGTTGTTTGCCAACTCCTCAGTTTATGGTTTTTTGTTTGTTTCTTCTGCAGAAAAACATCGAATGGTTATGGAAAATGCCTGAAGAATGACTGCATACATTGGTAGAGAAAGAAGCAGTACTAATTCATCATTTTCAGTGTTTGCATTAAAATAACAAAATCACAGAGCAGCTCTGCTATGACAGCACTTAAAACATTGTATTACGATTTATGTTAACATGGCTATCTCACCCACAAGTGCTACAAGTACAGGGTCATATCTTATTTGTATATCACCAATCCTGAGCACAGAATAAGTGCTCAAAAATGAGTTTGCTGCACCAATGAATCAATTTTGGTGAGTCCCAGATAAGAGCATTCATTTATCTCATTTGTTAACAAACTTGATTGCCTGTTATACTTTAAAACAGCAAATGCTAAACTGAAGCTTAAAATGAATTTCTAACTCAGTAGTTACCAAACGATTTTAGCATGAAGATCTCCTTTAAGTGTCAAAAATTTTTATGAGTATTTGTACTTGAATTATCTCTTGATTGAGAAAATACATGACACAGCAACTGCCAAAGCAGCTCCCACATCTATTTAAAACTGGTAATATAAAGTGTGTTTGTGGCAACATCTTTGTAATAGCAAAACAACTGAAGATCCATTATGAAAACATAATAAATGTCCACCTATAGCGGATTGGTTAAATAAATTATGCTGTACTTACATAATGAAATATTTCATTCATAACACTAAAAAAAGAAGAAAGGATGGTAGATCAATATGTACTGATACAGAAAATATGTCCAAGAGATATTAAGAGAGAAAATAAAATTGCATCATGGAAGTACAATATAATTTCCTTTGTGTAGGAAAAACTACACAAATCTGCTGGGATGAATATGAAAATATTCTGGAAGAATATACAGTAGCTTAAATTGAATATAAAAGAAACAGGGTATTTATTTTTCAGATCATAAATTATTATATTGTTTGATTTTTCCCTCATGAGAATAAATTATTTGTATTTTAAAATCAGAATAGTGTATCTATGTCTTTATTATATGTTTGTGTGTGTGTGTGTGTGTATATATTCATACTTTATGGAAGAAATATATACTCTGCCACTGGCCCATACTTAGTTCATGCCTCTATGTGAAAATTCTTTGTAATAATTCTGCAGCTTCCCCATAGTTCTTTCATTACAAAAATGAAAACCAGTCTACATCATTTTGTGACTCTTTTAACTTTTTGAACAAACAAATAAGTAAACCAGTGGTTTTTAAAATGCTTGCTATCTGCACCATCCTTTATTCATGTTTATGAAATAGCTTTGCAAAGCCCAGTATTAGAATAGATAAAAGCAGAACTTTTCTGACTGATTTCAGAATGAAGCTTCAGAACTCTCCTCCTGCTTGTTCCGGGGCAGCCTATAGTGGAAGTGAGGGGCATAAGTGGGGAAGAGGAATTCATACAACACAGAACACAAAATGTTCTAGGAAGCCTAGTGTGATTTTGTCTTTGTGCTTCTGTTGGGTCTGGTCCCATGACTAGAGTGCAATCTCTATTAGGAAAAAAAGAGCTTGTCCCTATTATTTACAGGGTCCCTCTTTTCAACGATGGCTACATTATTAAATGATGAGGATTTCAACAAAGATTAAATTATTCAGAGTAATCTTGCTGAAAACAATGAATTCCTATTAAAGAAACTTTTTCTTAAAAGCATCTAAGAGGTGACAAGATACTAAAGTCTACTGAACAAACTGAAGAATAAGCAAACTGAAGAATAAGAATAACCTAGAAATGCAAGTGGATCATGGATGACTTAAGTTGATGACTTTGCTCCAAGGTTATTTTTTCATCCTGTTAAATTAGAGCTATGGCTTTTGGCAGACTTTCCAAGACTCCCCAAGTAAGTAAATATAAATGATATCCCACCTATATTGAGCCGGGACACCAGGGCCCCGATTCTCAAAGGACAAAGGAACCAGCAGTAACCATGTCTCTGCCATTTCTTCCTCTGCTCCCAATGGATCTGAGTGAGTGTTGATTTGCCATATCACAGAGCAGGTGACAAAAGAAAGGACAACCTGTCCTAGAGAAGTTTGCCAACATTTTTGCAGACTTGAATCCTACACTGTGCACTATCTTGGGGTTCAGGATCTTTAATCTATAAACTTTGATTTGAGGTGGTTCCAGACAATTGGTATCCCTACATATCAGGCAGAAATCACCATATTTTCTATCTGTAGCAAAGTACCTTTATGCTAGGACTGAAGGAATCCCATAACTTAGTACACAGGGAAACACGGCACTGTGAGTGACTACCAGGAGAAGCATCAGTCAGCGGGACAAGGCTACAGACTTCAGGTATTGGAATTATCAGTCATGAAGCTGAAACTACTATTGCCACAGTTAAGGAATCAAACGACAAATCTGAAAACAGATGCAGAGAGCAGGAGCTATAAAAACAGACATACCAGATTTCAAAAACTATGACCTTAAAATTTTTTCAAAAAGAAAACCAAGCTAAATCCCAAACTAAATCCTATGAACAGACTGAACAGAACGTAAGACACCAATAAGTAGGTCAGGAAATTTATTCAGAATGAAGTATAGCAAAATAAAAAAAGCAAAGGAAAAGGTATATAGCAAGAATGGCAGATTTCAGTTTATGTTAGAATCCCAGAAGAGTTGAAAAAGAATGAGACACACATTATTTGGAGAGAACAGTTACATGTTTTTCTCTGTTAAAGACAGACACTAATCCACAGACTCAAAAGCCACTCCCTGTCTCTGGGTAGGGACATTAGAAAAGAAAAGCATGGTTCCTTATCATCACGAAACTACAGAGTATAAAAAACAGTGCCTGGAATATAGTAGCTGTTTAACAAGTAACTTTGAATAAATGAACCAATTTGTAGTGAAGCCTGAAGGCGTCATGTTTAGACTGTGTAGTCAGATGTTACAGGCCAAGTAACTTCATCTCTCCTAGTATAAGATCCTCTTCTGTAAAAGATGATAATAATTGCACTTACTTTGATGGTTACAGGTAGGATTATATAGTTATTTAAAGCATGGGAAACAGTGCCTTTCATGGAAAATACATAAAAATGCAAACTAACTTTGCTCTTATATCCCAAAAAATTTTATCAGCATTATATAATCATTTATATATAAAAAGCTTTTCCCCCTATTTTCTAGAAGTTTATCTCTACATGTACACTTTGCTGGTATAATCTGCTTCTCTGTGATTTTGAAATAATTTAGAAAATTTTTCATGAATAACATTCTACACATTTTGACACAGATTCAAAAAAGCAATAATGATAACAACTAATACTGATACATTGTTTCATAAGTCCAAAGTGCTTTAGCTACAACATTCCATGATGGACTCTGCCAACACTACCTTTTTTAGAGAATGTGTAGCTTTTCATGGAATCTTAAATCATGAGCAACACTAGCTGAAGTTAATTCTGAAAATAAAGATCAACTTCCACTTAAATATTATAATCCATTAAAGAAAAGTCTTGACCACCTAATATTGTGACATATTGCCTAGCAACTTTTCAAGGTAATGACCAAAAAGAGTGGTCTCTGCAGTCCTCATACATTATAAATTGAATATTGATAGACAACAGAGTCGAGAGACAGTATCAATGAGAGTAGCAACGAAAGAAGATTAAATAGGATGTGATTTCAAAGTGTGCTTCTATTCATGTTTCTATGTCAGTGGTCACAATAGGTACATTTTTTAAAAAGATTTATTTATTTATGCATACAAGCTGGGGTACAGGTCAGAGGCGTGGGGCGGCGAGAGGGTTCACCAGAGACAGAGTTGGGAGCAGAACAGGCAGATCAGAAATACACTGCTGAGGGGAGCAGCAGGCGAGGCAGGAGAGGTCTGCCGTACCATGTGGGACTCTCCCTGGCCGGGCATCAAACTTGCATCTCCTGCTGCCGACAGCTCCACAGCGCAGCGCTCAACCGCTGTGCCACCAGGGAGACCCCACAATAGGTACATTTTAATAATGACCATTGATTCAATGAACACTTAGCACAAACTGCTTGTACCAGACTGGTCAAGGATCTTTTAAAATCGGCATGCACATATCACATCATTAAAAAAAAATGCTTTATTAACCCAGTATGCTTTCTTTTGTAAGACATGGGCACTAAAAACATAGGGTTATAAAGCCAATGCATTAATCTAGGTTATCATTGCACATGTCTCTGGTTTAGGTTGGGGATCTGTTACCAGGTTATTACCAAACAGGTAAGGAAAAAGAAATATCCTGAGTATATTTTGGTGCATGATACCAAACCAAACCTAACCAAACACTGTGAAAGAAGGTATGGAGGCTAAAAATAAAACCTGTTCAATAACCACCTTACCACACACCAAGGACTTCTAGTCACCTTTAAAACCAAGGCCAAATCAATTAAGCTAACTGAAATGATTTCCTGCTTACTAGGTTTATTCGTTTAGGTCCCTTATAAAAGAGTCTGTGTCTGTTTTATTTCATTTAGGTAGAAGGATAGTCAGACATGTCATTAGATTACCTTTGAATTTGACCTTGTCCTTGTCATTTTTTTATGGTAAAGAATAGGATTTTTTTTTTTCAGGAAAAAGAAAGAAAATGCTTTTAAGTTAGAGACATTGAAACCTAATAGATTGTGCTATTTAAACAGAAAACAAATTAAGATTGCTCTCGAGCCATTTTTTTTTTTTTTGTAATTAGCCACAAGTTCCTAAAGGACATTAGACAATTATAGAAACATACTATGTGGGCTCAGACTTCAAGTTAACACTTATTTTCCTGGTTGCTGAAGAGCTTTCATCTTTTAATTTTTTTGCAATTATTTTTAGGACTATTCTCTTTTGCTTCTCAGAAAATCTTTATATTTACTTAGCATCAACTGTAGATTATGATGCTAGAATTGTCTTCTTAATTTTTCTTTCAGGGAACTATCTTGATAAAAAATATTGCAGATCCTCATATTTTTATTTCAGTTATTAATAATAATTAAATAGAACACATATTTTATTATCTACACACTGTTAACTCATTTTCTAGTCTTCCTAAATATTACGGTAACTTTTTATAATTCTAGGGCAAGCATTCCAGGTTCACTGAGTAATATTTAAGTATTTTTTTCCCTTGTCATTTTCTCCGAAACAATGCCTAATAGCCCAACATATCAGAAAATATTTCTGTGTGTTTTATCTAAATCATTCTTGTGTTCATTCTTTCTCATAGATATGACTCCAATTACTAGATATGAGTCCAATTACTTGGTTGATGTCCAATTACTTGACATCAACCAGTTACTGTGAATAGAAAAAATCTTCACATTTCATAAATGTAGTAAATATAACATTATTCTATTTCTCATTTCAGTTGGGCTTTGGAATACATTTCAACTAGGAAAAATAACATGAATTTAAAAACTATATTTTCAGGCTAGGTTTACATTCACAAGGCTTTATGATTTTCCAGTATTCACCCAAACCCCTAAAGCAACATGTCACTAAAGAAAAATAGTAGGTTTTAAATAAATTTACAGGACCATCACTTTTATATGGTCATATTGTAAAAGAATATGTGGAAACTGTATTGATAAAATTTGAGTATTCTCTTCAGGTGTAGGAAAAAAACAAAGGAATGGAATATTGTGTTGCTTTTTGAGTATTTATCAAAGATCACTTGACTATAGGCAACATATGCAGAACTGACCACAATTTGATATGTTATTGGACAGCTATGGGTTATGGTGGCAATTGGGGCATGCTGTTTAAAGTAAATGGGGAAAAGGGGAGGGGGAATAAAGACATTTGTTAACATCAATGATTAGTAAAGAAGAAAACATATATTTGAAAATTATTTAAAAATATTTTACACTTAAAATAAACGGATGAAATTGATAACTTGGTTGTTTCTTTTACCCTAATCTATTACCAGGTATATTATGCAATAGCCTTTCCGAGCCACATTCTCTAGTATGTCAGTTATCATTGATACATTGTCACTTATGGTGTTTTAAATCTTCAGAAGGTGTATGAACTGAATTAGGCATACCTTCCCTAATCCAGATGTTAAAGCCCTACATCTCAATGTAACAGTCATTTGAAGATAGGGCCTTTAAGGAGGTAATTAAGGCTTAATGATGTCATAAGTGGGAGGTCTTATTCCAATAACTTGGTGTCCCTATAAGAAGAGAAGGGAACAATGAGCAATATTTCTTTTCCTGCCACAAACAGGAAAGGCCAATAGGAAGACAGTGAGAATGCAGGCATTTGCAAGACAGGAAGTGAACTTGACCATGCTATTGCTTATAGCTAGGACCTCCTGCTTCAGACCTGGGAGAAAATAAATGTCTGTTGTTTAAGCCACCCAAACTGTAGTATTTTGTTAGGCCAGCCCAAGAAAGTTCACATAGAATTTATTGAAATATTTCAGATCACATGTTAGGAAAACTTAGTTACACAAAAGGTATAGAATTACAGTGACAGTGGCTAAAATAGGACATTCTGATTTCACATCTGATATAATTATGTTGTTTTATACAACTTAAAATGAGAAGTGAATGACTCATTATTTATAGATCAATTTAAAATGTTAAAACAAAAAAAGGAATACAATTCTCTTTCCTCACTCCTCAAACCTGCCCACCATTCCTAACCAGGTAAATTGTTTTAAGGGTTCCTTAAATATCTTTCTGATAATTTTCTTTCTTTCTTTCTTTATTATTATTTTTTTTTTTGTAAAGAACAGGTTTATTAGGACAAGGAAGTAAAGGACACTTGTACAGATACAAGTGGACAGGAAGAGCTGCCCCTCTGAGGGGGCAGGTTTGCTAAGAGAGGCCTTCATGGTGCAGGTCGCGGCAGACAGGCAGGACGCTGCCCTGCAGAGGGACAGAGTTGGTAAAGGAAAGCACCTGCATAGGCACAGGTGGGCAAAGAAATGGCTGCCTGGTAATTTTCTAATCACACACACACACATGCACACACATCACACCTTTTTCTATGAAAATGAAGTTGTACTATACTATAATCACCTATTTTTAATCACCTAAAAAACATATCTCCCAATAGCATACATAAAGACTTGTTCTCATTTTTAAAGGCTCTGTTACATGTCATGATACGTATATATATAAACCTTAATTTATCAATCTGGTTTCCATCTTATTGGCATTTAGATAGTTGGTTTCTAATTGTTTCCAATGATAAATCAATCCACAATATACATTGTTGCATGTATCTTTACATTTATATGAATTTTAATAGAAAAGAACCCTGGTGGCACAGTGGTTAAAGTCAGCACTATCAACCAGCCAGCCAACCTATCGCCAGTCATTGCAGCATAAATTAGATCACTGGCCAAGGAGCTAACTCACATGGCACAGCAGACCTCTCCCGTCTCGCCTGCTGCTCCCCTCAGCAGTGTATTTCAGTACATCTGCCTGTTCTGCTCCCCACACTGTCACCCCCTGAACCTCTGGCCTATACCCCAGTTTTGTATTCATAAATAAAAACAAATCTTAAAAAAAAAACCCTAGAAATGAAAAAAAAAATGTGAAAGCATTTTGCATTCTTAGTTTTGATAGATATTACTAAATTTCCCTCCAAAAATGTCATACCAAGCTGCTTTTCCATTGTAGAGTCCACAAAGAATCTATTTTCCTAAGCCTTAGTTGAAACTGCTTGATATAAAAGTCTTTATTTTTTTAATGTGTACCTTATCGCGTTTTTAATTTGCATTTATTTAAATATCAGAGAAGTTGAGCATCTTGAATAAACTCTTCCCTGAAGGACTTCTTGTTAAATAAGATAAATAAGTTAAGGCCCAGTGTGCACATGCATACACACAGATACACACAGACACACACATACACAGAGACACAGTTTTAGAACATTCACATTCTTTAAAGCTTTTCTTTAGCTGTTGAATCTTTAAGTTAGATGTTATAATGGTATAGGATATCAGGTCAATCCCTTTGATATACAAATAAAATCAACTTCAAATAAATATTAAAGGTTAATCAATTTCAAAGAAAATTTTCAATTTAAAATAACTGCAGAGGAATACACTCTTGCTATATGTCCAAGCCTTCCTTCAACATAGGTCAATAGAGACAATTGGAATAATGGATGGAAAGAGTAAGATGATGTGTGAATGAGAAAAATTTGCTCAAAGCCTAGGACAGTGTCTTGTATATGATTAAGATAGATCATGAGCCGAATGAATAAATAGACAGTTACAGATACTAAACACGAAGTAAATTAATTACACATTTATCTTGAAGAAGGAATACTAAAAATTTTCTTTGATAAATGGAAACCTCTCAAAATATATGCTGGTATCCCTGTGGAAAAATCAAGTTTTATAATTACTAGGCTAGCAGAGTGGAGTGTCCTAACACACAATAAAAGTTTTCCTTATTTCCTATTACTCTCAGTTTTCTGGTATATTAAGAACAATGGTATTAATCCACTTTTTTCCTTGATTTTTTTTTTACTGTTTATTTTTGGCAGACTTTTAGGTTGGAAAACAGGACCATCTTGAAATTCAATTTTTGTCTTTGATCAAGTTTATTTCCTAGTTTATACCTTTTGTGTATTTTTTTATCCACAGTCCTTCACAATTTTTCTCAACATTAATGTTAATTTGTAAAAAAGGAAATATATTATTTGCTTAAAAAAACAAATAACTTAGCAGTCAATTGAAATGGTTCATTTTTATCTCATGCATCCGTGGGTCACCAGGCCCACACTATGCCTAGCAAGTAGTGGCTCGTAATAGCTACCCCTATCATTCCTTAGTTCTTACTTAATGGACATTCAGACTGTTATTTTAAACTCAAATAACAATAGTAGTCCCAGTAATAATGGGATATTGAAAACTCCCATATGTTTTATCTAGGTGATTTTACATTTTAATCAAGTGGAAGAGAACAAAACCTGCTTTATAGCTATGAATGTTGATGGGATTTGGTGTGAGAGCTGAGGGTTGGCTAACTATTGGTGTACAGAATAATGCCCTTGGGAAAATACTACATAATGATATTTATGTAATGTACTCCATGCTATGCTGAGACTTGTTTAGAACCTTAAAACACAGAAAGGCTCAGTTAGGGCAATATTTGGGAAGAATATCTGCTAGATTTTTAAAATGTCAATAATTAGTGAAACAAGACAAATATTAAAGGAGAGGAACTAAACCACTCTTAAACAAGGGCGTTGTGACCATTGAAGGGCATGACCTTCCTTAGCGCAAATCAGGCCAGACAAGCTTAATTGTGTGTGTGTGTGTGTGTGTGTGTGTGTGTGTGTGTGTGTGTGTGTGTGTGTGTTAGGATTACCAAATTGGTGGATAAAGGAAGACAAGTGGGGTTATAAGAGCAGGGCTTTAGGGAAATGTCTGACACAACAATTATTATTTGTTCAAATTCTTTGGCTATAAGAACATCGTGGGAGCATTGTGAAAAAATAATTTACCACAACCATATGAGGTTTAGTCTCAGGAGAGGAAGCATGATTCAGTATTATAAAATCTATTCATAGAGAATAGCAGATCGATAAATTAAAAGGAAATGATATGCTATGTCAAAAGGTGTTGAAAAGGAGACTGAAATTATCTACAGATATTCTTCATACAAACACTAAAGGAAATAGCAGATTATTTCTTGGACATGATTGAGAGTCTATTTTTAACCAACAGACAGTTTTCATTTAATGACAAAACCTAGGAATAAAATAAGGACTCCCCTTAGAATCATTAATTTGCACTATTATTTAGGGATTTCTGATTAACCAATGCAGCATGAAATCAAATATGGGGTATAAATATTTGGCAGTTATAATCTCCAAAGAGGTTTATGAAATAAAGTTGTGTTTAATGAAAAGTTAGATATATAATCAAAAGACGAAATTCCATTCAAAACGGCAAAAGATATCGGTAACCCAGGAATGATCTTAAAGATCTTAAAAAGATCTTTTGAAACTACATGTGAAGAAAATTGCAATTATAACTGCATTCTATGTAAGTAAAACATGTAAGGAAAATTGAAAACTTTTTTGAGATATTTAATTAATGATAAAACATAATTTTGGAAGGGATGATTAAACCTCATATATACTTGCATGTTACATGATTCACACATTTATTTACATATTTTTCATGAGTGAAAAAAAAATAGAAGCTTCTGTGAAAGTGAAAACATTTTCCCCAACACAACATTCAGTTGGAAAGAATGAACAGTTAAGACTATCAAAGTAAATTTGATACCACCACCATAACCACTGAAACACATTATAAACTCATAATAACTAAACCTATGGTTTTGGTATAAAAATAGACAGCTAAATGGAAAAGAATAATAGCTCAGAAATAATTGTTATTATTAGTAAAAAAAAAAGCCATCTATAATAAAGTTATTGTAAATCAATAAAATGGAAGGAGAAGGCTTAGTCAAAAGTGGCATAGGATAATTGCAATTTGGAAAAAAAACTATGTACTCCTTCACCTCACCTGTTATTTCAATTAACTTCTAGATGAATTAAAATGTTAACAAAAAAAAAATCAAACCACTGTTAAGGTGGAAAATATAGAAGTGAACATTTAGATTTTTGGATAGAAGATGACTATGAATTTGCAAATTATAAAAGAGCACTCAAAAGAAAAAAAATCAATAAATTTAGATTTGTAAATACAAAAACTCCCTATTTCATAAAGAAAACTCCATTCTATCTGATAAAGGGTTAATAACTTTGTGAATTTGCCCATACAAATTCATAAGTACTGGGCATAGACTATGAACAATTTGCCAAAGAGGAAATACAAGTAAACAAACATATGGGAAAATGTTCACCTCATTAGTAGGCAAAGAAATGTAAATTATACTTAGATTTGGAAAAAAGCTACAATTTGTTTTTGTAGCTCAGGCTTCTGAATAAAGGAGGAGAGTAGAGGCAGTTTGAGTCTTGTGATTTCTGTGTATGAGGGGAAGTGTGAGTTGTGAGCTAAAAGGAGAAGACCATGTCATAATACCTGATATATCCCATATCGCTCTCCCTGGGGCTGCCCTGGGCACAGGTGGTTGAGTGGTATTGGGGGGAGTAGGGGAGGAAAGCTTGGATGGAGAAGAACTCTGACAAGCCTACTATTATTTTCTTTAGTTAAATTGAAGTAAGAATTTTAATAAACAGCTAAGAGTGGTATTAATAAATATAAACTGTGACATCATCTTTCAATAATCACATCAGCAAAAAATATTCCTGATATGAAGGGTAGTCTGAACCTGGAATATTGCTACCTATAACCTCGTTTATCATGTTACATTACTGGACATTAATAACCAGTTAGAGATGGCTGGAAGTTTAGGTACGACTCTCAACTGCAAAAAAGCACAAAATTTATTGAGTACTATGTTTTGGGTATTGCAAGTAACCCTTACTTGGAATCTCTGATTTAGTTCTCACAGTGGGATGTATGCTATTACTGTTGTGATTATTACCTCATTTTTACGTGAAGAGAAATTGAGTCTCAGGGAGGTTAAGAGAATTGTAAAGATTAGATTGCCAATAGACAAACAGACCTACAATTTGAACCTGGATATTCTGATAACAAAATCTGTTCCTAATCACAACAATATAGTGTAATAAGAAACACCATGGTATGATGTCCTGTGCACACTATAATTATGACTCTAAATAGGGCAAAATAATTCAAAATGAAATAGATCAAAATGGTGAGAGGTGCTGAAATGCTGGGATCGACAATTCATTTTTTAAAGTTAATAAAAAGGTAGGGTATAGCACTTAAAGTCAGATATTTTTTAAATGAAGAACAACTGTTAGGCAAATAAAAATAAGCACACAGCTTGTCCCATCACCAGTCTGACTCTCCAGCTGGACTTAGGGTGATGATGAATGTGACAAAATCACTTTAGACACATTTGAGGGTTCTGCTTTTGGTTAATGCCTTTTCCTCCCTGTATACGTGAATGCAAACCAAATGACATAGAGAACATATCTGAATACAAATTTATAAAACGGGTGCTAATTTAAGATTTTGCTAATTTTGATACTCTTATAACAAAAAGATGAAGATGATGGTAGTGATAGTATTGATTACTGAGCTTTTTTGAAATGCTATACACTGTACTGAATATTTTTCTGCCATTTTTCTATGCATTTAGTTCTCAGAGCAACCTCACAACATTATTTTATATGTTTGCTAATAATTATTTTTCAAAATATATTTTTTTATCTCTTTGCTTCAGCTTGTTTGTCTCTGAAAAATATGAAGAGTCATGCATTCATTTTCCTGACTAACCACTGTGCTCCTAGTGTTGACAACTCCTGACTGAACACTGTATATCTCCAACAGTCACAGCCTATATTCAGTCTGCCTGGGTCTCAATGAAGAGGTCAGTCCAATTCCTGGGGTGCCTGAACTCCAGGGTGGAAATGAAGTGGACTTTATATCAAATCATCAGCTGTGGAGGGCTGAATAGTTAATAGGAGATATAGAAGGGAGAGAATGAGGAAAGAAAGAAAAAGTATGGAAAGGAAGGAAGTTAGAAAGAAGTAGAGGGGGAGGAGAGGAAGGCAGGAAAGAAGAGAAGGAGGAAGGAAAGAAAAGATAAAAGTGTGTAAAGGAAGGAAGTTAGAAAGAAGTAGAGGGGGAGGGAAAGAAGGAAGGAGGAAGAAAGGAAAGAAGAGAGGAAGGGAGTGAGGAAAGGAGGAAGGGTAAGGAAGTGGTGAAATTCTTATTAACAAGGTTGTAATATACAATTGTGTTTAATTACTCTAAGTTTAGTTAGCCCAATCAGGCATTTTGGGAACACTACGGTGCTTGCACTGCCTCCACAAATCGGGCTGGAAATATTCCCAGAATACTAGGCCACTAGGCAGTGTTTTCTTGGTTGGCAGTATTCTCTTGTTCCCTTCTCGGTGATGGAATAAGTATGAAAAGTAAAAGTTACCCACAGGCAGCTGGGTAAATGCCTAATGGTTCTCTGGAATAGTTTAGCAATAAACTAGTATGTTCAGCTTTGGACTTTGCGGTTTTGAACTGAACAAAATGGATTTGGGGAAGAGTCTGTAAATTGTCTTATGAAGAAAGAGAGGATATATCTACAATACATTATTCATCCTCGTAGAAGGAATAGAGAACAGGGTCAATGCCAGAGTGTCAGAGGCCAATCCACCTGAGAGTAGAAGCTGGTATTTATTGCTACCTTGATAAGGATGTTGTAGTATTAGAAAAATGAATCCATTTATTTTATTGAACATGGTAAGCATCGGGCCCAATATGGGTGTCTTTGTCCTAATCAACAGAATGTCAAAGGATGTATTCTTGCTTTTAAAAATAGCATCAAGGATAGCATTTTGAAAAAAAAAAAAATCATTAAGTCCAAGTGATGAAGCAGAGCTGAATTTATCCCTGAGGCCACCACTACATTATAGTATGAATCTAGTGCAAGGCTCCACAGAAGGGGGTCCAGAAATTCCATTTACTAAGGGACTATTTTAAACATAATCAAGGAATCACTCAAGATAGTACACTAAGTAAATAATGTGAAATCATTTCAAGTACTGATATCCCTGCAACATTCCAAAATTGCTTACAAAATGCTCTAATCCTAGAACTAGTAGTTGAATGTTTGAAGTAACTAAAGATGGTTCTCTTTCCAAAGTATTTGCAAATAGTGACATACTCTTTCCATTTGTATAAATATTTCTGAAAACACAATTACTCAATGGTTACTTGTTACTACAGCTGGTTGATTCACAGCTTCTTAACTAAAAAATTTCCTCTTCTTGTTTATACACATATATTATTATAGATGATCAATCATGGCTGCTCTTTCCTATCTTACATGCCTCTGAATAAAATTCAAGGGCTTTCATAATCTGATCCCACTTAACTACATAATTTCATTTTCTGATTTTTCAATGGCAAAAATCTGATTATTTGTCTTCTAGCAAACACCTACTCATCCATTAATTTGAGCTTTAATGATACTTTGCATGCAAAGATTTCCTGAGGTAGAGTTAAATGATCAGGGTTGCTGCCACTGCACTTTTTATATACTTGTTAAGACAGAAACCAAACGCAGTTTGTTCACAGACATATGTGACTTAACTACAACTTTCCTGAGGACAGGAATATCTTATCTTTGTGGACTGGGAAGCTAGTATGGTGTCTGGAACAAAACTCTATGAAAACTGGTATTCATGGAACTCCTCAAGCAAACAGAAAATGATTCGTGCTGGACATGATCTTCCACCCAGCCCTGCTCTTAAATAAGGACTGCCTGGGAAAAGGAGGACCACTCTTGAGTCAGAAAGTGAGGATGCAAAGGATGGATTTCCTTGTCTTCAGTTCTTTCTTCTCATCTTCTTGCATGGGAATCAATTAACTGGATGCCAATTAATCAAGAAATGCCTGAAATAGGGCCTCCCCGGTGGCGCAGCGGTTAAGCGCTGCGCTGTGGAGCTGTAGGCAGCAGCGACGCAAGTTCGACGCCCGGCCAGAGATTCCCACATGTGCGGCAGACCTTTCCTGCCTTGCCCGCTGCTCCCCTCAGGAGTGTCTTTCTGATCTGCCTGTTCTGCTACCCGCTCTGTCTCTGGTGAACCCTCTCGCCGCCCCACAGCTTTGGCTTGTACCCCAGCTTGTATGTATAAAAAAAAAAAAAATTCTTTAAAAAAAAAAAAGAAATGCCTGAAATAGCTGTCACTATGCTGGGATGATCAGTAAACTCTAGGATCCTAAATGAATGTGCAAGCCAGGATCAACAAAGAGTGGGTGTGTAAGTGAGAATGAGCTGCAGATAGTCAGTCTGCTACTGTGACCTACAAGTGTTTGAATGGCTTGCCAGGACCCCCAGAACTGTCAGTGTATTCGCTGAGCAGGTTTGTTCTAGTCACTTCATTACTTTCCTACCAAGGGAACAAAGTGTTTTATATTAAACATGTTTATCCCATTCACTGTTCTATTAGGACTTATTGTATATTTTAATAAGTATTTTAAAATCAGTATCTGGATAAAAGGGTGGTATTACATGCTATGATTAATTTATTAATCTGAGTATTTTAAAGAATGGACCTTTCATTCTATTCATTCTGATACTTTTTTCTGCTCTGTGTGTTTGTATGTGTGTGGTTAGGTAATTTATAATGTATATGGTATATGTATATCATATATGTATATGTACATGTATCAGTATAATAGATGCCTACAAATATATGTCTAAGGGAACAAATTCACATTTAGTGTTGTTATATATTCTCACATATGTTTGTATATATATTTATAATTAAATACAAAGGTGATCACAACATACTGTTGACTCCTATGGACCCTCTTATTGATTATCACTCTTTCTCATGCATGATATTAAATCTGAGGTTTATATGATTAATATTTGGAACCACTGCACTTTCAATTCATCAAATTTAATAAATGTAATATTTGCTTTGCTTTATTGCTTCAGATCGTCTGGAAACTGTCAGATTCACATTCAATCTCCAAAATCACCTGTTAATTTCCCAGTTTTGATGCATCTGAAATGTTGGTGCCCCACCCTCCACGTCACCATCCAAACTGATGAGAAGCAGCACTTGGAGTTTAGTAATAAGAAGCCACACCTGTGCCGCCACTAGAACTTACTTTTCAAAATGACATCAGTATGTTCATTTAGGTCTTAATTAATCTTTTTATATTTTTAAACACCTAACTAACCTTTTGTTCATGCTGTGCTCAAGAAGAAAGATCTTTTGTAATCCCAGTTACTTTGTGCCTGCTCTATTTCCCTGCTGCACTTGAAAGCAACATTGCCAAGAAAAAATGGTGTCAGTCAGACTTCGGTGCTTGATGAACCCATAGGTTTTTCTTGAATACTGCTTCTCTGTCCACATTTTCAGTACCCCTTCCTTCAGTAGAGTGTTTTAATTCTTCCCAAGGCTTTATGTGGAAATCACTGTTCTCTCAATGAGGAAACTGAACAGTGAAATGCTGTTTGATATTTTCAGTTGTAAGTTTTCCGTTATCACTATGGTGTTGCCTCCGCACTCATCCTATTTAATATTCTTCAAAGGCCAACAATTTGAGAAATGGGACTAGGAACTATTTATTCTTCACTTATTGCAGTACTAAACCAGGTATAATTATTCATTAATTCATTTGATTTTTTCACTATTTATTGAACATTTTCTAGAAGTTTCTATACAGAGGAAAGACTTTCTTACTATTATTTAGCTATTTATCAGGTATCAGACAGGGCAGTGGCCCTCAAGGTATGATCCCAAATTAGCAGCATCACCATGGAAATTGTTAGAAACATAAATTTGGGGACTACATCCCATACGTACTGAATCAGAAATTCTTGGCAGCATGTTTTTAACACGTCTCATCCCTTGTATAATTTTGATGCTGTACATTAAAGCTGAAGAACAACTGAAATAAGACAGATATGTGCTACATTTATCAGCAAGCTTCTAGAGAAGGAATGATTATTCAAAATAATACAGGAATGTGTCATTAATCCATGTGAATTAGTCATATATACATCTATATATGAGTCATAGCATGGGAAACCAAAATCTGATGAGGTAAAGTACTAAAACAAACTAAATTACAACCAGTCAATCTAGCCACAGATGAGCTTGCACAGTGCTAGCAAATGGAGGCAAGTAGGATACAAACGAGAAAAGCAAATGTCACTGCTCCCCTTTGTATTTGCCCTATTTGACCTTTGAGAGTCTTTGGCATTGCCCGGCACTTTCTATCTGGGAAAGCACATGATTCCTGAGCACTATGACGCACTCACATTCTTTGAATTATTTATAAAGACTTTTATTAACTTTTTTTTCTAAACAGAATTTGACTTTATTCATCTTTATGCTCAGATGATTCATTAATTCAAGTATTGCTGCAATAGTATTCTGGCATTTTAAAAAATTGGTTTGATATAGTTCCTAAGGTCTTATTGGCATTGCAGATTTAAGGTTAGCCAACCATTTCACATAACAATGGACAGGTAGGTTGGTTGCACTGGTTTGTGGTATCTAAGATCTTTATACTCCAGCTTATTACTGGCTGAAGACAGAGATCTCATTGTTTTCCTATGCTGACCTTTTGCTGACCCTTCTCACATGAGGATCATTCAGTAGTACCTACAACAGACCCCCATATCAGCTCTAATTCCTTTATTCTTTGTTTTTGTTTATATATCTGTCACCTTTGTTGAAATTTGAGGATATTGGGCTTTTCAGTCCATTTCTACATGGCCAGCTATCATCACAATGCTTCAGAAATTATTTGTTTCATAAGTATTTACTAAATAAATGAATGAATGGGTGGGTGAGGACGTGTATGATTGCTTTTTTGTTAACCAAAATCATAACATGCTTTCCTAAAAATGACTTTTATAGTTCCTATTAGCAATTAAAGCAGAAAATATCACAGAGATTTAAGGCCTTACCTTTTTACTGTATTTCAGGTTACTTTTTGCCTATGATAGAATGTTTCATTTATAAACAAAAATGATTAATTATGAAACACATATTCTATGATGCACTAAATGCTTTACTGTTCTCATCTCAGCTTATAGTGAAAACAAACAAGTATTTATAGCAAGAATATTAATAGATATATTTAATGCTTTGACTGGAAAACATTTGCTTTGACATCTAGAGATCATTTGGCAAACTCATTCTTTTCCTTTATAATTTTCCTCCCTCAGTATTCCAGTTTCCATTTCTTAATTGTCTTTTTCTGGACCTAGTGTATCTTTCTGTCATGTGTTATTTCTACCTAACTTATATAGAAAGGTAGAATTAAAGGAAATACCCCCATTTGTGCAGACCACTAAGGTTTTATCTCTATGGCTATGGTCCAAATAGGCCTAAAAAGGGAGAAGGGTTGTTTCTGTTGCCTTGGTCAATTTAGTGGGCCTGAGGGTGGTGGAAATCTAAAGATGCTGCCTTTCCACTCAAGACCAATATTAATGATCTACAGAAAATGAGAACTTATACCACTTATCAGTAACATTTGCTTCACTCGGGTACACATGGCCCAAATAGATAGATTTTTTAAACTCATTTTATTAGCATACTGAAAATTCCCATTAAACGCTAGACTAGAGAACTCACTAAGTCACACACTATATTGAAAACTGTCCTTCATGAGACTTCAAAGGATAGGCCTAATAGGTTTTTCTCATATCTAATATCAATGATTCTATTATACTTAGTATAACTTAATTCTTTTGGTATCTCCAAATGAAAATTTATTACATAGAGAAATTTTTTAAAAGCATAAAGGGTAAAATCATATTTAATGAGGGATGAGATGATTTTAAGTGCTACAGTGTGTTCCTCAAAGGACTGGAATCATTCAAAATTTCTCATGTCCTCTGCCCTGAGCATTCTGATGGTAAGATACATTTTAACTGTTTTCAGCACTTAACCTAAAAACTTCTTGGCAAGTGTTTTTTTTTCTGAAAATGGGGCACACAAGTATCTTTACAATACCTATATTTAGTTTTATAAATTATGTTGTGAATATAATATTTTTCATGTGGAAACAATCGCAATTATTTCAGTTTCTTTGGTACACAATGTTGTTTTAATGAATCACCTTGTTTAGAATTTTGTCTCAATAAAACAGAAAAAAAGAATCACCTCATATAAAATTAGGATTATTTTCTGTTAACAACAAGCATTGTGCTCTTTTCTGAAAACAAAACAAAAAAAAAAAAAGAAAGAAAGAAAAATCCCTTCAGCAATGATATAATGATATAATAGTTTGGGATTTGATAAACTTTTTAAATCTTTCCTTTCAAATTCTGGGTAAATGCCAAAGTTCCATTTCTACAATACCAGTTGTATTCTGTAGAAATAAGTAAAAATTAATCAAAGTCATATATTCTAGAAGAGCATCTAAATGTATGGAAACATTATTAAGTTAAAATCTTTTTTTTTTTTTTTCCTGGCAGTTCTCTTCCAAATTGTGTCCAAACCACTTTGTTTCACTGTAGAATAAAGGAAGTTGTGTGTTTTCATTACTTGGCAGGTGAAGGTAGAACTAATACAGAGAGGAACTTCTTTGGTAGTGTATGAGGTTCCATGGAAACTGACTAACTGATGACATCACCCCTTAAGGAAGAAACGCTCAAGGTTCTTCCAATAGCTTTAGAAATCAGTACAGGCTGCTGTCTGGTCTGCAATATCTCCAAACCAAAAAGCGTAGCAATAGTGAAAAATAAATAAATAAAAATTCCTAATCCCCAAACTACTGGTAGTCTAGCGCTTTTGGTAAGCTTACAAGTGCTTCATGCAAATTAATGCCCAAGTTCAATGACGCCTTGTTTTTCTGCCATGATTTTTCTGAGCTAAAGGGTTTTTTCATGTTCATAGGAAATATAAATTGATTTAGTCTAGCTTTCCTTTGCTCAAGGAAAAAAGTATGCATGGCCTTTCAAATGAGCCAATCACTTCAGAATAAGGTCATCCATTCAGCTGAAGCAAGATTGCTTTTTAAAACAGAACAATAGCCCTGTATAAGGAGGCATGTATTTTGCCAGAAGTAGACTATATCTGAATTCTTTGTGCAAAATCCTTTAAATCTAACTTAAATAGAAAACAAGCCTGGAAATGTTGCATTGTGCCAATTGGCTACTAGCCTCAGACAAGTGTGTGTGTGTGTGTGTGTGTGTGTGTGTGTGTGCGTGCGTGCACATGCACATACATATCACATGTATGTATACATAGGTATATGTAAATGTCTACGCATATGTATATATATAAGCACAGGTATCCTTTTAATCTTTCAGATATAACTAGCTAGATAGAAGAATAAACATTCATGTCTATCACCATATACCAGTTGTCACTGTCAAAAATGCATGCGGTTAAACATATTGTAGTATTTGCTTGAAGGGAAAACACATTAAAAATATTTACCAAGTAAGAAAATCCTAAATTACAACTCTATTATCAGTGCATGCATTAAAACCTTTATACTTTTGCTGAATTCAAATATTTAGGGATTTTTCTTTGGTGACTGTTAGAAATGTTTCGAAGGGAAACTCCAGTCAAATTACCAATATTTTAATGAAAATTTTATTCTTGATGTCAAGTATTATACTTATTGGAACCCTGAATATATCCTGTGCATTCTCTCCATCTTGCTGTCCCCATTTCTCTTGTTCTCCCTGTGTTACTATTTCTGTTTCTTTTTACCTATCGTTCTATCACACACATACACATAAACTCACTTATACAAACATTAGTTTTCTTACTTTTCTCCTTTCCAGTTTATTCAGAGCAAGGTCTAAAATTTTTCATTTTGGCTCTTGCAACAAGTATATACATTCTACTAATAATGGAAATATATAGAAGATTCAGATTTTCTGGAGGGGAGGAAAAAATTACCTTGCAAGATATTTCTGGTGAAACATAAGATTTTGTAGGGCAGTTATGTCTGAAAAAGGGTAGAAGAGTAAAGATGAGTTTCCCAAGTAGACAGGCATGTGCAGATGTGAGCATTTTTCATTTATTAGCAAAGTACATTAACTGAGATGGAGAGATACAAAACAATGCTGTGGAGGGAAAGTCAGGACATGGGAGGAGGACAGAGTGCTAGCAGTTCAGTATGGAAGGAATGTAAAATGTGAAGAAAAGACATTGAAGACAGATGTTGAAATCACTGGGGATCCAATGGTGAGGATCTTTGTATGCCATTGATGGAATTTAACTTTCTCATATGTGGCAGAGAGTCATTAAAAGATTTTAAACAAGGCATTGACTTATCCAGATGTACAGTTAGATCATCCACTCAAGCAGATATGTGAAATGGAAGGAGAAATGTGTAGGTCTTAATGAAGGAAGTGGTCAATGGAGATGCAGATGGCTAACCTTCTGGACAGATAGTATGGAGAAAAAAATGATAGTATTTGGCAAATTATTAGAAAAAGGGAAAGGAAAAACAAATTAAGAATTATTCCCTGGGTGTAGGGTCATTCAAGTATATGGAAATTGGCGACATTTGTCAAGATAAGAGATACGTGAGGAAGAACAGGGTTGACAAGAAAGTTCTCAGGCATTTTAATTTGTGATAATAATAATATCAATTAATAATATGAGTCTAGAACTCAGGAGGAAGTTGATGGAGAACTTATATATCAAAAGCATTCAGAGGATAATCTCAGCAAAATATGGAGCATAAATAAAGAAGAAAATCTATTATAAAACCCCTGGGGCACAACAAAATTTAAGGATAGACAGGTAAAGAGGAGAAGTAGAATAACAAATGATGAAAGTCTTACATCATAGAATCCAATAGTTGGGACACTCTCTTGAGTGTCATATATTTGAAAATTAGATTCATTAGAGTCTAAAAAGATACATAAGGCTAAGCTTCATATATTGAGACCTTTTATATTATGTTATTTCAAAAGAAGGCTAGTTGAATCCACAGTCCAAGTATGAAATTCATGCTATTTCTGTATTAAATCAGAGACCAGAGAATTTAGGATACTGACAGAAAAATATCTTTTCGGTGTATATTAAAGATCCAGGGCCAGTGAAAAGCATAAAAATGAAACAGTGAGGCTAGAAAACTTAGAATCTGCACAAAATAAACTCTGCACTTAATTTTACAATCCTTTGTTTTACTATTCTCTGCTGACAGTGATCTTGTAGTGTTTCTGTAACATTCTTATAAATATGTGTGCACTGAACCTGCTTTTTTAAGTAAATGTGATTTTTAAAAGGACATATTTTGCCAAATTGAATTTACTATTTCTTTTTCTGGAGCCATATGTATCATATGAATTCTCTATAAAGAGCTCATGAAGATGATGGAGATGCCGGAGATTCCTTCTACATATTTACTGTTAAACACTACTGAAGTAACCATTCTGTTTATCATTTAAAGTAAGGGAAACAGAAAATTTATGATGATGGAAAACCATCCTTGAAGATTTCGTAGATATTTTGAAAATGAAGTGTGAGAATACCTGTTCAGGATCAACATACAATCGACATGTATCCCTTATTCAGTAGAAGAGAAGGAAAGTCACGGGAGTAGCAGAGAATAGAAAGAAATTACTATTGTTAAAGTATTTATGGGGAGCCATGCCCTCTGCTAATAGTATCAGTAAATACTAATAAAGGCATTTGGCCCTTAAAATAAACCTTTGAAATGTGTTACCCCATTTTTCAATGAAGAAACCAAACTCTGGGGAAATTAGATAATATGTCGAAAATTAGGTAGCTAGACAGTGATAGAGCTGTTGTCCAAAGTCAAATGACCTAATGTCAGTATTTACAGTTCAACAGATTTCAATTAAGGTTAAATGAATGTAAACCAATAGAAGTGGGTAATAACCACCATATAATGAGGGAGGGTGTCATCTATAATTGTTTATATCCCACTTGGAGGACAATCTGAGATATTTATTATATGTAAATGGAAGTGCAAATGAAAGAACAATGCCCAAAAATTCCATGCACTGATTTCTCTATACTTTGACAACTATTCACCTCCTCTACTTTCTAGGCCACCAGTCTTTACCTTAGTTCCCATTTTGATTCAGTATGACTTACTGTCTAAACTGCCACTGTATCTTTAATTAATGTTTTTTTGCCATTGTTTGACTTGACACTGTTTGACCTCATACAAGTTAGGTTTTTGTTAAAATGGCATACTCTGATCTAATAAGTTGTGTACATAAAATGGCATACAACTGGAAACCTAGTTAGCCTAGGTCCAGAATACCTTTATTTAAGCTCCAGTCATAGGCAGATCAGTCATCTAATAGGATGAGAAGCAAATAAAAGAAACAGATGCAAGCAACAATTGGTCCCAGTCTCTGATGAATCACAGATTTAAAATATTCATTAACAATACCCTGCTGTCCTTGACTCCAGATATTACTGGTTGTGAAGAATTCTAATGACTAATTAGAGTACTACTTAGAATTTTGTATTAATTGTTTTATTCCTCTTTGTTTCATAATAACAAAAGATACAGTTTTAAACTTTTGAGTACTCGATTTTTTTTTTAAATGACATAACATGTTACAAATAGTTGGATCTGAACAGCAGAGTTAAACATTCCTATCTACTGACATAACTGTCCTACATTTGGGTCTATCACATTAAAAATGATCAATTTTCTATTTCTTTTATATAGAGCCTCTGCTTTACTCATGAAATGAAAACATAGGTTAAATGTTTTGATTACATAGAATGTCCATGCAGAACTGTACTCTGAACATAAAGATAGGCTAAAATATATGTGGTGGGCTTCCTCTCTAGTTTAAATAAAGGAAAGCATGACATTAGAAGAAGGCAAAATCATTAAAAAAAAAAAATCCTCAAAGAAAAGAAAGTGAAGGAAATGCTAAACAGCTGGGATTACATCAAACTAAAAAGCTTCTGTACAGCAAAAGAGACATTGACCAAAACAAAGAGACACCCTATTGGGAGAAATTTTTTGTACTTCATGCAACTGATAAAGGACTGATCACAAAGACATACAAAGAACTCACATGACTCAACAAAAACAAAGGTAACAATCCAGTCAAAAAATGGGCAGAAGAGCTAAAAAGACACTTCTCCAAGGAGTAAATGCAAATGCCCAACAGGTATATGAAAAAATGTCAACATCACTTATAATCAGGGAAATGCAAATCAAAACCACAATGAGTTACGATCTTACACCAGTGAGAATGGCACACATTAAAAAAACAGGAAACAACAAATGTTGGCGAAGATGTGGACAAAAAGGAACTCTCCTACACTGCTGGTGGGAATGCAGACTGGTCCAACACTATGGAAAGCTGTATGGCGGTTCCTCAAACTGCTAAAAATGGAGCTTCCATACGACTCAGTAATACCACTTCTGGGAATCTACCCAAAGGACACAAAACCATTAACCCAAAAGGATCCATGCACCCCTATGTTTACTGCAGCACTGTTTACAATAGCTAAGATATGGAAACAATCCAGATGCCCCAAAATAGATGACTGGATGAAGAAGATGTGGTACATATACACAATGGAATACTATTCAGCAATCAAAAAAGATAAACACATGCAACCCGCAGCAACATGGATGGAGCTAGAAGGGATCATGCTCAGTGAAATGAGCCAGAAAGAAAGAGAAAAATATCAAATGGTTTCACTTATAGCAGGAATAAAGTGGGACCAAATAAGAGAGCAACATTCAGTGAGGGAGGGGAAGGATAGGGTTCAAAATGGGGGAGAAAAGAGTACAAGGGACTATGGTGATGGTTCACGGGTGAATCGGTGGTGGGTAACCTATGGGGAATACACAATAATGTAAAGATATAAACAATAATTAATTAATTAATTAATTAATTAAAAAAATAGAAAATTTCTGTGCTTATCATTTGCAGTACTAAAAAATCCACCTCGTTCATGTTATCCTTCAATCTGGGTGATTGCTTCCTTCAGTCTTGAGCAGTAGGAGGAATAGTATAGAGTAAGAGGAAACAAAAGATGATTTACAATAAAACATGAAGATGTGAGGGCTGAGGAGTGAGTTAAGTCCTCTATTGACACAAAATATAAAATAGTTCATCCTCATAAAGAAACATATCTTTCAACAATACTTAATGATCTTACAATGATCATTTGCAAATTTCATTTTACATTAGAAAGAGCTATGCATTAACAGAGCAGCTATTTACAGAGGGACCTGAGAATGACATGACATTGTAAGTGTCTGTTACTAGGCAACTGTTTCCTCAGTGTGTACAGTATATATAGGCATTGATATACCTCCCAATGTAGTCAGTAAGAAAGTTACCTCTCTGAAGTGGGAAAATAAAAATAAAACACAACTATTTTACAAAGTTGTTGCTACACTAAATCACATTAAAATAAGTTGTTCAGTTAGCAGTATACAGGGTGACTTTTTGTCTTTCATTTGACTAAATGAGGCAGTTGTTTAGGTCTAGGGTTAATAGAGAATCGAGCTCTCTAGTGACTACTCTTAAGCAAGACTTCTACATAACTGATAGACCTACAGGTCCTCAGAGGGAATTCTGTACAAAGACACCTTAAAAAAAAATAAATTGTCAAAATTTATGGAAAATATATTATGTATAGACATCTCTAGAGAAAAAATTATTCAGCTGGATTACCATAGGAGTGACTCATTAATATCCTGATTTGAATAATCACTAAGTTACCCTTTAGTATGCGTTAGCAAGGGGATTATTGAAATATCACAGAAAGCCTCTTTTCCTCCAAGATTAAATCAAAGTTTCCTGCTCTACTCCTTATGGCTGTCAGGAATACTACATGTTACTAAATTCCGTCTTCTTATTGTAAAGCATTTTCTATCAATCATTATATCTAAATACTTCAATGACTAAGAGTATTCATTTTGCTTAACAAATCTCTAACAATATACAAGTACATGTAACAACATGTGTATGCTGGTAAATTAAAGAAGAATCCATTATAATGAATACAATACTGCAATATATAGGTATTCTGGAACAATCCAACAGGAAACGTGGTAGAAGTTCTGATAGGTTGATAATTCCCAAAAATAACAGAGTTAAAATGATTAAATAGCAGGAAATAAAAATCTGCATGTTAGCATAGGTTAACGTAATTTTAAGATATATCTCAATGGAATATTACTCGATTATTTGAGAAGATATTTTATAGCATTAGAAAGGTTTATATGTAAGCAAATTATAAGGAAATTAAACAAAATATTGGCATATATGATCATTTGCATGATAAAGAGACAGGTTCTTTTCCCCACTTAATTTAGTTAAAAATAGTACGGAAAAATATAAGGAGTTGTATTTTTCTATGAGGACAGATACATTTTGATCTGTACTGATTACTACTCTAATATCTACATAAAAAGTGGAAAATAAACCTCACATTTCTGGAAATTAGTTTCTATTTTTAAAGAATTTCATATAAATTTGGAGAACTCTATTTTCTTGTGGAAAAGTTAGCATAATAGAGGAGCACAAAGTAACCCCATTTAATGACTAAAATTCGGTTTTATTTCCAATTCTAAGCTTTATGATAGTCAAAAAAAATCAAAAAGACAGCTGCAAAAGATACAAGATTAACCTTGAATATAATGAAAAGAATTCTTTGGGAGAAGCAAGGATTTACCCACCTCTTAGTTTTGAAAAATCTTCTCATGTGACACTTCATAGAGAGAGATGACACAAAGTAATATAATGAAAAAAATCATGCTCAAAAAAAGTACCTGTATTAAATGTCAAGGTGAGATTCCTATGGCGTTTACTATAGGAATGCTTAATGAAAGCCTAGGATACTATACCAAAGTATCTTGGAGAAAGAATCCTATAGAGGCCAAAAGAGCATCATTTAATATTTAGCTTCTTGGTGTGGCTGCATCCAGATATAGTGTCTACTAAAGCTTAAAGAAAGAACAGAATCTATAGCCTTAATTAAACATAAACCTGGAAGGTCAAGAACTTTTCAGAAATGGAGAGCAGCACTAATAGGGAATGTGCTTTTGGAAAAAAAAAAATTGCACACTCTACTAGAACAAGGAAAAATTGTAGAAGAGGCAAAAAAACAAAAAAACAAACAAAAAAAAAACCAACAAAAACATTCTAAAGACAGGTAATGGGTTTTACAGAGTTTTCTCTGAATATATACCTCAGTAGAATATTACTCGATCATTTGAGAAGATATTTTATAGCATTAGAAAGGTTTTGTATGTAAGCGCATACTTTCCTTTGAGGCAGTGTATGTTTTAATTTTCTGTGTTGATTTCAATTCTGTGGATATATTGGATAGTTAATAAATGTTTCTATTGAAAAATATGAGGGAATAGAAAGTGTTTATTCCTTTTGGACTTCTAATAGAATTTTTCATGTTACTCTAGAGTACCTGAAGAGGAAAATCATGTGGACAGAGCACATTGTGCATTTTGCCTTCAGAAAATAGAAATTGATATATAATCATTTATTCATTCACTTATTCATTCAACAAACATTTACCAAGGCCTCTTGTGATACAATGATTTGTAATACAGAGTCCTTGTCCATAGGGAGCACTTATCTAAGATTTTCTTCAAGGATTTGGGTTACCCTGTGTAGAATCAGTGAAGTCATGGGCAAGAACTCTGATGAGATTTGTCAAATTTAAAGGGCTTAAAATAAAGCATAAGAGTTAGCAAAGCTATCTTTTCTCAGCAAGAATCTAGTCCAAACCCCAATCAGGGCCAGTTTGAGAATTACTGAGAGACTACTTTTCTAAAAAGCACATTAGAGTATCCCAAATGGCATTGTAATATTTGCACTCAGCAGTCTCCAAAATGGCAGCTTAGAGAATTTGAAATCAATGGAGCTCCACTCAGAGAGAATTATACACACTCTGAGAATGTAGCCTCGTGTATCATCTAATGAATGATACCCAACAGAATAAACATGCATTTGAGTTGTCATTGTGGTTTGCTGTCTTTCTTCCTTTCTTCTTTTTTTTTTTCCAAAATAAAACTAAAGGGAAAACAAGAAAATACAACACTGCTCCACATTACAAAATTAAGTGTTGGCTTTTTTCTGTTTCTCTTGTCATTTGCATTTCCTTTTTTTATCCATATATTTTCTACTCAATTTTTCCACATAGGTATTATGTAAGTAGATTTTCTCCCCAGGGTACATTAAAATGCTTTGGGCAAAGTATTTTTTTCCTTACATTATATCTAGACTGGAGAGTGAATATGAAAGCATACTAACTTGCGTTTATTAGACAAACTATTAGACTTTTTCTCCCCTTTATTTGTCTGTCTTTCCTCCCTCTCTTCCTTCCTTTTTTCCTATTTCCTTCCTTTCTTTTAATAAAGATCTATAGATGATTTTTCTGGGTACTGGAAATATAGACATGAAAAATATAAGTATTATTCCTTTTCTTATGCACTTTATATTTTTACTTGTAATAGACAGAAAGTAAAGCATATTTGCAGAAAGATAAGAAGGATGCAAAAAACAAAGCTAGATAAAATTATAGATTTGGTGGGATGAGGTAATATATTTGTGGTTAAAATGTCTCTTTGATGAAATAACATTAGCACTGAGAAATGAGTAACATAAAGAGAACACATTCAAACAAAGATCTGGGGACAGAGAGTTCTAAGCAGAGGAAACAGGAAGTGCAAAGGTCTGTTTCATTTGTTCAAGGAAGAGTAAAATAGGCAGCATGAATGAAGCATGTAGCACAAAAGAAAGCAGGATATGCATGAAATGAAGTGAGAGACTAGGCAAAGAATACACGATATAGAGTCTTGGATGACTTGTTGAACATCCAACTTTTATACAACGGCAAGTAATTAGAGTTTTAATTTAGGGAGTGACATACTTTGATCATTATTAACAAAATGATCATCCTGCTGCTGTGTGGAGAAAAGGTTATTATCTACCATAGTGTTGAGGGATGATTATAAAGATAGACTCTGGATAAATTATGGATGTAAAAATGAGGAAAGAGGGAAATCTAGGAAGATTCATAATTTGTTCACTGGAATATGTGAATGATGGTTTTTCTCACCAAGTATGGAAGATGAGGAGAAACATAGGGTGGAAGTAAGAGGGTTTGTGTGGGTAAATAAAAAATTCTGCTTAAGGCCATCTTAAGTTTGAGATGTTTTTTAAATATTTAGATAGAGACCACAAATATGCAGCTGGCTATTTAATACTGGAGCTCATGAACAAGATCAAGCTAAATATAAAAACTTAATCATAAGCGCACGAGGCTAGTTCTGGCTCCTTCTTTCATATACTACTTGGACAATGATCTATTTGTACGCTCTTCCTCTTCTCCCTTTTATGATTAGTGGCAGAGGATTGGCAAAAACTTTAGGGACACAGTCCACAACTTCATACCCAAACAAAGTAATCAGCACTTTCCAATGACCATGACTGGCATATTGATAATGAATTAATTTAGATATCCACACAAAAGAAATCACTTGTGAGTTCTTCTGATGCCTGCTGGGAACTTTTATCCAGATCTCTGTAGACAATTGGAATCTAGTGGGAAAACAATGAGTAGAACTATCATGAATCTCTAGAAAATGCATAGAGCAGATCTAGGAACAAATTTCATCTAAAAGATCTAGTTTCCTAATTCATGTTTTCCTCCACATACCTCCATGCTGACTTTTAAACTTATACTTCAGTTATTTAGGAATTTTGTTTATGAATTGGTTCAGACATTAGAATCATCTATATATAAAGATGTGGTTTGTGTAAATTCTCTTTGAAGAGCTAGCAGAAAATATATTTTACTTTCTCATTTGCAATTTATATATATACAAATACCTAGTCATTACATTGTACACTTAAAACTAATATAATAGTACATGTGCATTGTAGCTTAATACCAATACTTCATTCATTTGTCATGGATGAATGTATGAATTAAATGTAACATCTAAATGACTACTCTTGACATTTAGGATTTAAACCAAAACTTAAAATCCCTTTGTCCTTTGGAGGATATAAGTAAACAAATTTAGTTTGGACTATATTCTGTTAGCTCCTATGTGGACAGATGCCATTTCTCTCTTATTCCTGGCTCTCTCTCTTGTCAACCTTGTAGCAGAATGCTGAGTAATACCAGATGCTCAAAATAACAGGAATGAAGAAATCATGTATAATTAGTTAGCAAATACAGTCATTTTTAAGTCATCGTATTTATTATTCATAGTCAAGTTAGTGTTTATATCTCATCATATCTGGGCTCCAGTTGGGTATGTCATGCCCACACACACCCTCTTCCCTGCTATACAGATTTGTTTTCGTCTTTGGGGAGAACCAAAGATCTTCTATATCAGGGCTTTTTAAAGTGCTATTTTTCTATCCCTGAATTCTTTTCTTTCTTCCTGCTTCTCTATCCTTCTGATCTAATCAACACCTGCCCACTTTTCAGATTTTAGCTCAAGCATCACTTGTTGGGAAGACTCTCCTGATGCCATGAGTAGAACTCTCAGTTACCAACTAATAATTCTTCTATATAGCATTTATTAAAATTCTAATAATATGTTTGAGTCATTGATTAATAGCTTGCTTCCTCATTATAATTTAAACAGATGTTTCACTCACAATTGCATATAGATAAGGACAATAGTAGGTGCTTAACATAAATCAAATATTTTCATGATTTTTAAAGTTACAAGAATGATGGCATCGCTAAAATGCCAGAGAAAAGCAGAGTTTTATTCAGGCTGATTTTCAGCTATACCAATGGAAGTTAGTAAAACTAGCAATGGAATTTTCACAAGAAAAAAGAATTCATATATAATGTATCTTTAAAGAAATTAAAGAACACAAAAGCAGAACTTCCATTGCACATATATCTGTTTTTCAATTGAGATTATACAGTGATTCAGACTGAATTTAAAACAACAAAAATCTAGGACACCATTGGCTTCTGGAAAATCTAGATTCAATGCTTGTACTTTACCCTGAGCACACGGGGCATGCAATGGCATCTTCAACTTAGTCATCAAGGCACATTTATTTCAAGAGAGGCGAGGTCACTGCTCTCTCTAGCTGCACCTTATTCACACGGTGTGGGAAAAATATTCTCATACCTGCTTATGAAAAATCTGTCTTTTCCACATTGCCTTGGAAAGTCACCCTCTGTGACACAGTTTTAAAAGTGCAAAATTTACCCCGTTTCCATAAATTAGCATTGGGGATGAAAAAAAAAAAAAAACACAACCAGGTTCACAAAGCAATCGGAGGTCTAATTTTCACACTTAGGGGCCTGATTCTTTTAAGTAAAAAAAAAAAAAGGGCTAGTATTAATAAATGCCTTTTGTTTAACATGTAAAATAATTTATAGAGCATGACTGTGTCTGTTAATTTACTTTATATTACCCTATAACATTTTAATGTTTGTCAAGCTCTTTCACTTATTTCATTTTCATAAGCACATTCTGATCTTCACCGAGGTGAATATCTTCATTTGGTAAATGAATGAATAAGGCTTAAGGAATTTGAGCAACTTCAGAGTCACAATAGTGAATAAGAACATGCATATTAGAACAGAGAGAACCAATTTTGTATAAAGATTTTCTCAGGCACTGGCTGTAGGATCTTAGGCAATTAACACATCTACTTCCCTACCTCCATCTCTACCCACGCCCTACCCCTGCAAGCTTCATTTTTTCATCTGTCAAATGGTGGTATTATTAAACATCATATTATCAATATAGAGATTAAATAACAAGATATATGTGAATTAAAATAAATATCCAAAATGGTACTAAGATTTTTACCAAAACCAATTATTTTTTTCATAATGTAAGGCTACACAATGATAAAGGGATAAAAAATTTGAGTTATAGTCCAAAAGTATACTGGAAACTGAAAGAAACAGATAATGAAAGCGTGAAGATTGATGACTTTCCTAGATCAAAGGCTTAATAAATCAATTAAATGTAAAGGAACCTAGAATTAAAACTTACAAGTTGGGGGTGGGTGGTCAGCTGTATTTTAGATGTAGGAGGTTTACCCCCTAAAAACTGGAGAGAGGGCTCTGGGAGGCTGATCACAATATAACAATCTTTGTAGTCTACGAATATAAATCATGAGACAAAGGAAAATGTAAAATATGAATAAAGTCCAATGACTCAGTGCTCTTCCTTCAGTTTGTTCCCTTAGGATGAAGAGGAAGGTCAAGAGGGGGTGCAAGTCTTGCTATGTTTACTCTCTTTCTCATAAGTCTTTGGATGTGAGTAGCCATTATCTAGCCATCTCTTGGATAGATGAGCTTTAAGTACCTAGTAGCTTAGATGAAAGGAAATCTGTGACTCTTAATGGGCTTCACAAAGAAAACTTCTTAATGCTCCCCTGAAGACAGACTGAAGCATCCCACTGAGAAGACGTTTAGAAGGTTTGCTAGAAGGGAATTCTAGTACACAAAATTCAATAACCTTGAGAAAATAACCAGGGATTCCCTCACAAAGAATTGAATGTCATCCTCTCACTTCTTTCTGCTTATTTTTTCTTGCTTTCCAATTTTTGAATGTCCTACCACTTCAAAAAGTACATAGTTTGGAACTTAGTCTTATGCCCAAGGTCATACAGTAAGCAGAGGTCACAGAAGTTGCTTGGCAAAAATCATATATTGTTCTCATTGATCCACATCTTTTTTTTTTTTAATGTGATTTGAGAATCTTTATTTTCTCATGAAAGGAGCTAGCACTTTGCAAGGTATAACCTAAGCCTCAGTGAAATTTTAGGTTGAATTTAGTATGCTTAATTTTTTTACCATTACTATTAGACATGACACCATTTCCCTCAGTTCATTTTAAATCTAATTGAGGAGTGCAATTGTATAAATATTAGGGGTGGGAGTTAGGGAAGCATTTGAGAATTGTCCTGGAGTGCTATCTTAGGTCTTTTTATTTCTACCCACTGGCAAATCATTACCCAATAGAATAATTTCATGTCATTTGGGAAGCATTTGGTTAGGGTGTCTAAAGCAAACAATGTTCATATCCTAAGTAAAGATAAAAAGAATAATACCAGGAGGGAAAAATATGTAGTGACATCAATAAAAAAAACATTTTCTTAATTTTACACAAGATGAGGGTCTTAGGCAATTGTCAATGTTATCTGTATAAATGCAGAGCAATGGTCTAATCCAAGGGTTGCAGAGACAGGTAAGGTCAGTGGAGAGGGAGTACATCACCATTCACTGGGTAAAGGGCAGATTTTAAAAAGGCCCTTATTGCCCACAAAACAGCAGTGAGAATTCAGATGCTGTTTTGTGTGTAGAGCAGGCAAAGGTGCCTGCCCAGAGTGAAACTGCTTCTAATTACCTCTCATCTTCTTTGAAGGGTTCTGCATGCTGTCTGCAGTACACTTCCTGGACTGCAATGCTTACTTTCCCAAATGCCAGCAGAAGTTATGTTCCCTTTATGGACTCCTGCACCCTTTACTTCTTACATCTTATCTAACTAGGCAACGGAAGTAATTTATGAGACATTCAAGAAATTGTATAGATTAACAGAAATGTGTGTGTGTGTATACATAGATATATATTTGAAATATATATATATGATACTATGAAAACTCAGAAAAGCATATGTCAGGTTTCAACTGAATATAACTTGAAATGCATAAGACATAAAAGCTATGACAATTGGGATTTATTTAAGCATAGAAAAAGGCTGCCTGCTTTAGCAAAGCATATTACAGAGAGTAACTGTGAATGTCTGGCAAGTAATTTTTTCCTATGCAGTTGCTTTTCCTAAAATCTATATTTTACATTCTTTAGAATCTTTCTCAAAAATTTAAAGGGAGAATTGTATTTGTGATACAGCCATGAGTTAAATGCTATTTAGTATTCTGATTTTAACCAGTTGAGTCAATCAGCAAACGATTACTAAAAGGCACGGAGCTAGTTGCTGCGAGGAAGACAGAAGTACACAGATGTCCTTGCAAAGCTGGCAGCCAGCCTGTGAACCAGAGTATAAGAATCCAAAAAGGAATTGATTATACAAGATAGAAAAAATTCTAGGAAAGTGACACAGGCAAATATTGCATGAGTATTGGAGAAGGAAGCCTGTTTTCAGATGGGGCTAACAGGGAAGTCTTTCTGATGTAAACATGAGGTTAGTGATGTGTTGGTTTCAAAAAAGGTTAGTGAGAAGTCATTTTGGGAAGGAACGAGATGTGAGGACAGGCAAGTTAATACTTCAACTTTTGTTCTTACTTTCATTAAATCAATGCTTACTGAGAACTTACTCTGTTTCCAGTAGTAGCTAGCTAAAAGAAAATGCAATATCCAATAAAATACATATGTCCTTGCATTTGAAGTATGAATTTACAGAAGTAGTTGAGCATATGATTAGGAGTTCAGACTCTGGGGATAAAAGTGGAATCCCAGCTTTATCATTAACAATGTCTTTTAAAAGTCATTACTATCTAATGCACCTCTATGCATTAGATGCTGAGCAAGTTATTCCTAAGAACTAAGATTCATTTCCACTATCAGTGAGAAGAAACTGGAAATTATAATTTCCTTGTAGGATTCTTTGGGAGGATTAAATGAAATAATGTATGTGAAGTGCTCATATAATACTTGACTTACAGTAATTGCCCAGTATATTCAAATCCAAGTCTGCTGGACTCCAAAGCCCATCCTCTTTACCACTTTGTTATTTTGCACCCATATTCTCATGGCATTGTTCATCAGCACTATTAAAACCCTACAACTTTTGCAACATTCCTTCTGAGATTTCTCATTTGATACCCATTAAATGCCACAGTTTCCAGGGGCTCTTGCTCTATTGTCTTCACTTATTCCACATGTTTTATACCAGTACACCTTCTCTCTTAACCATGGTATCAACAACCATCAGTCCACACTGATTACCAATTTTTTTTCTTTGAAGAATTATTTATTTATGCATACAAGCACTGGGGTTTAGGCCAGAGGTGCAGTGGGCGGAGGGGGGGGGTGAGAGGATTCACCAGAGTCAGAGTGGGGAGCAGAACAAGCAGACCTACTAAAATACACTGCTGAGGGGAGCAGTGGGTGAGACAGGAGAAGTCTCTTGCACCATATAGGAAGCTCCCTGGCCTGGGATTGAACTAGTGCTGCAGTGGCTGCTGATAGCTTCACAAGTGCAGAGACTTAACCCTCGTGCCACTAGGAAGGCCCCTGCCTAAACCAACTTTTAATATGAAACTACCGAACATTTCTCTTGTGAGCTCCAGAACCACAGCTTCCTGATATGTCTACATGGCCATCTCAAAGCCACTTCAAATGCACCATATTCGGGCCTCCCTGGTGGCGCAGCGGTTGAGCACTCTGCTGTGGAGCTGTCAACAGCTCACGATGCGAGTTCGACACCCAGCCTGGGAGAATCACACATGGTGCCGCAGACCTCTCCTGCCTCACCCGCTGCTCCCCTCAGCAGTGTATTTCTGATCTGCCTGTTCTGCTCCCTGCTCTGTCTCTGGTGAGCCCTCTCGCCGCCCCGCGCCTCTGGCCCGTACCCCAGCTTGTAAATCTTAAAAAGAAAAAAAAAAGCACCATATTCACCAACTTCTCCCTTTTGCGTTTTCTCATTTTTAAAAGACATTGCTATCTAAGGCACTTCTATGCACCAGCCTTGGAGTAAACCTAGACTTTTTTCCCTCTTTCTTATCTTTCTACTTCAAATCAATCATGAAAACCTATAAAATCTTCTTTACATCTTTTTCTAAATTTATTCCCCTATCTCTACATTTTTGCCATTTCATTCATTAATTTCATCCATTACCCCAGAAATTCTTATTTCTAGGTGGGAGTCCAAGACTCTATCCTTTTAAGTGCAGGAGTGTTCAGAGGCATGTTCATCAGAACCTCTATCCTAGACTGCTTCCTCTCCATCCAAGCTTGGTCCTTGTCATCCTGTCCTTGACTCAGATGACGAGCACATCTGATTATGACATTCAGCTGCTCAGAAATCTAAAAATTCTCTCTAATATCTAATAACTATATAATTAAATAAGTCAATTTTAATTGTCCATAATTCTAACCAAGGCCTTTGATGTTCTTTTCCTTTCCTGATATTCCATCTCATCTACTGCTGCTGCAGTGGGGGTGATGCCTAAGCATGGGGTCCAACACAGCATGTCTCCTGTTTATAAATCCTGGCCAGAAAATTGAGCTTATTAATAACCCAGCTATCAGGTTTTGTGATGATTACTAATGTAGTTAAAAATGCAGAATATTGACCATTATGTTGTAAGTATTCATTACATATTAGGTATCATTACCCCCAATCCTCTTATTAGCCCCTAACACTCAATGTTTCAACATTATCATCTCTTTGAATATGTTCTCAAATATTTGTTTCACTTTTCTTTTCCACTCACTATTCCTTACTCTCTCCCTCCCTTCCTTTTCTTTCAATGTACAACACTGTATTCATATTGGGGGGATATAGGTTCGAACCTGTGCAATTATATGTTTTCACACCATGCCCACCGCCAATAATATTCCATCATATCCCATCCCTCCTATTTGTTACACAGCAATTTTAATGTCACCTTATTTCTGAAGCCTTTCTTGATTCAACCAGTGAGATTTCAATCTTTGTTTCCCTCGACTTACATTGCTACTGCTTTAATTGTATGGAATTGTTTAACTGTATTTCTCATCTCTGTACTGAAAAATGCCTAGATGACTAAAAGGCTTGGCTATGAAACTAGATAGGTATATAAAATTAATCAAAGGTGCTTTAAAGGATACCACTTTCCCTCTCACATGGAATATTTGATGTTGGAAGGCCACACAATATGAACTAACATACAATATTATTTAACTACAATTGGCTTGAAATTTTATAGTACTTTGAGATACAAGAGAATTTTCCAAGTTTTCCAAAACTGTTTTGATATTCAATCTGCACTAGGGGTTCTAGGATTCTCTAGAACACCAGAATTAGCACACTGCCCAACCTACAACTTCCAGACTGTTCAAACTCAGACTTTTATAACAAGTGCTTAAGCCTATGCAGAGTTAAATCAACTATATTAGGTGGGAGGAGAAATATGCTTGCATATATTTTGCTTGATTTTATCTCATCTTAGCTGATACATAAAGAGCAAGAAGATTTCCGAAAATAAAATGCAGGTGTGGGTCATCAGAATTTCCTCTGGCATATGGAGACTGCCCACCAGCTATTGGTGGACATGATTGGTGGAAATGATGTAAATTCCATTCAATTACTAGCAACTCCATGCTGGCATCTAGGCTCAAGACTTCAGTTAAGGAATGGCACAGCGCTGGTGGATCAAGGGAAGTCAGACACATGTGTGTACCCAGTACTGATCTTTGCTGTGACACCTTTGTCTAGGCAACCTATTGAGGCTGTGCCTTTGAGTTAGAGGCAGCACAAGCCTCTGGAAAGCATGTGTGTAGGCCTGTATGACATCTCTGCTGCCTTTCTCTGGCTTTTGTGTTTTGGCTACCTGCCACTGAAATGAATGGCTTTCAAATTGCTTGAAAAGTGAAATGGCACTTTTGTATAATTTTAGAACAAGGGAGCCACTCTTAATCTTTTTAAACTGACTTAGACACTTGTCAGTTATTTGAAGGGGTTTATAACTTTGTCGCCTATGTAGTCATTCAGGTACTTAAAAAGCAAGTACAGTTGATAATAGGAATACTTTTTTTGGCAGAAAATGTAAGCATTAAAAACATTTTTTAACTTGAACTTGATTCTGAGCGTTCAGTACCATCAAGGATTCAAGCTTCTCTCCATCACCTACTTGAAGGTTTTACATGCTGGATAAAGGACATCAAGGACTTTTGCTCATTTGTCAATTACCTTGCCCATTCAATGAAATCTTCGTTTGGTTTTATATCCTCAGATGACTATTTTGCATTGGTATTTAAAATTCATTTTTACTTGTCATCTTTGCAATATTACATATAAATATTCTTGTGGAATTATTTTCATCACATATTATATTTTTAAAAATATTTATGGTTCTGGCACAGAAAAATAAAAAATGACATTTTTAGTTTTGGGAAGTTAACAGCAGCTTGAGAAACACATTTAATGAAAAAGAAAAGAAAGGGTAAAAATATTTCACACAAATAAATAAAAAACATCTGTTCTGACAACTTGTATAAGTTCCAGACTCATGCAACTTTAAACTGCCAAGAGTTAAACCTCTAAACGTCAAGATTTGTAATGGAAATGCTAAGTGACCCTTACAAGGCTTAAAACACACTGTCAAGTAGTTTAGGGTCAACTCTGACCAAGTTTTAAACTGTCATAATCTGGTGAGAATTATGGTCCAAGTTTTAAATATTTTTATTTTTGTAAATTTGCATTTATCTTTGAAAATCAGTGAAAACATAACCTATTTAGGACCATCCCTTTAGGCTGTAATTCATTAAGTGTGAGCAAAATTTTTCTTTTCACTATCAGATAGGCTGCTAGAAAATCTATGCTACAAAACCAACATATAAATCATCCTGCATAATGCTTCATCACAACCAAGTTGCCCACATGCATGTGTAAACAAAAGCCTACGTATAAAAAACTAAAATTTTTAAATTGCAGAAGGATAAAAATTGTCAAATACTATGAACCTGTTTTATTGCCATTACATTTTGCCTTACTTTGGTAGACTACTTTCGTGCTTTCTTTATACTTCCAGGCAAACTGAAACCCAAATTGTATTATTAGAGTCCAAACTATTATATACGTTTAACAGACCTTCTATGCTCAAATATTTTCATCTGGTTTCTCTTCAATATTTGATGCTATTACATTGTTTTCTGTACCAATTATTCTTTAGATTTGAATCGTGGTAATATCTTTCAAATAGTCTCAAAATAATTTTGGGTGTTTTTAACTGAAATCCTTGAATAAACTAGCTTAATCTTGGTTTATGGGGAAAAATGTTTTATAAATATTCACTTGAATCAATATCAGACCTCCACATACACCATTTCACGTGCATGTGTTATTGGCAGAACATTTCCAGGAAGCTGAATCTCTGCATCATTTAAACATAACATATTCTATGAAAAGTGGTGTGTGGTATAGTTACAGTCATATAGGAAGGAACTCAAAGAGAGTTATCAGTTTTTTGTTTTGTTTTATTTTTCTCCCTTAAAAATTCTTTCCAAAAACACAGTGAACTTTTCAACAGAGATAAATCTCAAAAAAAAAAAGGAATAAAATAAAGGTGCATAATACATTGTAAGGTTGCCAAAATGTTTCATAGAATATTCAAATGACATTCCTAGTGATTATTTTAAGTTTGATTCAGGATAGGGAGGTGCAGGGGGATAAAAAAGATAAAAGAGAAGATTGTAGAGTGCTATCCTGACTAGGGAATGAGTATATAAAGCATGTTAGAAAAAAAGTATTTTTTTCTTCTGTTTGATTTCACACACCCACACACCCCAACTTCTTATGAAGCCTTAGAAACTGGCCATTCCCAGAGGCAAGGTACAGAAACAGATAAATGTGTGGTCTCATTTGGGGTGGCAAATTATCTGTTGCTATATTTTTTTCTGATATATGCTTCCCGTCAAGCATGGGCATATTGATGAGAGAAAGTTCGAATTTACTGAATGAATTCTGGTGTGTGTGTGTGTGTGTGTGTGTGTGTGTGTGTGTGTGTGTGCGTGTGTGTGTTCAAAATTCAGAGCCCTAGATACCATTCTTACATTTCTGCCAGGCTTATCATCACTTAGTCTTAAATTCCTGTTCTGTCTTCTCAGGTTAGCTTGTGTGCTTAGGTTCTTTGGCTCCCAGGTTAAAAAGAAATGAAAACAAACAAGGAAGTTTACACCACAAGACATGAATAGAAAGATCAGCTTTTGACTGAACACTATATAAACAAAGACTGATAAGAATGACCACCAGTCACTTAGCATTTGTCCACTGGCACCAGGTTACAAGCAGACACCTCTTTAGCGGCTGTGGAATGAGGCCTGTGGAGGGGCCTGGAGCCAAGATACCCACTGTGGTTAATGGCTTTACTTGCATTGATTTAAGTCTAACCCTTACCTCCCTAGCTCTTGAGAGGCAATTTTGCTAGGGTGTCATGATTCTTTCCAAAACAATCAATAGTTATGAATACACAATCATAAACTTCTTCAATGAAGAAAAAATATATATGGTTAAAGTGTAATCAAAAATCGGTGTGACTGAATCTCTTGCAGTATTACTGCAGATTATTTCCAGCGGTGCAGTGAAAGGTCATGCCGTTATATATTGTCTCTTAAAATCAGTGAATGCATAATAGTTTTTGTTACTCTGAACAAGAATCATTAAACAAATTCATAAATCAATGAAGCATACAGATGCATTACTTTAATTATCATTTCTGTTCAGATGGTTAGTTTATATAATGTAATTGTTTACTGTTTCTCAGTATTACACTAGAAAGGCTGATTGGGCCATCTCATATTTCATACTATTCTAATTTTAAAACTTTTTTTGCTTCTTAATGACAACAAGAAAGAATTATCTTTGAAAGCTTCCCTGTGAACCTTTGTTGTTTATTCTTGGTTTTGTTTAATTTTTTGATGTTTCTAAAAATCTGCCTCTCAAACTCAAGAATTTCCATCTCAATTCAAGTTTCTTTTAGCCAGGTTCAGGCAAATCATTCTGTTTTCCATAAAGTTGTCTTTGCTTCATCCTAACACCCACCCCCACCCCCACTGGAGAACTAAAATATTAATTTGTACCTTTTATGTCTAGAGAAATGGAACAGATGTAAAAGGGAAGGGAGACTTTTGAGAAGTTAGACTCTGCATAACACTAATGAACATTTTAATCCCAGAGGATGTTTTCATCATGATCCTCTTTTGTTATAGCAGGAGTAGCTGAATTAAATCAGTGGCTGAGCAGAGGGATGTTTGGTGGCAATGACAAGGAGTGTGTTTTGAAATCTTAGCTGTAGGAGAAGCTACACTCCATGAGATTTTGACTATAATCCTTTCTGGTTCTATGCTGTCTCTCTAGGCACACTGGGAGAGCCATATCACCGCCCTGGGTCTGCAGAGCAGCTACACCTTTAGAGTCTGTGGTAGAAATGGTTGTCTGGATGATTTCTGATGGCTGGGTCATTTTTACTTTTTATTGAAAAATACCACAGGTTTGCAGCCAAATAGCTCTAACATCTGGTCCTATAGAATCCAAGAAACGCAACAAACTTCCTTTATTCCTTCCTGCTTTCTCTGTCCCTTTTATTTCAAACTGGTAGTACCTATGCTGTTGTAATCTCTCCATTCTTGGCTTCTGCTGAGATGGCTGATTAAATCCATGAGCTGCACCCATGATATCTTATCAAATACTTGTATAGTCATACACTTAGGGTTCTCTTCACCAGCAAGCGAGAAAATGAGAACAAATGAGAAAAAAGGAGAACAAGCATTCTTATTCTTTGCAATAAGAATAAGCTGAGAATTTTTCAAGTTCTGGTTCCTTTTGCTTAACAATTTCTTTTTCAATTCATCATTTTCTCTTTCATTTTACTCTATGCAATAAGGAGGAGCCAGGCTGCATAATTTGTTTAGAAATCTCCTCTACTAAATATCCAATTTAATTACTCTTAAGTTTTACCTTCTACAAAACACTACAAGGCAATTCAGTGAAACTCTTTGCCGATTTGTAACAAGGATTGTCTTTTCAGTAACCATAATCCAGTTTCCAACAATCTGCTCCTCATTTTCATCTGAAACCACACTAGAAATAACTTTTAAAGTCCATATTTCTCACAGAATTCTATTTGAGATTACATATATATTCTCCAGGAAGATGGAAGTTTTCTCTTCAATTCTTTTCCTTTTGAATTGTTTTCCTTTGCAACTCTTTTGCTTCTAAGCCCTCATCAGACTCTCCTTTAATACCCACATTTCTACCAATGATGCTTTCCCAGCAATCTCCTCTTTTCCTGTCATGTACCTCAAAACTGCTTCAACCTCTACCCACCTCCCTGTTCTAAAACTACTTCTACACTTCTAGGTCTAATTTACAACAATATCCCGCCTCTGCATAACAATATTTATTTCTGTCGGCTCAGATTTCTATAACAAAACATCACAGACTGGGTGGCTAAAACAACAGAAATTTATTTCTCACAGTTTTAGAGACTGGAAAGTCTGAGGTCAAGATTTTAGCCAATTAGATCCGGTGAGACCACTTTTATGGTTTATAGATGGCTGTGTGCTCACGCTGTGAGCAATAAGAGAGAAAGAGAGAGAGGCACAAAGAGACATATCCCTAGAGGAAGATATCTCTTTCTTTTATTATCAACTACAATCCACTGGATTAAAGGTAATCATGATCTCATTCAACCTCATAACTCCTAAAGACCCTATTTCTAGGTATAGTTAGTTACACTGGGAATCGGGACTTCAACTCCAAATTTAAGGAGGGGGGACAAAATTGAGTGCATAGCAACCTCTGATGCTGCTGTAATCCAACCTGGAATGTGGAGTATATAGACTTTGAAAAAAATCACATCTTGAGATAAAAATGGTTTACCAAATTGTTCCTTCTGATTATGAGATCATAATGCCACAAAACATGGAGTGGGTCTACAGTAGTCAAAAGGATTATAGCAATAGCACAAATGTGACTGTGACCTATTTCTATGTAAGTATGATGGATAACTTTCATTTTGCAAATATTTTGCCAGCCAGTGTAAGAAGCATTGTATTCCCAGAAGACTATCCCCTACTCTATCTCCTTTTACCTTTCCCCACCCCCAAATATCTGTCATATTTCTCAGTATGCAATTTAGCTTTGGGTTAACAGACAATAATTTTATAAACTTGCTGCAGAAACTGTTATGGAAAAGCAAAGTATTTCTGTTGCTGTATTACATCTTGTCACAGAAAATCAAATGTGAAACAATAGAAGCTAGAAATATAAAAAAAAATTATTTATTCATAAAATTCAGAATCCAAGAGCAGATTCAACAAAAGCTTCAAATCTTTTGAAATGGTAGTTAGGTAAGTGAATAGAATATATAATGAATATTTCAAGCTTTACAATCTCAATTGAATGTCTAGATCTTTACTAACAAAATTTAGAATATGATTAAAAAATTCCCTAAGCATTACATTTTACATTATTATATATTTCCTGTCTTCCTTTCCGCATGTCTCTCTCCCTCTCCCTCCCTCCTTACACCTCTCTTTCTCTCTCTTCCTTTCTCTCTCTCTCTTTCAATAATTCTAAATCTAGGACAGTTATGGCTCGTAGAGCAAAAGTAGTTCACCTGAGTTTTCCAGGTGCTTCACAGATTCTGTGGCATTAATATTTATAAAGCAGAAATTGTTATATACATTTATTTTTACTGGCATTAACAGATAATTTACTCATTATTCTGTTTCTGGTATTTAAAAAAAAATACTATTAGTCTCCTGATTACTTTTAGGAAGGCATTTCGTGAGCACAGAAATAGATGGGACAAGATACCTGGCTTTCAAAACTTAATTCACCAATGTAGTTTTCTCAAAAAGATTTTATATTGATGGACTACTGCTAACTGTCCTTGAGATGAAATGTATAACCTTGAATGAGAGGAGGGAGGGGAGGAGGGAGGCATAATAGAGGGTGGGAAGGGGACAGAGAGATTTCACTTTCCTATGGATATGGCCAGGGCTTAGTGACTCACTTAGTCTGTTTAGGTTGTTGTAACAAAAATATCACGAAACGGGTGATTGATAAACAACAGAAATATATTTCTCATAGTTCTAGAGACTGATAATTCCAAAATCAAGGCACTGGCAGGTTTGGTGTCTAGTAAGACAGAGTTTCCTGATTCATAAATGGTGATCTTCTCACTGTAACCTTATGTGGCAGAGGGACACAGAATTGCTTTTAATATGCTCCACCCTCTTATGCCTACGAACCTCCAAAGGCCTCACCTCCTACTACCTCCACACTGTGGGCACGAAGGGGGCTTCAACATATTAATGTTGAGTGAGCACATATAATCCACCTATAATAGTTACTTATATCTAACCAACTACAATGCTAAATTTAGATTTGTTTCAAAAAAGAAAGAGGATGCCTTGTAGATGTATGAGAGTTCTAAGATTAGGTCATGAAATGTGTATAATTTCTATGTGGCCCTTCCACTCTTGGTTTGCTCACTCTGGAATAAGCCACACGCCATATTGAACAGCTCGGAGGAGAAACCTGCATGGGGAGGAACTGAGACCTCTTGCAAGAACCACCACCAACTTCTCAGTCATGTCAGTGAGCCACAGTGCAAGTCCAGTCAGTTCAATGGTACGATCAGTGTTGCCCTCCAAAAAAAGTGTGTGCATTTCTGTATGTACACATATATACACATACTTTCGTTTAGTATAAAGAATTTGTAATAAAATTTCTAACTAACAATATATATTTTTATCATATGATCCACATATCTATACTTTAGTATGACTTCCAATTTCTAGCAAAATCCACAATCAGTTTTATAATTTATTGCTAACAACAGTGTCAAAAATCAGATTTCAAATAAATGCTTGAATACTAGTCAATTCTGTAAAGAAATCACTGCGATCACTCATAAATAAGTGTAGTTTTGCAATGAATCTGGCTGGGAATTTTGTTTACAGTAAAGCATAAAGCAGATATGTATGCTAGAACTTGACTTTTTCATCAGTCGTATCAATGACTTCTCTGCTGAGTCAGAAAATAATTTCAAATACCATAAAACTATTTCCTCAAGATGTTCACGCTATTGACAACACGAAAGCTTTGGTACAATGCACTTTTAACTATACTCTGCATTATTAACATTTTCTGCATTATTTTCTTAACTCTCAGCAATTAAATACAATAAATCAAACCCCCATTCATAGGAATTGTCCATTTCTGTTGCATGAATACTCACATCACAGCCAATTTCAACCTAGCAATTTATGTCACAGAATGTGTAGGTTGGGAAGAGATGCACAGTAGCATACAGTTCTCCAGTATTTCTACTACACAGCTACAAAAGCATTGATTGTAATAGAATAGAAAAATTACTAGAATATAGATTAAAGAGTGATTAGTTTTGAGTATTTACTGCCTTTGGTTTTAATGTAATTTATATAAAAGTGTAAAATATACCAACATAATTTTTATGTGATTAAATTTTGAATAATGGTTATATTTAACAGCTAGTATAAAATTTCCAATCATTTAAGACTTGTTTGTTATAAGTCAGGTGAGTCAGCTCCAGTATACAAACCACTGGTGGCTCAGGGAAAGTGAGGCCTGTCCCTGGTTCTAATCTTATAGCGATGGCAAGTCCACACCTTTGGCCCATAAACACTGTGAGATAAAAATGCTTTTTGTTTTATACCACTATGTATTGATGCACTTTGTTATGCAGTGACAGGCAATGCACAAACTTTGTATTAGTCCCAAACTTTCAGTAAAATAGGAAAAACTATATCATTTACTTTCCTCAGAATAAAACAACAAATCTTATAAGATGAAATACAAAAATAAAACATAATTAATTTTACCTTTTTGGGAAAATATTTATACATAAAGAAAAATGATATTTAAAGAGAAAATGATTACAAACATCATTCAACTGCTTGATATGAGTACATAATTTTAAGGGGGGGTTACTAACTACATACTGTAATTGGTGAAATAACATGCTTCAAAAATAATTATCTCATGTAGATCAACTGCTTTAATATTTTGAGAAATTAAAGGCTAAGTTTGGTGGGTTTTGAGTTGATCCAATTTTGCTTATTTTATTCAAATACGACTCTCTTTGTTTAAAGTGTTCTAGGATAAACAGGATGAAAACTAATAATCAACAATACCAAAGTTTTTAGGCAAACTATGTAACATCATTCAGATATTAATGTGAAGGCTTGCTGGTAACGACTGCCTAAATTTAAACATGGGATTGAAAACTCCTTTTGTAATCAGATGGTATCTAATTTGAATATTTGGGTTTCTCAATGGCAAGCCAGCTTGATTCCCTTTCTTTTGATGCCCTTCTTTCAACTTCCCTCTTCTTACGCACAAAAATTAAATCAATTATAAATCATACAAATTGTAAGTCTTGGTTCACCCTCGTGATTGCTTCATGTATAACTCACAAAATGTTTAAGTCATTCTTTGTGATAAAACAACCTCAACCCATTCACCACCTTTCATATATTTTAATCATCTCAAGCTATCACCTAGCTATTTTCCACCTGAGATGTTATGAACTAAATGTTTGCAAATGTTTATACCTCCTCAAAATTCCTAGGTTTAAGACCTAACCCCCAGGGTGAAGGCATTATGAGGTGCCATCTTGGAGTGGTGATTGGGTTATATGAGATCGTGTGGGTGGATCCATGATGGGGATTAGCCTGCTTTTAAAAAAGATACGCGACTCTAGCACCCTTCTCTCTATCACATGAGGATACAGCTAGAAGGTGACCATCTGTAAGCCAGGAAAAGGGCCCTTACCAAGAATCAAGACTGGTAATACCTTCCTGCTGAATTCCGTAGGCTTCAGAATTATCAAAAGTAAATGTCCATGGGTGAAACTATCCAGTCGATGCTATAAAAGTTGATTGCAATGTGAGCTGATGAAGACATAAAGAAACTATAGTTCTGTATGTTGTGTTAGACTGTGACTGGCCTTTAAAAAAAATATTTTATCATATATGATAAATATAACAAATAGAAGATTAATTGCTTTAATAACACTGTGAGCAATTAATATTTCTATGCAACTTAGTTCTCTGGAAGTATTTTCAAAATATGTGAACAAACTTCCTGAAGTTTTGATGGAAAAATTACTAACTGAAATTTTAATTCAAAAAGCTAATTTTGCTCTGGCCATATAGATATTGATCACAAGAAGGAACAGTGTTTATAAATAGGATTTTTCTAATTAAGAATCTTAGACATTGTGCTTAACTTTAATGGTGTGTGTCTTTTCTACTTTTGAAAATACGTTTTACACAACGCCTAGAAAAGTCTGACATAGAGACAGAAGTTGCTTATATACACAGGTAATTGGAAATATAAATCATGAATTGTCAGGAACTCACCCAGTGATTGGTGATAAATGTTAATATAAAATTTCAAGGACAAACTTTTTTATTCAAGGTGTACACTAAAGAAATAAATCTAACAAATAATTTGTTGTTAAAAGAAGATTATTATATAGTTGCAATTCTCTAAGTGCGTGTATTATTTTTTATGGTCAGAAAAAATTATTTTACTTTTGGAAAAAACATGTCATTGGCAAATTTATTACTATCTCTAGAAAACCAAAATACATGTTGGAAAATGCTGGTGTTATGATTAAGAGCCAGACTTAGCAAACAGAAAGAATGATCTCAAATCTAAATTCCACAACTTAGTTGTTTCTAAGAAGAAAAGTTGTGCAACATTTGAAGAGCTTGATTTTATTTTTTGTCTATAAGGTAGGGAACAATAATATTAAACTTCATTAGACTACTGTAAAGATAAAATAATACATCAATGGTAAAATAATACATGTATTAAGAACTCAATTTAAAAAGTAAAGCTATTAATGGAATATTAATTTTTTTAATATTATTTTGATTTTCATTTTTTTTACCCTGCTGAAGTGGTTGACTAAAGCAAATTTGAATGCCTCTGATATCAATTTGAAATCACATCAAATCACCATATGGCGACTTTATCATTAGTTATAAAATGAGGAATTGACCCATGAATTATAGTGAAGACATAGTTTGATATCATTTAGCAGTATAGCTATGTGATAAAATTGAAATACAGATCTAATTTATTTGATCAATTCCAGTTAACTAATTCTTTCTATGGATTCTTAACATAGGATCTGAAAACATGGACAATTAAGTGATATTTTAAAATGGATCGACTTGGATATTTATATAAGGATATTACCAAGAGGAAAAATTCCTGCAAGAAATTTGTTTCTTATTAAGATGAAATGCAATATTGCCTACTCATAAATACTTATATTCAGTATATTATGACTTCAGCCTTGTAGCTGTGTCCAAAGCAAACTCTGCTTTGGAAATCTGACTGTCACTAACTTATAAAGTCTGTTTTTTTTTTTTTTAAAGATTTATTTTATTTATGCATACAAGAACTGGGGTGTAGGCCAGAGATGCGGGGTGGTAAGAGGATTCACCAGAGACAGAGTGGGGAGCAGAACAGGCAGATGGACTGAAGCACACTGCTGAGGGGAGCAGTGGGCAATACAGGAGAGGTCTGCCACGCCACGTGGGAATCTCCCTGGCCGGGGTTCGAACAAGTGCTGGAGTGGTTGCGGATAGCTTCATAGGCTGAGACTTAACCTGTTGCACCACCCGGGAGGCCCTAACTTACAAAGTCTAATTCCACTCGTAGGAGTTAACTATCTAGTTTGTGTTGAACACATTAACCACATCATTAAAAATATTATCTACTACTCATCTTCTGTTGTTGTTTTTTTCTTTCTTTTAGGAAATAACTGCTTTTCATAAGATTTACCTTTCCTAAAGAAAAAATATAGTATCTTAAAATTTGAAATTATATTTGTTTTAGTTCAAACTTTGATCTAAATTATTTACCAACATTTACTATAGTAATTAGTAATAATTCCCCATTAATGTTGAAGAATTTTAGAAGACAGGGAAGCAACATATACATAATGAATATAATTCACGAGGAGCTCCACAAGTATATTTTTCTGGAAATACAGTATCATCAAGAAGTGTGATAACTTGGAAGTATTGATATATCACTTTCATTAAATTGCTTATAAATCAGAAGAAAATATTTTCAAGTTGAAAAGAGTATGCTTATTATAAGAAGGTAAATGCTCAGTAAGTTGAGAAAGCTGATGTTTGAAGAAAAAGACTCTTAGGTGTTTAAATGCCGGAAATAAAAGTTTAAAAATAGGCTTATATAAGAAACAAATCACAGTTTTCTAAAAGGCAAATAGCCCAACTTAAAATCAGTTTTGATTGTCTGCCCTATGTGAATAGATCAAAGAGATGACATGTCTTTTAAATAAATCTAGAAGCCTTTCTCATTTAAGCTATCATTGCTGCTATATTTGTCCCAGAAACTAAAATAGTTCCTTGGCCTTTCAAAAAAAAAAAAAAAAAAAAAAAAAAGAACATTTATACTCCCAATAATCATATTGAGTTTTCTTTCAAATCTCATATTTTAATTTTATTTCCTTTATATGCACAGGATTCAGCACTGTTTTTAAGCCAGATGTATCATCTTGAAATATCTTAAAGCATGCATTTTACCTCAATTCCATGCTATTTCAAGGATACCTTCTTATCAAGAAATTATTATCTTTTCTACCACTTTTGTAATCACATATTACTTTAGCAAATATGAGCAAGTTTCAAATGTATGACTTCGGACAATAATGGCAGTGAAATTAACTCAAATAGTATATGCTATTGACAATGTGAAGAATGAGCTGCTTTGAAAAAATTTCTACTTTAAGACCTTTAGAGTTCTATTTAAAAATCGCTTTGCTCCTTAACAACTTCCTAAGAGAGAATGCCTTGGATGACTTGAACTTATCAGCCACCAAACTAAATAAATTTGTTCTGGAAGGAAGTTCTATACAGACCATCTCACAGAGGGGCAACAGGTCCTCTCCTTTTCTCACTGGGTATGCCTATAAACACTAAAACACCACTGAGAAAACCATTTTCTTATCTGGTGTACCATAGTCTTGTACCATCGATTTAATTTGGTACATTTTTACTGTTATAGAATGCTGCCAAACTGCCTCCTCTTTATTACTTTTAATTCTAATCATAAATGAGTGTCGGAGATGGTTTTGGCCATAGATAATGTGTGAATGCTTCTTAGAATGAGTAATTTCCTTTGACACTGCAATTTAATTCCCTTCCTATTCAGCCAGGACCATGGCAAGTCCAATCTGATGACCCTGCTACCCTAGTAGAGAGAAAAAATTGCTTCTGTACGAGAAGTGCTGATGTGGACTCGTGACCTCGGGCAAGCACAAGTTGTGCAAAGGATTTTGACTCTTCAAGAACCAGAGATTTGGATATCAGTGATAAGGTTAATATTTCTTACTATTGCTAATTAAACATAGAAAAAGCTTGCGAAAAAAGCAGAATGAAATATCCATCTTCTTACACTAAATCTATATTTTGAAATACAAAGTTAATAAAAATACTATTTGTTTATGACATGTTCAAATTACTCTCATTATAAAATGACAGGACACTAACACATAACTTTCCAATGAAAGCATTCTTTTACATAGTATTATTTCAAGGTATATTCTTCAGATTTCTCATCTAATCATTTATTGATTTTTTTGAGCACACTTAATGTGATCCTCTCTTCCTGACACTGGGATGCTAAAATGACTGTAGCACAGTTCTTTTGGATAATCTCCTAGGGGGAGGAGATACAGATAAACAATAATATGATGCAAATCACAGGTCCTGCTAACACAGAAATGTAGGTAACACATTACAGAGGGAAAACACAGAAGCCAAACAGAGTTCATGATTTAGCTGAATCCTAATGAACAGTTTGGACATTGCAAATCAGAGACAGGAGTAAGAAGCATTCTGGGCAGAAGGTTCAGTGTGTCCAAAGACAGGGAAAAGGACAAACTCCAGAAAAGGTCAGTACTAGTGCTTCCAATTTGGAAATCATGAATATACAGGTTGGAGCTAAAGCCACAACAGTGAGTTTCATATTAAGTGAGAAAACTGAGAATAGAAACCTTGAAGAACACTATGAAACAAATATCAAGAGAAGCACTAGATGGAAAAAAAGACACAAATGAAGAAGAATCAGAAAGACTTAACAATTGTTAAAATTTTGAGTTATATTCATTCCTAGGCACTGTGGTAAGAACTTGGTATACAAAATCCTATGTCCTGTTTCTGACTCTCAATGCTTTCAGTAAGGTGTGAAACACAATATAACAATATTATCATTATAATTGTACATGGTGCACATGTGTGCATGTTCATACAACATGCATTTAGATAGGGTGCTTATTTAAGAGCAAGATATTTGGAACCAGGTCATCTGGGTTTGAATTCTGTTTTTCTCAGTTACCATGAATTAATTAATTCTAATCTTTGTGGCAAAGATGGAACAGAATAATTGGCACATATTAATGTTCAGTAAATAACAGTATTTGCATAAATATACATAGGTACTATGAGAACAAGGAGAAGGGTAGTCTAAATTAGACTAAAGTTTCAAGGGAGAGAATAAACCAGGAGTTGAATTTTATGAGTAGGAATTACTATCACAAAGAGGTGGTGAAGAACATCCATGCATTAAAATAGAGTAATGCAATGGGAGAATGAGTGAATTTTCAAAACAAGGAGGCACAGGAAGCATTTTAAGGCCCAGAGGTCAAGTGCAGAGTTCGATGAGAAACTGTCCCATGTGCTTCCAAGAGTTTGGACACTGGAGTCAGACTGGAATTAATTTCTAGTTCTGTCATTTGGAGGATGTCTGACTTTAGCAGTGATGTAATCTCACTGGGCCTCAATTTCCTCAACTGTAAAAGAAAGATCAACTTTTCCTGTGGGTAAAGAATTAGATAAAACATAGTCTGGTACTTGGTGAATGCTGTAGAATTATCAATTATTGTTGTCAATTTCCAGGTTTATAGTAGAGCTCACCCCAGGGAACATCTGTAAATATGGTTTTTGGGGTGCTGAGCATTCTTTGTCTTTTATTAGTTGTCACTTAATTTCTATCACTCTGAATTCAAAATCAGCCACCATAGAGTCACTGACCTTTGGATTATCAGTTAATATTCAAGTGTCTGGTCCAGATTAGATGTTAAGAAAACATTTGTTGATTGTCAGCCAAGATGAGTATTAGTTGTGATAAGTCAATACCACCTTTAAGTTTAGAGTTTTCCTAAAATTGTCATATAACTAAACATTGTACTTTATGTTTCCTACTTAGAGAAGGTTATTGAGGAAAATAATTGAAATTTACAAGTAATATTTTATAGACCAAAAAACTCCATCCCTATGGGATCTCAATTTACAAATGAAGTGAATGAAGACTTCATCAGATGCTCAGAACACATAATGTACATAATGAAACTTCAGATGACTGGGGTTGGTCATATGATGCAGTACAATATCCTAAGAATTGCTTTGAGCATAAGACTTTGTCAGTGTATAAAATGTATGGTGACCTTTTTAGCAACCTTTGTTTGTTTTCTTCCAAGTACAGTAGTCTAATGGAGAACTTGAAAGAATGTAGAACTGGACAGTGATATAACTTGGTGATGAACCTAAAAGAGCATCATATATTAGCAGTCATGGAAACACAGAGAAGGCTTGCTCTCCTATAATTTATAGCAAATGGCATTTCTGTGAGAGATCTGTAGTGCCAGGGTGACACAGGTAAAGCTCATGAACTCTGTCCAAAAGTGAAACAGGTCATCAAGACACCCCAAGTGTGGATGACTCATTTCCCCCTCATGTGGATTATGGTATTAACATAACCTTATAGAATGACAGTTATGTGTATAGAGAGGACCAGTCCCAGTTCACATTAATAGCACTCAGAAACCTGGGCAATGATCACACAAGAAAATTACAAAGCCAGTGAATAAGAATTCCTAACTGAGAGGGGAGATCAAGGAAATTCACACAGTTGACTGGCTCCATCAAGGCTTACAGTTTCACCTAGTTCTGGGGCTGACTAATATTCAAAAATAGAAAACTGTTCTAATCAACTTGAAGAGTGAAAGAGGGATTACAATGTGCTACTGTGGAATTGCCCTTTTCTAGCTCTTGATTATCATCACAATCAGTCACAATATTTATCGTTACGTTTATGTAAAAAAGTACTATTACAGCTTGCACAAATGTTTTTCAGAAATCCTGTTCTGTCTGACACAAGCAACAAACAGAGGTGAAACAGGTCTGGAAGGGGCAGATTGGCATAATTGAGGAGATACTCTGACAAGACTACTGAATGTTAATCAAAATCAAAGGGAGATAAAGTGAAAGTGAAGGTCATCACAATGGAACTATAATAATCTCTCTTGTCTCACAAACAATCACACTTAGAGCAGACTTGCACCTAAAAAACGGATTGGCTAAAGAGATGGGAACTGTTAGGAAATTTTGCAATCTAGACTCTAACAAATTATGCTCTTTTTAGAACTACAATCTTTAAACTAAACATTGTAAGAACTGGCAAGCTCCTGGGGTGGATGATGGGGGTGTGTTGGGAAGGGAGAGGATAATGTCTTTTGAAAAATCCCTATAGTCCCAGTGCTTGATATAGGACTTGGCTATTAGTAAGATTTTTAACAAATGTAATATGAAGAAAGGAAAAAAAGGAATATAAAATCAGTGAAAACTGAGACAGATGGTGAAAGAAGTGCATATATTGCATACCTCCTTCCAAAATTGATTTTCAATGACTGCTATCAGGGGAAAATGGAAGTGGGAGGAATGTGCAAGGGGCAGCTGGAATCATACAGGCAAATTATATTTGATCCCATATTTACTCATCTGTACTGAGGAAGGGCTCCTAATTTCTTTTGTGCATACAAATTTTATTTCTCACACTAAATGGTGTGTTTTTGTAAAGCCATAATCATGGTTTTTAGTATGGTGAGGGATTGGCTCATTTTGATAGTTAGTGTGTGATCATTTAGTGAAGAAAGACAGTATGGAACCGGAGTGACACTGGACTAAATGTCAAAAATTGTGTGTTCAGAATCCAGCTCTCACTATGTGATTATAAATGACTTGCACACTGTAAACTTTGCAATTTCATCTGCAAAAGGGAACAACGCTATTCAATATGTTGTTTGGTGAAGGTCAAATGAAATGAGTCAAAAATTTTCTTTTTAAATACAGAAGCTTAGGCAAATATTTTTAAAAATATTTTTATCTTATTGATATCATAGCATTTGTAAAGCTCTGGATTCTAACTGATTTGGTTTCATATTATGACTCTTCCACAGGTGTAACCTTGGACAAATGACAATGTACTCATTCTAAACAGAGTGGGGAAGGCTCATTCAAGGTAATAGAATGCACTGTGAGTTAAGAAACATGTTAAGTTGTTGACACACCCTGCTTCGTTGCATAGATAGCTTTGCCATAGATAGCTTTCTTTTTCTTTTCCTTAGAATACTTTGCCCTGCCCCTCAGCTTCCACCATCCTGCACACATCTATCCTGTGAGGATTCTTACTGTCTCTGACTGGCAACTAATCCCTCTAAGGTGCTGACTGATAATCAATGTGTGATAATGACTTCAGGCAGAGGTGAGCAACCATTTTTTACAAGTGCCAATTCTGGGAAAATAAATGTGTTAATAGGCCATAAGAAAAAAATACAGTAAATGTCACCTGAAAAATTACTGCCCATTGATAGCTCCATTTAAATGTTAACAAACTCTTGGTCTTTTATTTTATTAAGGCTTTGGAAAAATATATATTCATGAAACTGATCGATGTATTGGCTAAGAAATCATAACTATGAAATTTGTGTTTCTTTTAAGCCACTAAAATGGCAGTATCTGGATATATTTGGGGAGGCTGCAACATAGAAGTCAGTTTCTAAGCTTTCATCCTAAAATTACAGAAGTGTTTAGAAGGCATGAAACTGGTATGGTAGAAAGGGTGGTTCATGGGACAGAAAATAGTTAACACCTAATGGTTTTGGGATTTCATATTACGTAAAATCTGTAATAAGCAATTTACAGGCAGTATTTAACTGGTGCTCACAAGATTGCTAAGATGTAGATATTGTTTTTAGAGATGAGAAAACCAAGACAAAAGGAGGATGAGCAACTTGCACAAGGTCACAGTCCAGGAGCAGTGAGCTAAATTGAAACTCAGGCTGACTGACACCAGAGCCTGTGCTTTTCACCACATGCTATGCTGGACTATTAGGAAAGGTCCCCTCACTCTTCCGAGACTGAGATTGTAAGCAAACTTCTATCTAAACAAAACTGGATGGAAGTTATGAATAATGTTTGGGGTATTCTTCTAGTGACCAGCATCTTGCATAAGGGACTTAGTTTTCATATTTTAATATATAGTGAAATTATTTTATAGTTTGATTAAATTACCATACAAATTTCACCTTATGTCAGGAAAACATATCTTAGAGTGAAAAAAAGAAAACTGGAACCCACCACCATCACTAGCACTACCCTGAGACTTTCACCACCCCATTATCACAATAAATAAATGATATATTACTACAGTTGTTGAGTGCTTATTTATTGCATGTGAGGTACTGAACTAAGGTCCTAACATCCACTCTCATTCAATTATCATAAGACTTGTGAGGACTAGTTATTATCGACTGTTGACTGGAACTGAAACTCATAGACCTTAAGTGACTTGTCCATGGTCTCACAATTAATAAGACATACAATAGAGATTTGATACTAAATATGCTCATGTTTTGTTAGCCTGATTGCACCTCTTTTCTTCAGTTCTTTATTTTTCCTCTGTTAAGTGAGCCTTGCCTTACGACCTCTCTGATTCAAAGGCAGCACATGCTCTTCTTGAGTCAATGAGCATTAACCACCAGGATCTTCTTCCTTATCTCAAAATGATCTTTCTGTGATATTCTCTGAATGGAGTGTTCTCTCCTGAGAATTTCCTATATGCATTCCTCCTTGTCACTGAGACCTCAGCTCAAAATTGCCTCCACCAAGGATCCTCAAAACCCTAAAAAGGGATCTCCCAAATGATTGTTATTCCACTCCTTGGAAAATACCCAAAGGGCACAAAAATATTAATTTGAAAGGGAATCTGCACTCCTATGATTATAGCAGCATTTCTTAAAATAACCAATAATGGAAATAAACTAAATGCCCTAAAACAAATGAATGGATCAAGAAGATGTGGTATATATACACAATGGACTAATACTCAGTAATCAAAACATATAAACATGTCATTTGCAGCAACATGGATGGAGCTGGAAGGGATTATGCTAAGCAAAATAAGTCAGAAGGAAAAAGAAACAAATCAGATGGCCTCATTTACAGGGATAAACCTAACAAAGGAATATAGGGAAACCGAACAAAGGATCAGGAAAAAGATAAAGCTTGAAAGCAAACCATAGTTCCGAGACATCCAGCAGGGGAGGGGAAGAGAGAGCACAGGGACTATGCTGATGGTCATGGGTGCTGAGGTGATGGGAGAATTATGGGAACTACACATGAGGGGAGACGTTAATACAAAAATGAACAATGATGTAAGAAAATTAAAAAAAAAAATCAACATTAATAAAAAAAAATCACCTCCTCGAGACTCCACCCACAACATGGCGGAACAGAGGTTGAAGTCCGCCAACAGTCTATTTACACAGACTGTTAATTTGCTCCTAGGAAAATACTGATGCTTTAAACCAGCTATACAGCTCCAGGACATCCCCAGGAGTTCAAGAAACAAGGTTAGTGGCGGCTGAGGGGGAAAGAACGCGAGGAGGCAAAGGGGCTCGTGTCAGGGCTGGGGGTAGACATCCCAAACCAGGCTGAGGGCAACCCAGGACAAAGAGAAATTCCTTGGAGAAATTATCCCGGACGCAAGAGTGGCCTGGGCCCAACCTGGGTCTAGAATAAGTAAACCGGTCAGGCTTTTACCCCGCTGGCCTTTGTGGCTATCCCCTGCGGCCTGGAATGCAGGAGGCGCTTGGGAGCGTGGGCTTAGGGTACGCGTGCCTGTTGGGAGACACCTAGAGATGGTGTGGGCCTGCGAGAGTGGGCACACCTGAGCCTGGAGGTCAGGGCTATAAAGGTGGCGTCACTCAGAGACAAAAACAGCAGCGGCGACTAGTGGGGCTAAAGCTGCAGCTGTGAGAGGAAGAGACCCAACGAGAACACCAGAGAAAAACCAGAGGAAAGGCCTATAGAATCCCGGGAGGCCCAAGTCGCTCTCTCCCGACTGGTTTGTTTCCCCTGCATACTATTAAAAAACCGCTGGGGATGATGCCAAGGGCTCCAAGTTTCTCTTTCAAGCTGCCTCAGCCAACGGTGAACCTGCCAGGCCTGGGATGGTTGCAAAACACTGGGGCAGTAAGAGCTCAGCAGGCTCTGACCCTGATAATTGGGAACCCTGCAATTGGGGTGGCGCGGCCACTGAAAGCCCCTCTCCGTCACCACTCCCGGAAGAGAGAAAAGCTAAGCCAGGCCAGATTCCTTAACAAGCTCAAAAGCATAAAGAAAGACTTTATAGTGAACTTACAAATCTTCTGGGAAGGCAAGCCAAGATCACGTACACTTCCCAGTCCTGCAGAAGTGGCAACTGGGGTGAGAGCCGAGCAGCTGCAGCCATGGTGGGTGCCATAGCGTTAAAGGGAACATGCGCGCCCCCTGTGGGAGCCACTGAGCCAAGTGCAAATTATGCCTGGAATGTGAGCCTGGAGATATGGATATTGCCTTTTCCACTGGGATGCCCAAGCTTCATAGATCATGATCCCCGGAAGAAAGGCACAACTGGGAGGAAAGTGAAGCCAATTTAAGCACAGAATACAGCTGGCCACAGTCACTCCTGAAGCCAAGATCAAATATTAAAGCCCTAGAGCACCCCTGCATCCTCCACCAGACACTGAGATAAACTAAAAAGAGGATAAACAAAGATAAATGCCCAGTACCAACCACATACACATATGTACATAGCAGTAAATAAGTCAATATACATGCTTAGGAAGTTAGGAACATCCCAACACAAGATGGAAAAGCAAAATGAGAAGGACAGCATGAAAGATATAGAACAGGGAAACTATCTGATAACTCAGAGTAAATCAATCAGGAACTGCTATTCTTATACCCAATAAGCTAGACTTTCAACTCAAAAAGGTAACCAGGGATAAAGATAGATACTATATAAAGATCGAGGGAACAATTACCAAGAAGATTTAATTTTTATTGCATATACTCCAAATATAGGAGCACCTAGTTATATAAAGTAGCTATTAGCAGACTTCTTACAATATATCAATAACAAAAATAATTCACCCCCTCAGAGAGGCCTTCCTCATCACCTAAAATAGCACCTTACTCTATGCCAGTCACTCATTATATTACCCTTTACAAATTCTAAGGCCTTGTTATTCAATATTAACTGACTTATTTATTTACTTCCTTATTTATTGTCTCCCTTTACTAGAATGACTGTAAGAGCAAAGTATTTTTCACTGTTCCATAATAAAGTCATTATTTTTCAGTAAATATTAATAGCATGAGTGAAGAGATGGTAGATAAATGGATGCTGGAAGTTCATGTCTTTGATGGACCTATCTTGCATTCTCATATGATATGCAATTTCACACATGGAGAAAGTGAGGCTTAGTGACATCAGATAGCTTTCTTAGCTACATAGGCAAAGCTGAGACAAGGACACAGACTGATTCTAGAGCTGCATATCTAATCATTCTACTTTAATTTTTGAGATGCTTAAAGATACCATTAGAGTTGTAAATATTAAGAAACTCCTATCTACATTTACCTCATTCAAAAGAAGCTTGGGGATCTGAAGTAGACAGGAAAGACCCAGGAGAGGTTTCAGAATCAAAATATCCCTAGGGGATGGACTGCCACAGAACAATACCTGTCTTTCATTTCCTGGTAGGTTTGGGAGTGACGTTTTTCTTCGGGAAGATGGAAATGGCTTGGAAATTCTTAGCTCTGAAAGACTAATAAAGAGAGGGAAGTATTCCTGACTAAAGGCAAAGGGCTGTGTCCTCTGGTTGATACTGATTTAGGCTTTAAGAATGAAACAAAAATGATATCCCTGGTATTTCTCCATTTTCAGCCTGTTTTTCTCTAAGTAGAAGAGCAGATTTAAGAGAGAAGCCCCACTTGGTAATAAACACTATGCATTTGGGTTATCTCTCTGTGAATTCTCTATGTAGCTTGTAGATGCTAAGTAGAGCACTAACATAGTACATTAAATGACTTAGTCAATTTCCTCTCTTTACATCATCATGAACAACTTCAACAAGTCTATAGAGAGGTTTGGTGACTTGGCCACCATTATACAATGGGATGATGATAGAGTTCACTTCAGAAACTAGTTTCTTAACTCTAATGCCATGTTCTCTCTAGTGTAAGAAGTCTAAACTCATTTCATGGTAAAATATTTCAATCTTATGATGATTCATTTTTCTCTGAGGGAAAAACAAAGAAAAACTAGAGACAAACCTATCTTAAAAAGTAAATAAAAAAGCAATAAAAACCTTGAATTCAGTATTTTCAAATTTCACAGGGAAATCCACCTCCCTTCCTCTTTTAAAAACCAACTTTCTTGCTTTGATGTATTACTAGAGAAAATAAGGCAAAAGGCACTTATGTTATGGGTATTTGGTTCAATTTCATTTAAAAGTATTATCGTTATACATTTAAATATATATTTCCTCAGAGGAGTCCAACATTTTGGGTACATTTCAAGCTTGTATTACTATCAAAGGCCATGTAATCATTCAGGTAATAGCAAACAAGAACATTTACCTGGGATTAAATTGTATTTCCATGAGGAGGCTTGAATTTAACTTTCCTAAAATTCTTGGAACATGGATATCACTAAATCTGATGAATATAAATCAATTTGTCCCCGCAAGGTACTTACTGAACTTGATTGGCATTTGAAAGACTTTATGGAAACTCTTTAAAGAGTCCATGTTTGTTTTTTTTCAATCTCTGCAAATGATGTTTCTTTTGCTGATTAAATATACTGATAATTAAATGGGAGAATACAGAATTAGGAGCAAATGTGTTGTATGACAAGGAAAAATGAAGTTATGAAGGTAAATATTCAAGAACCTTGACTCTAAACATTTATTTTGATTGCTACCATGATAGCTCTGAATATAAAATGTACATTATGATTTTACACTTCAATGAAAGTTGTAGAGTTAGACAACTTTTTTCTTCTCATTTCAGCAAGAGAGCTACTACCATGGCATCTATAGCAGTAAGCATCCTTGTGAATTACAAAAGCCACTTGTCACATCAATACATCAAGAATGACTTGGGTCCATTAAAACATATGTGTCAGTATGTGCAGGTAGGTATGATATGGATTTTACCTGTACCTCTCCAACAGATAGATACAATTGAACTGACATACGTGACTTAACTATTTATTTATTTTTTTTGGTGTTTGTATTTCCTCAAATTAAATACTCTGGTTAATTTATATTTCAATCTTATGTCTGATCATTTGGTGAATTGCTCTGGTTAACATGCTCTCATAAAGTCTTCAGGGAAGTGATATTAGGTTTTTCATCATAATGCATACTAAGCACTCACAGTTTCAACCTTGTTTTTATATTTAGTAAATGTCAATAAATCTATGGCATGTAAAAGGGCACTGCTAACATGGCAGCTATTTGATTTCTATACTTTGTCAAATATATGTACCTCTTAATTCAATAATCCTTAAAGGCAATGCTCATTGTGGTTTCCTATTCATGATACCTGACCTTTCCTTAATGTCAAACATCATTCTCCACTAGCAAGGGAATAAAGTATATTATTTATATAAAGCTAATAATTATTTGGGGAAAATAAATATAACATGGAGGTAATAATGATGAAAAAGATGAGCACTATTCATTGCTCCATCATGTCCATGACTTGATATATTATTGTCTATATTGCTATTTCAGGGACCCAAAATATAAAAAAAAAATAGCATACCCACAAAGGGTCAAAATTTACTTAATCACTATTTCAGAACATAATTAGTAACATGAATTAATTCCAAAATCATCCATTTTACTTGCAAATGTGCAATCTAACTTATCTATTGTCACTAGCATTTTGTGCATATTTCTTATATCCGGGACAGTTCCGTTGTGCTCAATTATTTTATTTTATTTTTTTAAAGATTTATTTTTTATTTATACATACAAGCTGGGGTACAGGCCAGAGGCGTGGGGCGGTGAGAGGGTTCACCAGATACAGAGCAGATAGCAGAACAGAAATACACTGCTGAGGGGAGCAGCGGGCAAGGCAGGAGAGGTCTGCCTCTCCATGTGGGATTCTCCCTGGCCGGGGCGTCGAACTCACGTCGCTGCTGCCGACAGCTCCACAGCGCAGCGCTTAACCGCTGCGCCACCAGGGAGGCCCCAATTATTATTATTATTTTTTTTTTACAGAAATTAAACAGAGTATGAGAATATGGAAGCAAAGAGATCTAAATGACAAAAATTCTCCCCTTTTCAGTTGGTGCCTAGGTCTGATGGAGATGTAAATATTCACTATGGTTAAATATTTACTGAGAGCACACAGTTTGTCAGGGAATGTGCCAGGCACTATGAGATATACATTAAGTTTAGACATGGCTCCAGCTTTCAGGTTATGTATGATTCAGTCATAGTGTGTTCTTATCTAAATTAATCTATATTTTAAAAATTTAAAATATCAGTAACAAGAGTTAATAATATGTTCAGAGTTCTTCAGAAACATCCTCAGAGCCACCCTGATAGGTTTTCTCAAATGCATATAGCAGGTAACAATAAATGCAGACCATAAACACTTGTTTGCACTTCTTCATGGTGCAGATGTCAGCCACCAAAGGTGTGAAACAGTTCTTTCCAGGGCATGACTAGAATATATTTGTTGTGGACTGATAAATCTGTTGGTAGCCAGTAGTGGTGATGATCAGGTATGCCATGTATTAACAGGTTTTGTGTTAAAGGCCGAGTATAATAGGAAAGGTTCATTATTTGACTGAATTTTAAAGATATCCTAGTTTACAGTAATAGTCTCTGACTTAAGGACATGCAAATTCCCTAGATAACTAACCCCTGCAGTATACCTTGACTCTAATCAAGTAAGTTACCTTAGAATTTTTTTAGACTGAAGTTAGATAAATTGGAGTTGCATTCTCTAAATGTTCCCCAGCAGTGAAATATTCTCTAAGGAAGCATGCATACTTGTTAATATAAAAATGTGTGACCTCTCTTTAATCAGCTATGACCTACAAATGTCATGGATCAGGTAGTGTATCACATGTGTTTTATTCAGGGACATGTGACAGTTTTAGAAATCTGTTTGAATTAATCCCCATTGGGTCAGTATTTGAAATTATCCTCTGACCCTATTTTTCACTAAAACATCAGCATATTTTAGATATTTTTGCTTGTCCTCATCATGATGATGAGATGCTAAACATGCTCAGGAAAATTCATAATAGTCTTTAATCTAGTGATGTTCCAGTTTATTAGCTTAGAGCAGATACCAGCTAGATATTAAAAAGCTTCTTTGATGATCAAAAATATTGTCATTTATTTAAGAGGAATTTAATCACAATGACTTTTTTTTTTCTTTTTCACCTTGTCTCAGGTTAAAAACTGACCCTCAGAAAAGTGCAATACAAAATAAAGATATCCACACCAGCAGAGTTGTCAGATGACAATTAATCTGTAATGATCACACTTTCTAGAGCAATATAATAATGTGCTGGTAACAACAATGCTTCAGGAGAAATAGAATAGGATCATTTACAGTGTGAAACCAACAGTTTTCCTCTCGTTCTCTTAAACTTTGAAAATAACAGTTGCTTACACCTATCACCTCAAAATTTCAGAAGTTAAAAATAAATTGGCACCTAAATAAAAAGTTGGTGGCTTGGGCAGTTTTGATTAAATCAAATTATTTTAAAATTGTGCATTATATTTAGAGCTTTAGCTTCTAAAGGATGATGTTGTTCAGGCAGGCATGTGAAGCTAAATTATCTTAGCTAATAGAATCTGTAGTTTTTGTAGAAATATTTTACATTAAATTTGAGGTCACTGTTCCCCCAAATAAACACCTTGGAAGTATATTTAAGGAACAAATTTAAAGATTGTATGGCAGACACTGAACAACTCACCTAAACATACTATCCTTTAATTCCTAATTAACTGAATCCAGAACAGTGATATTGCTATTTATAAAATTCTCAGACTGTTTTTAAAACAAGGGTATATAATGAGATCTAAATATGATTTTGGGTGTGGTGGTAGTATTCTGAGAATGCAATAGGATGATTGTGCAGGCCCTTTTTCCCTTTATTCTCACTGGTATTCAGGAAAAAAAGAGCATAATGGCCAGAGCTGTCATTCAGGAATCCTAAAGGAGGGAAGACCACGTTCAGGGTGGCAGAACAGAAGACAATGGGAGCACGGGTGACTCACAATTATGGAGCTACCATGGTCCCCCTGGGTTGACTATCTAGAGAACTCTTTCACATAAAAAATTGTATTAGCTGGTTTAAGTCACAATAAATTGGTTTTTACACTATATGCAACCCGATTTAATTCTTTTTTTAAAATTGTATTGTAGAAATATTTGGTTTACACCATTCTATATGATCTAGGGTTATCAGTTCACAAGTCTTGGGATGTGTGTCAGAACACCACACCTACCCCAGTACACCATAATCCCCCATGGTCCATTGAGCCCCCTTCCCTGGTGCTCCTCTTGTGGCAGCCTCAATTCTGCAGTTAGATTTGTAGGGTTTATTTTGGATTAAATCCAATTCTAATATGGATTTGTAGCTCCACTATTTGTCATGCAAAATAACAGAGGAAATGAATACCTCACTTAAATAGTCCAGGTAAAGGGCAGACTAGAACATAACTAAGTACACCTGGGTCCCATCAGATAGCATTTTTCTGTTTATAGGAGGGACAGTGGGGTGACTAGAGATAACTTATTGTTTATTGTAAGGTGGGTAATGGATATTGAAGAGATAATCCTTACTGCTGGACAATTAGCCATGCCACAGGATTGGAATATTGTCCTCTCTTATTCATCCAAGTTGAAAGATGGATTGCTTACCTTTGCTAACTACTGAGTTATCTTTTTAAGATATGCCTAAACAGTACAGTTTCAATATTATGAATTAATTTTATAAAATATTTTCCAAGATGACATTAAAACATTTTTATATAGAAACTGTCTCAAAAAATTAGACACCATAGGGTAGAAGATAGAAAGCAGTAGACTTAGTTGTTGCTTTCAGTAAGTTTTAAATCTAGTACCAAGATTTACTTTTTACTTTTATTTTTTTAAGGAATGGGGGAGTTATTTGACTTTTACATTTACAAAGGTCTGAGATCTAAGATTAAATCAGGTTCCATTTTCTGAGGGTAACAAAATTTGCTGTTTCTTTAATGCTTTATGATAGAATTCTTCTAGCTTTCATGAAGATCTTAACATTTGACTTCTTCAGAAGTCTTCCTTCCAATGAAAAATGTATATTTATTCTTCTTCGGAATCAGATTATAGTCACCTAACATCAAGTTAGGTGCATGGTTGGTAGGGATTCTTCTTCTTTAAAGGTTACTGTAAAGAAATATGGGTGCCAATTCTATTTTGTAAAGGGAAAAGTTTGATATTTGTGGTATACTATAAATGTTCCTTACTGTACAATGTCTTTTCTTCCCTGGGACACAACTTTCTAAAAATCTTTTTTTTTTTTTTTTTTGTTCTTTGAGCTGGTAGATTGTTTCAAAGATGTGATCTTAGCCACAATGGTGCAGGGCTGACTGGGGGCTGTCAAACGCCTTCTCCGGGTTATTCAAATCTGAGCAAGATAATAGCTCAAGAAGCAACTAATGGGCCTTGTCCACAGTCCTGAGAGCATGTATCAGGATGACCCATACATTTTAAACAGTCTTTGTATTGATTCACAACTCCTTCGAAGTTTAAAATAGGGCTATGTTGTATACAAGAGCAAAGTCATAGAACTGTGATCGTTTAACATACAGAGGGCATGACATTTGATTATATCTAAGCTTCTTCAAATGCCAAGAAGAATCTAGAGAAAGATATTTGCTATTGACTTTTAAAAGGTCCACATAGATAAAATTAATAAATCTTATTAAAGTTTATTTTAGGGATATTGATTTTAAAGTAGAAATGCACCCACAAAGAAAGTCCCATGATAAGGGCTAATGTGTAAATTCCTTTAAAATCAGTAGTTACTGTAATTATATGGAGCATTTTACAAGCAACTAGGGACTTCTTTGGATAGATGACTGAAATTTAATCAGTTTCTGGCACAGGCTGCCTTTCTTTCCCACCTCAGATTTTCAAAGCGCTATTTCTAGGGCAGACCTGTTCAGATACTGAACCTTTATTATCACATTTGATCTGTCTCTGAGCACTTTCCAAAAGTAAGGCTTCCACAGATCTCCTAGAAGATAAACAAAAGGGATGATTTTTCTCAATAGTAGATGTTCTTCCTCCTGCCCCATTCCATTCTCATCAGACTTAATTCAGTTCTGCAGTATGAATTTTATAATCACATGCAACATTATGTATGAAATGCATAAAACATCCATGTGTTAATGTTGCCACCAGAGACTATCAGATAAAGTAGGCCAATCTCTTTGTACTCTTAGGACATAGTGCTTGCCCTGAACCTCTTTAAAAAACAATTCATTTCATTTCTAAGCATTTTGGGTTTTATTTGTATTAAATGGTGCAGATCTGCCAGTTTGTGGAAGAGAAATCTAAGTTTGATGGAGTTTTTTTAGGGAAGGAGGAACTGGAAAAATAATCACAAATGATAAATGTGAAAATTAAGCTACCTCTAGAGTTTATGTTTTACAAGTATGAAATCGATCAGTTTATCTCCCAGCTGATTTAAAACATATCTGATTATTTCTGATGGTTCAAGATGTAATGGTCTGAAAGTCTAAATAGAATTCTTAGACTTACCTTTATTAAAACCTGAGGATCTGAAGATATAAGTGTCTGGATTGATTACTATTTTTCTGTTCTGGAGAAAATAACAGCCTTGAATCACTGTTTGCTGCTCACATCTTCATTAAAGTGCTTAATATATTTCTGTCCCTAGAGCAAATTAATGGCATTTTTTCTTCTTTCGTATTGTAATTCACTTAAACTTAGATTCTTTGAACATAGCTGGATTGCAGTGCGACATCTGAGTCCTAGAGATCAATTGATAGTTGTTAAAGATCATGAAGAATGGCCCATTAAAACAGTTAGTATATGACAAATAACAACGTTTGTGTTTAGTGTGGAAATTTATCAACTAGACAGAGCACTTATTCCTGAGACCTGAATGAAAGTCTACTTGAACCAACTTATTAATCAGTCAGTGCCCTAGTCTTAACAGACTGTCTTATTAAAGAGCTCTAGATATATTAAAATTGAACTCTAATGTGATAGGTACTATCCCTGAATCATAATCACAAAGCGCACAATTGAAGACTCAAGTCTATGGAAAAGAAAAATAAGCCTTTTTTCCTGAGGACAGGGATGTTGCACCTCAAGTCTCTGATTAGGCACAATATCTATCATGGGATGCCTGGTTATGTGTCCAATTCCAATTCTTTCTCCTATTCCATTTAAGGCAGGATCATTCACCAAGATATTATGACAAACTAAAATCATGGTAATCTTTTCACCTGTGTATATTTATATAGACCACGCTGCAGAATCCTCTTAAATTTACAAAGCTTTTTCAGGGAAAAGAAGTGAAGCACTGACAAAGTTGGGGGGAGGGGAGGAAAAAATTCCTCTGACTGGCAAGTGGTATTAATTCTCAGCAAGATCCTCTGGGTCTAGAAGAAATCATCACAGCTTCTCCTCTCCTGTGGAGTCTGTGAGGGTAGACGCCCTTAAGAGCTATGAGTCATGGGGTTGAGTGCTCCTGACAGCTGGGTTGAATATCATCTCAAATGACAATGCCAATCAGGGGATATTGATTGTCTGAGAGTGCTGGGTGGAGAAGGATGCTTGAGGCTAAGTTTAAGCACAGCAAGAAAGCAAACCTCAATAAATTAGTGACATTTGCACGAAGAGAGTTTAGGGTTATAATGGAAGAGAAATCTCAACTTCTAACCTTTGCAGCTGATTTCTGGCCTGGTGTTGATCTTCACTTACCTGAAAGGAAAATTGTGCACATTTCAGTAAACAGCCAATAGCTGCTTTAGGTAATCAATAATCCTTCTGGTAGAAAGGTTGTAGGTACCTGACCAGTAGCAATCAGCAATTAAATGGTTTGCCAAACACCTATAGTGACCTAAGTGAGAATTTTCTTTCTTTTCTCCTCTAACTTTGAACTTGATGTCTGGGCTTTGAATTAAAATCTTTGAATATAAAAGTCTCTAGTGTTCCACAACGTGCTGAAATAGTTAAAAGAAAACATCACCTATAGATTTTGTCTCTGCCTGTATAGCTACTGTGAGGAAAAATATCCCCTTCTAAGGTAGTTTTCTCTTTGAGGATAGTCTAGTTTTAAAAATGGACTGAGTTGAAGTTGACTTCCTGGTAAATTTGACATTGTGTTTGTGGATCCTCTCTTTTGAAGTACACAAAGGATTTCTGCTTTATTTTCTGCCTGACAGTCCACCAGATAGTCACTAAAGTAATATGAAAACTGATTTTTTTTTTTTTGGTTTTGGTTATTATTTTTAAACCATTGATCTAGTTTCTCAAGCTTACTTGCCCAAAATAAGACTTTTTGAACATTTGCTTTAAGTTGCTTCATCTCTTTCTCAGTAATTTATCTAGTTACTCATTCCAGAATATGGCTTGGTACCAGATTTCCTACTTCATAGACACATGCAGCCCACCACCAAATTATCTTGATATTGCCACCACAGTGTTTTTGAATCTTTTTTCTTTTTAATCTTTATCTTCCCCACTTGAGGTCTATGTCATTTATCTTTTTTTGCATGTTCTGCTGCAATAACTTCTGATTTGGTTCCCTCACCACCTCTAGCCTCTGTCCAATACATTATCTAGACAAAGCCAGTGATCTTTGTAAAACACAAATATTCTTACTCTTCCCTCTGCTTAGATCCACAATCACTTTTTCTGGCACTTAGAATGGAAACCTCATTGGAATTCTTCAAATGACTAGAACAATCTAGGCACTCTTCTTTTCATACCTTTCTTCTTCATTCATTGAATTTCCTTTAACCACCATTTTCTTATTCCATTTACTAAGTTTTTTTTCACCTTGGAGGCCTTGATTAGGAAAGTTTGCATATGCTATTATTATCAATGTTTGGTATCAAGCTTGTCCCACCTCTTAATTAATTTGATTTAAATATCTCTTCTTTAGATAAACTTCCCTGACAGCTTGTTCCAGCCCAAGTAGTTGAGATCAGTTTATTTTTTCATTGTAGCTTTTTCTTTCCTCTTTCCTTATCACTATTTGTTATCGAATGTTCATTTGTGCGATTACTTATTTAAAGTCTTATTTCCTCCACTTGACTTTAAAGTCCATTAACAAGGGGACAAAAGATCAGTTTCTTAATTTCTTGTTTATCTCATATTTAAGCACAGTGCTTTCCACAGGGTGTCCATAAATATTTGTTGAAAGGTATCCATACTGATCCATATTATTTGTTCCATCTCCCCTTAGTTTTCTCTTTTCTAGGTCAGACATTTTAGCTCCTTTACTGTATGTCATATGGGTCAGTTTTGAATACTTTTCCAACATGGCTATATATATATTGACACACTACAATTTCATGGTCTCCCTTAAATATAGAGGACTAATTGCAATATGCTAGAAATAGTAAAAAAAAAAAAAAATTGAGAATTTAATGGTACCATTTTCCTGTATTATTTTAGCATAAGGTAACCATATACTTTTTTAGCAACCAGATCTCACTGTTGGTGCAGAGTAAACTAATACACTTTTTCTCTCTAAGTTTCCACCAAGAAAGCCTAATTTAAAATAATGCATTTACTATTTTTAATTAAATGACAATTATGTACTTATCTTACTCTTTGTTGTATTAATTGTATCTGGAATATATGATGTAGAAAAGGCAAGGACCAAATAAAATTCTATTGTTTACCCTTTCCTTATTCTCAATAAGAGTCATCAAGGATCCATACTATTTGGTTCATATTATATTGAATCAAAAACCAAATATATAGGGCCTCCTTGGTGGCGCAGTGGCTAAGCACTGTGCTGTGGAGCTGTAGGCAGCGGCGACGTGAGTTCGATGCCCGGCAGGGAGATTCCCACATGGTGCGGCAGACCTCTCCTGCCTCGCCCGCTGCTCCCCTCAGCGGTGTATTTCTGATCTGCCTGTTCTGCTCCCCACTCTGTCTCTGGTGAACCCTCTCGCCGCCCCACGCCTCTGGCCTGTACCCCAGCTTGTATGCATAAATAAATAAATCTTTAAAAAAAAACAAATATATAACCCATACATAATATACATTATATATGATTTTATATTACATGTATTGGAAGAATTAGCATTGTCAAAATGACCATCGTATACAAAGAAACATGCAGATTCAGTGCAATTTCTATAAAAAATTTAATGGCTTTTTTCAAAGAAATTGGACAAATATTAGTGAAATTCATATGGAACCCCAAAAGACCCTTAATAGCCAAAACAATGCTGACAAAAAAGAAGAATGATGGCATCAGAAGTTCAGTCCAAAGTATAATAAAAAGCTATGATCAAAACAGCAAGACACTGGAATAAAAACAGACACACAAATCAATAGAATAGAATTGAGAGCCCAGAAATAAACATATACAAATATGGACAGTAAGGCTAAGACAAAGGAGCAAAGAACATATATTCGAACAAGAAAAGTCTCCTCAATAAGTGGCGTTGGAAAATTGGATAGTTGCTTGAAAATGAATGAAGCTAGACCATTATCTCACACCATACACAAAAATCAACTCAAAGTGAATTAAAGACTTGGATTTAAGACCTGAAACCATAAAAAATCACAGTAGAAAACAGAAATAAAACACTCCAAAACATAGGCCTCAGAGTTGTCATTGGGGATTTGTTTCAAGCAGCAAAAAACAAAAGTGATTTTAAGCAATTGGGACTACATAAAACGAAAAGACTTCTGAACAGAGAAAGAAACTGAAACTAAAACAAAAAGACACACTACTGAACAGGAGAAAATATTTGCACATCATACATCGGATAAGGGGCTACAATCCAAGACATACAGAGGCTCAACAAGCACAGGAGTAAACATTCATTGTCACTCATCATCAGAGAAATACAAATCAAAACCACAATGAGATGCCCCCTCACACCTGTGAGAATGGCCCATTTCAAAAAGACCAGCGATAACAAATGTTGGTGAGGATTTGGAGAAAAAGGAAACTTCTACACTGTTGGTGGGAATATAGTCTGGTCCAGGCCCTATGGAAAACAACCTGGAGGTTTTTGAAAGATTAAATTTGTATCTGGCCTATAACCCAGCAATTCCACTCCTAGGTATCTACCCAAAGATTACAAAGCACAAATTCAAAAGGGAAAAATGCACCCCATGTTCACTGTAGCACAATTTATAATAGTCAAACTATTGAAAATAGGAACAACCTAAATGCCCAAATACAAATGAGTGGATCTGGAAGTTGTGGTGTTTATACATAATGGAATACTACTCAGCTATCAAAAAAGATTAAACTCTTGTCATTTGCAGCAACATAGAAGGAGCTGGCAGGTATTCTGCTAAGCTAAATAAGTCAGAAGGAGAAATACAGATACTTGATGTTGGAATGTAAATGTAGAATATAAAGAAACAAAGGGTAAGAAAAAGTCAAACTAAAAAATAAACTCAAAAATCGATTAATTACTCATACTACCAGAGGAATTGGGACAGGTGAGAACAAAGAGGGGTGGGCACGAAATGGACTATTGTAGTGGACTATGGGTGTTTTGGTGGTGGATGTGGTACAGTAACAACATTTGAAAGGGGAGATCATATACTTATAAAACATAAACCAGTGCTATCTCAATAAAAAATGATGCTATTGGGTTTACTAAAAAAGTATTGAGTAGAAACTATTCTCAAAAAATTTTCAGACCAACTTGCATAGAACATCATAAAACTGATGGGAGGTTAAATGACTTATACAAAACAGAAGAATGGAAAGGAGTAGAGTAGCTGGAGAGTATGAGGGGTGTGAAAATTATGACCCTAGTAAGAAGAAAACAGAAAAAATGAGAATTACTTTTGTAATTTTTTTTTCCGAATATAAATCCAATTTTAAGTCATGGGAATGTTATCACATATATTTCAGGTTGAAAAGGAGATCCTAAATTTATAGTGCCTTATCACTGCTATTATAACTATCATAGTTATTTCTGAAACTCCTAGTATTTAGTAATAATACACCATTTATTGAATTAACTCTGTGTCTATATGCACATAAAAATTCTTTACAAAGATCATTTTCTTTATCTATAAACAACAGAATTTGATAGTACTCTTTTTTTAAACATCCTAATTTGCTGTACTTGTGTATTTTGAAGATTTATTTTATTTATGCATGCAAGCTGGAGTGCAGGCCAGAGGTGTGGGGGCAAGGATGAGAGGATTCACCAGAGACAGAGTGGGGAGCAGAACAGGCAGATTGACTGAAATACACTGCTGAGGAGAGCAGCAGGTGAAACAGGAGAGGTCTGCTGCACCATGTGGGAAGCTCCCTGGCCGGGTTACCGAACTTGTGCTGCAACTTAACCCACTGTGCCACCAGGGAGGCCCCGATAGTACTTACTTAATAGTATTACCCCATTTTCCAAAGGAACATGAGGTTTAGGGGGTTAAAAATTTTGCTTAAGATCTCAAGTTTTCTAAATGGAAGAGTCGGAAATGGAATATCAACCTCTATACTTTCAAAGCAGCACTATGAACCTTTAAACTGTGTTGAATATTTTTTTGTTATTAATACAAATTAGCTGTTTAGATCTTAGACTGACAACTGTTAATCAGGAATGTGCCTTTCTTTTCAACTTTACCCATTCTCTTTTGGAATAATAAAGGCTCAAAGTTAATAGTACTCTGAAAGGTTTAAAAATTGATGTAAAAGGCAGTCCTGCAAACTTACTGAATAATATCAGTCACTAAATTATTCAATCGTGCAGGTGTATTTTTTGACATAATTCTATTATTTACCGTACTCATGTCCTGGAATGTAAACATCAAGAAAACATAAAACATAGAAATACCTTTTGTTTTTAACTAAGGCATGTTCTTGGAGGTGAAAGTACTTTTGCTAATTTTATTAAAATATAATAGTCGGCATAGTAAATATAAACAGACTTTTGTAAAAAACTACAAAATTAGACTTTGGAAATTTTAATAATGTAAATATAAAACTATGCTTCATTTAGACATGTGTATATTCGTGATACAATCTTAGAGTGTCTCATTATAATGTATACCTTAGTGAAAAAATATGTATACATGCAATCATGCCATGTTTCATAAACACATAATTACATTTTAAAGCACATCCAGTTACATAGATATAAATAAATATGCAGGCAGACCCCCTACTTACAAATGGCTGTGTTTCAAAATTTTTTTTCAAAGTATTATGCTTTTATGCCAGCAATTATAATTTATATATTTAATCCACAATGCCTGAAGTAGGAAAGTAGTAACAAGTTCTATTTAAGCTAAATCCAAGCACTCTGTGCACTGTTGTCTACAGATAAGCCTGATTTGATTCAAAAACAAATCTTAACAGCACAGTTATTATGTCCCACAAACTATGCTAGTTAGCAATACAAAGTACAAAATTGAGGAGATTTATTGTATAGCATAGGGGACAGAAAAGCAAATCAATCAGAGTTCAGAGGGATGCAGTAGAAAGGTAAAGTATGCCATCTAATCAGATGACAAATCAACAGAGCTTTCCAAAATGAAATGAGGTGTTGAGTGCCCTGAGGGTTCTGAGGGATGAAGAGAAGTTAGAGGCAGGTTTGAAAAGTCTGGCTTTTTGTGGGGAGAGGTATTATAAAGATGAACACATGTGAAGAAACATCTCCTTTTTTTCTATAAGAGAAGGTTTCTCAAACTTGGGCCTATTTACAATGTAGGCACAATTCTTTGTTGTGGAGGGTGTTCTGTATATTGTAGATTATTTAGCAATATGCATGACCTCTACTGATTAGATGTTGATGGTATAAACACCTGCCCCCCAACCCCATACAGAAATGTTTCCAGAAATTATCAAATGTCCCCTGAAATGCAAAACCACCCCTCATTGAAATCTATTTTTGTAAGGAAAAAGAAAGATGGCTATTTGGGGGCAGGAGAATAACTTGCTAACCCTACATAACAAAAATAGGGCAAATTGTATTTGCATTCTCCAAAATTGCCTCCTATGTGGCCTAAATTGGAATGGGTAAGAGATAGGGTATAAGTTCATTATGTACTACCCAATTACCTGCAGTCTAGAATTTACAATTCAGGGATTGTCTGTAGATGTAAATAAAAATATAAACACACATATTGCAGAGACATAAATTAGAATATCTCTGATTTGATCATGGTATTTAATGATGATCTAGCATTCATTTCTATTTTATTTTGTCAGAAAAGTCTTCATAAACTTACCAGAATACAGACAAAATATGTCTTTTGGCAGAAATATGAGTTGAATCAACTGTACAAATACCATGATATCACATGAATTTGAAAAGTCTCCTTAAACAGGGAACATCTGTTTAGTAAGATTTCATTATTTTCTTCTTTAAAGAAAGAATAAGCCATGAAAATGATAAAATATGATTGACTTAAAACACAATATATCCAACTTTAATCATTTTCTAAATCCAAAGATATTTTTAGATGAAAGCAAAGGAGGTCATTTCCAAATCATTTTATGAAACTTAAGCCTACCCAGAGGAAAGGTAATTTTGTTTGATCCTGAACATCAAGTGAATTTGTTCACCAAACCATTTATTCCAAAAAGTAATTAAAATAATGTAAAATTGATCCAATATATGTTTAACAAAATTAACTAATTACAATCTGCTAAAATCATTTAACCTTTATTGTTCCTATAAAAATGTTTGATTTTCTTTGGAAAAATAAACAATGGTCTTTCAAAAAGGCAATGTCTCTTCATCTATCTTTCCTTATTTTCCTTTTCTTTTTTTTTGGGGGGGCAGGGGGTAGACGATGTGATACTAAGATGCCAATATACCAAATTGAGTAGACAAACAATTAAGGGAGAAACAAAGATTTCCCCTTATCTCAAGAGCACGTCTAAAAAGGAAAAGAAATATAAAATGAATAAATACTCTACTTTTTGGTAGTAATAGTGAGTTCTGTCATAGTAAAGCACTGATGTGAACACATTGTTACTTATCAACTCTCAAACATAAGTGAAAGATAGATCAATTATTCTCTCGTATTCAGATTGATTTATGGGCAAAATCATACTGCAACTTATTATTTGTTCATTTTTGACTGCTTTACATTTCTCAGGGGACATTTGATAATTTCTGGAAACATTTCTGTTTGGGGCTGGGGGACAGGTGTTTGTACTCTTAACATCTAATGAGTAGAGGTCATGCATATTGCTAAATAATCTACAATGCACACAACACCCTCCCACAACAAAGAACTGTGCTGCCCAAATTGTAAATAGGCCCAAGTTATAGTCAAACATACCTTAAAAATTTGTACAAATTCAAAGAGCCTAATTGTCTCTCACTAGCTAAATTTATTTAAAATTTATCCATTACCACAGATAGAAACACTGAGTAGATGTCAAGAACTGGAAGGTTTTATAGGGGTTCTGAAGTGTCTGTGAGCAGGATAAAATAGATATGGAAGAGAGGAAATGTGTGGTGACAGCTCCATCCTTTAAAAAGATTGGAGGAAGGAGGAACTACCCGAGGGGTAGAAGTAACCATAGGTCCTCAGGGACTCTAATCTGCATGTGTCTATTATTAATTCACTATAACTTACTACTTTATTTTGGAGATAAAATTGTCATTTATGTCACTCCTAAAAGCAAATGCCATCATAAAAAACACATAGCAGTAAAAGTATTAAAGGAAGAAACCGTCACTGCTACATAGAGACAAACAAGTAATACATTGGGAATGAAAGAATCTGTGAATATGATTTTTGATAGCAACGAAGCAAGTCACCCATTATATTGAGGTTAATTTGTTGACTCATGATTTCCACTTACACAATGATATTGAATCACATGAACAAACCTCTACATCTAATCAGATTTTTTTTTATTGAATTGTGACCTTTAATCCACCTTCTTCTTGATTGAGAATGACAGTGACCTTTATCTAATTTAAAGCAGACACTCTGATGCAAAAATATGCAAACTACACATGTAAATTCTGAATCAAAACGAAGATGTGCATAATCTACTGGAGAGAAATTATTTCAGAAGACATTTATATTAAGGCCAAATGAGGTATTTGAGAGTGAGTTAGTCAGCATACGAATGGTTGGCCTGAAGAGTTGCAAAGACCAAATGCTGTTTATATTTTCCCTGCTTCTATTTAGAAAACTGAAATGTCAATATACATATCAATTTTTATTATTCTACTCAGCATTTTATGGCATTCAGGAAATGATCACAATATAATAAAGTCAGACAAAATTATTTTTCAGAAGGGTTGGCAAACTGTGCTCGAATATTCAATTCCTATTAATTTTGATTCATTTTCTGCTGCACAAAAACCTAGTGAAATTCAGCCACCGCACATGTGGCGTGTTGACTTCCTGGTAGTGTTTTATCTCATTAAAGAGGAATCTCATGCCCAATAGCAGCTGGCAGTCGGTACTGTTTCTAGGATATATTTAGAAACTACTATCTCAAGGAAAAAAGTTAAAAGAATTAAAGAAGCATGTTTGTATTGAGAATCTGATGAGCATCCCATACCAGTCCTACTTCTCTAGATTTTCCTTCTTTGTGTGCATTTTTCCTTTTTTCAGTGGATTAATACAGATGGTTCTGAGCTGACATGACTGAGGGCAAACTACCTGGGGCACAAACTAAAATGCAGCCTAATCCTGTAACTCTCTCTGCCCTTCCCGAAGACATGCCATCCTAGCAGAACTGTTACTGCAAACTGGATCTTAGTGCTCTTGAAATTATGCTTTATTTCCTATAGATGCACAAACACCAGAATGAACATCATATAACCCTAAAACACATGATCCACACATCTGTATTTCATTTCATAGATATGCATGTATTGGGTTTATATAGGATGGAGATTATGTGACAGCAGGAGGCCACAGAGCGCATTTTGCTGTCAGGACCCCACAAAACAGTACCTGGCACGAGCATGTACTTTCACGATTAACACCAGGGGGTTGTCAGGTTGCTGTATCTGAAATAAACAGATTTACCCTGACAGATAATCAGCATTTTGCACTGTCTAATACATGTTTATCTTCCACTATTGACATAATTACACTAAAAGTGCACTTAATATAATCTTTCATAGGAAATTAAACAGGTTTTAATGATATACTTGTAATGGATTGGGGACAGAGTTGAGGGAAAGAAATATCGATACTAGATGTTTTGGGAGAACACATACATGAAGCAATGACTAGGGGATCGATGAACATCAGAAAAAAAATCAATGACAGTCTGTGTTTAAGGAATTCATTTACATCATTTCCAAAGAAATCAGGAAAAAAATCCTACCAAGATGAGAAATACCCTCCTGGTTTTCTTAGGCCCTGATGCTTCTTTTCTTAGGATTTGTTATGTACTCTATGCTCAGCTCCCACGCAGACATGAGGAGGAAAAGCAGACATGAGGAGGAGTCCTCTTAGGAGGAATTTTATATTTAAGTAATTCCTAGTCAATTCTTCCAAAGTTCTCAGTCTGGCTTTTGAACTTGGGTGATGCAGACTCACAGAGGCCTGCACTACACTTTGAAGGGAATTCTGCGAGCTCTGTCGCTATCTCCCAGGTGCCTGGGAGCACTGGCATGCAGGCAGGCCATTTTAAGAGCCATAGATATTAACACATGTTGGTCATTAGGGATTAGGCCTTAAGGATATTAAATCAGGATCCGAGATGCAAAGGTAAGTGAAAATAATTTTAATAAAAATTCTAACTATAACCAGCAGCATAGAAAGCACCTGTCTTTAAGGCGATACTATTCCCGGCAATGATCTACCTCATTGCCAATGAAGACTTCAGAATTTTAAGTTTGACAATCCTCCGATACTATATTAGCAAGATGATCGGTGCTTTGTTGTCCCGTGAATATCTTTTCTTTTCTTAGCTACAGAATAAAATTAAACCATAAAACATCTAAATACATATGTCTATGAGTGGGACCAGGGTAAGGTAAATTTCATTTTGAACAGAAAATAAAATGAATGTGGGGAAGTCAAATGTCTTCTATGAACTGAGCATTGTTTGGAGAATACAGCAGATATTATGCCATTTTTTATTATGAAACTAAGAAGTGTTTTTTATTATTATTTCCAGTGTCTAGATAAGGAAGCTAAATTCAGAAGAGTAAAATAATATTCCCAGTATCTGAAATTCCAACCCAGGTCTGTCTGTCTGAATCTAATGCTTGTTTCATTGTGCTTCTTCTGTAAATTCAGTTAAGATGATGTTAAATGACTTTGACTTTTGTTTTCCAGTCAAGGACAGAGAAATTAAAATCATGGTCCTGTAACCTTTTCATTAATTAGGAAAAATTATCCATAGTCACTTGCAAGCTGCTCTGAATCCAAAAATTCCCAGTAGCCAATACACAGTGACTTCTCACTTGTTAGTCAATAGCATTTCACCAATAATCTTTAATATCTCCATGGGTAAGGGCAGAGATGTGAAAAATGATTGAGAACTGAAACAACAAAATGCCACAAGCATGAGGTCAGAGCTCCCCGGTAGGAAGGAGCAGCTGTCCGTGCAGTGCCTTTATGCTGAATCTTCTGAGGAACTGGGATAGTTTTGCTCTCTCCCCCTCACAACCGCCTCATCCCTGGCACCCAGAGGACTATAGATAGGGAGTCTGCTTTCTATAGAGGTTGGTGAACCCCAAGTTGTTTTTCCTGTTTTTTTCCTCCCAGTGCTCCTGCTGCCAGCACTGCTTCCTGAAACCTGTGTTGTATTCCAGCCATCACCTCTTTCCAGGAATGCTTTGGGTGAAACACTGTAACTCAGGTGCCACCCCGAAGCCCTCTTTTCTGACTTGCTCCACAGTCACTCTGCTTAGGTGTTGATTTCTGCCAAGGTGATAATGGAGTTGCCAAATTCTTTTTAGGATTTGATTTATGGTTATAAACTCCCTCTGTGGGATTTCTTACTTGATTGACTGTTTCATAGTTTGCCTTAAAAGCCACCTTATATCCTCTTTGCTTTCATCTTTACTTAGGACCCCCACCCTGCTTAGTGTTTTCATTCCAGGGAGTCAAAGCTTTAGACCAAAGACTAATTTCTCCTTGAGATTAATTACTATTTGTTTTATATTTATAGTCCCAGGCTTAGGATAAAACTTAAAAGCTGTAATACTGGGTGAATAAGAAATGCCAAGGTTTGAATTCTTTAAAATCTTCTAAACCCTTCTCTTTTCACCTCTAAGAGATCTTGCTCTACCCTATTTCTATACCAACTTCGAAAGTGCCTTATTTTCTTTGTCTTTTTCATTCTCCTCCTGTTCTCGAGTTGCACCTAGTTCCTTTATGAGTTGCCTCTCCCTTTAATTCCCAAAAGATGAAATCATATATTATATATATGTAATTTTATCTATTGGAGTAATCTCTTTTCCTGCTGCTAATTTTAAAATCATGTACATGTAAACCTTCATATACTGTCAGAGTGTAGGTCCAATGTCTTAAATAGGTCTTAATTCTAGGCCTTAATAAATTATTTAATAAATTATTTAAATGTTTTGAATACATAACTATTCCTCTCTTTGCCCCAAAACAAATTTCCAAAAACATATCACCTAAGCTAATTAGATAAAAATTAATCATTCAAATAGTAATAGTCTCCAGTCTTAGCACTGAGCCCAGGTCACTGAAAGACACAGTGCAAGTGTGCTATTTATCCTCAAATTAGATTTATTTTGCTATTTGGATACAGAAATATGATCTATAGAACATCTGGGGAAATATGAGAAAATAATACAACTAGAGACTGACTTTTGTGGTGTAAACTGTCGGCCCAGTATATATACTGTAAGAGTTATCAATGACTGTAGAAAGAACACCTGATTAATTTTTCTGGGTGAGGATAGATAAGAAAGTAACATATATAACAAAAATTACAAATAAGCAATTTTTCAATATTCCAATGTTGAAGACTTTGAAAATTTTTCACTTTGCTTTCTCAACTGTGAATTTTACTAGCTAGTGAAGTTTAATTCTAAGCTCTGAAGTGATAATTGCGTATGAAACAATTGCTAAGACATTTGAGAATAAAGTTATCTGATTATTTTTTGCTCCTATCCTAAGCGTCCTGCAGTGTGATTTTTTTTTTTTGCTTTTATTTTTAATTTCAGGAAATTGATATCCTTTTAGATAGGAAACTCAGTTATGCAACTGAAGAATTTAGTAGTGAGAAAAAGTCTTCAAATGGCTTTAGGTCAGTTTTAACTTCTTTGAATGTTTATATCCACATATAGCTCAAAACCACCATGCCCTGCTTTTCTCTTTCACACCCTCTCCACTTTTTTCTTTCAAGGTAGGAATATCAACTAAGTAATGGAGAAATCAAATCTGAAAGGACTGTCTCGCAGTCTTCTCTCACTCAGCAGGAGATGATGGTAGGGTAAGCTCAAATTTAAATTAATTCCCACCCTTTTCAGTGCCAATGGTCGATGTCTAACTTAGCTAATCTGGACCAAACTGATATATTACAATAACTTTAAAGATAGGTTCTCAGGCTTTCTGCCTGCCAGTAGATAGGGGTTCTGGATATACAGGGCAGTCCATCTACCTTATACTTCAAATAAGATCTACAAAGAATGCTGGTATCACAGAATGGCATCAAAATTGTTTTTCATTCGTTGCTCCAGAAATGTGTGGCTTGCTCAATTGCTGCTGACCTATGGTTCCCAAATTTCTTCTACTCGATTATGTGTTGATGCTGTTCAGATTTTTGTTTACATTACCTATTTGATATCCAAAGGTCAAATGAACACAGCCTTTGAATCAGATTCCTATGAGACACATGTATAATAGTTCATGTTCTCACATTGGGAAGAAAAAGCAGTGGGAGACAGTTCAAGCTGCCCCAAATAAAGAGAAGAAAAGCCACAAACGCTTCTCTGTATGGACCTGTTCCTGCTCATTTCTCCTTAAGGAGATAACACCTTCTGACACAAGGACAGATAACAATGTTCAGTGTTTCAGAGTCTGACCATTTAAAGACCATTTAATACATTTTCACTTCATATGTTTTATTTATCTGCTTTTTCTATTGTGCTGGCATATTTCAACTGGGGGAAATTTTTATTCAGTGTGCCCAATGCAAAGGAAGGCAAGGGATAGGCTTTCCCTTCACTAACCAGAAGATTTTAAAGAAAGATATGACAAGATAGAAGACTATATTTTTTTTCCGATAGAAACAATTGTTTGCATGGAAATTTTAATTGTTACTAGAACTTCAATGGAGTTGCTAGGAAAGGTAGTTAGAAAAAGCCTCAGGTTAATTTCCATCATTACCAAGCACTTTACACCACTGAAAAATTCTAAACATATAAAGAGATGTCAATCTTGTTCTTTAGACAGAAAAAAAAAAGGATGGGGGGAGCGTTATGCTTCAAAGGCTGTCAGTAGACAAGTCAGTCAATTACAGATCTGATTTAGTTCTTAACTCCTTAGGTAAAAGACAAATGTTCAGCAAGAGTAACCATTCCTGGAATGCATTAAATGAAAAAACTTTAAAAAAAAACAAACTGCTATCATGGAAATACAGATAAAAGTGAAGAGTTGGAAATCATTGTAAGATATTTGAATCAAGACTACAAATGGGTAAATAGAAATATTTTTGCTGTTGGGGTTGGGGGTATGTCCTTATATTTAGTCATCTGAGTTAATTAACCAGGAAGGCATTATTGTGTGATGTTTTGAAGCCAGTCTAAGAATAAATGGGTTCAAATCCAAGTTCTACCAAAACTGTGTGACCTTGGCTAAGTTACAGAAGCTTTCTGTACCTTGATGTTTTTATCTGTGAAAGGCACATGATGGATTCATAGGCCTCTTAGTGATAAGCAGATTAAATTACTACAGATAAAACAATTTGTATCCTCTGTGTTTTTACTTAATATTACTATCAATCCATATATAGCAATGGGTTTCAAGACTTAGAAAAGAAATACTTTATAAAACAATCCTTCCTGAGAAATTTGGAATGTCTACGGATGATATGGGCATTGAATGTCTGCTGATGAAGCACATCGTTTTCCCTTCAACAGAGTTGCAAGTTTCTCTGGCCATACGAAACATTCCTGAAGTTACTGAGAACTTATTAACACCTTCCATAGCATCTTTTTAAGAGGATAATTGATCTTTTTAACTGTACTTAGTAAAAACAGTAGCGAGAGTGACATGGGAATGAGATCATGGTATTCCATACAGCTACAAGGTTTTCCAGTTCTGTGGATTCTGCTTTGAGGCACACTAAAATGGAGTAAAATGCAACTTATTTTGAACAGTTGCTTGAATGAGTTACTAGAGGTATGGCAAGCTTACAGATGAAGCAAAAGAAACCCGTGGGTGTTGAAGGATGTGGCCATTTTACTCAGTATACACAGTAAAATCTAACTTAAGGCATGCAAGTTAGGTCTTTGGAGAGATTTCTAAGAGGTCTGCAAAAATGTAGAAGTGTCTAAAATATGTACTTTTGAAATAACTCTGTAAAATGATGGCTTGAGACTCCATGGGGAATGCCATCAGAACTAGCAAATACTGGTAATTTGGTTGAAAAGAGATTGCCTAGTAGTTTATATTTTCTCTGTCCCCAAAAGATCTCCCTGGCCACTTTTTATATCTATCCTCAGCTTGACTGCTGACAGAGTATTGCATGGCATTCCTTTGTTCTGAAAGGGCATCCTTTAGTTTCACACTAGTCTCAAGTTCACACAGCCAGGAAATCCCACACACCTTTCCATCTGTTAAGGTTTTCCTGTGTCATCTCAAACTCGTTTTAAATACGAAAGAATCACCCTCTACTCTTAGTGACTATTCCTTTTCTTTCCCTGTAAAACTGAAGATGTGAATGGAATTCTCCAGTGACGGTGTCTGGGAAGAAGATATTCATGGACAACTACATGATTTGAATAGATAAATTCAATTAGCCCTTCCTGGGCAGCCTCAGTTTACTCTACAATGCAGTATTTCAGAGAGTTTTAAAGAAATTCTAATTATTGCATAAGAAATAAGTCAAATTTCTCTTCTCTCACTGTGGAGGGCTTTTATTACTTGCTGCTATAAAAAAAATACATATGTATATATATATTTCTGTTGCTATCTTAGCAGAGTAGCCTGCATACCAATTGGATCACTAAAATGCCACGAAGCAGAACATATTTATCTGTTAAATTCTATGTACAGTAACCTAACAAATGCCAGAGACAGAAAGATTGCCCTCTGTGCAGGAATACTGGTGTAGATGTCTTCTTTATGCTAACAATGACAGGGCTTCATGCCTTGTACTGTACTCAAAAATCAGAGTGCATTTTTTAAAAAAGACTGTATCAAAAAGAAAAAGAACTGCACATTTTTGGCAGTGAGATATTTTATGTGGATAATAAATTTTTTCCCTTGAACTCCACTAACTACAAGTATCTACCTAGAAGATGAAATCTAAGATTTATGTTATTAGAAGTATTCAGTAGACCAGAGGATCATTTTTTCTTCTTTTCAAGACTGTCAACTTTGCTTACTATTTATGTTCAATTCTATCCTATACAAGAGATTAAATAGTTTTGTCATAGACACATGTCAAATCTTCTTAGAAACAAGTAACAGATGTAAAATTATATTAATAAGGAGAAATCTAACTTATAGCTAGCATGTTCTAATTATATTTGTACAAATCAAAAAGAGATTTTTGAGGCTGTAATTTTATGACATTTAGTATGTTTTAGAATTGAAATGACAAAGAAATGATTAAACTATTATTACAAGTAACTTCAAGGAAATACATATGAAGTAATATAAGCCCAACAATTGCCCTCATAAATCAGCACATGTATCATCAAATCTGTTAGCCTTTTGCATGCATTTTTAATCCAAACATAGCCATTTAGCTATTGAAATCACTATGAAAAAAAGATATCAAACTGTCTTATATGAACATAAGCTTTCTTTTAGTCTTGCTATATTTAAACTTTTTTGTAATGCAATTTCAATCTCAAAACAATAAATGATAGCATATATAGTGACAGTAACTGAATCCTAACTAATTGTAATACTTCTGCAGAGCCTAGTAACAATTTATGAATTGTGAAGAATAAATCTATTTGACAGGCCTGTTAGTAATAAGGCCCTCAGCTTCTTGCTTTGCAGCAGAATGAAGTAAAATCTCTCCTTTTCTTGCTGTTGTTAAAAACATTTCAACAGTTAGTTCTTTTTCACAGAAAATGCTGCAGGAAGGTTCCAGGTTGAAAAAAACAAACAAACACACACCTTAACACGGCTGCATTTTACACTTGACTATTATTGGACAGGATACATGATAAGTTAAAACATACTGAGAGATTTTTTTTTTAAGAGGGAAAACTTGATACAGGATTGTATTTCTAGATTAGAGTGTGGACACTGTAATCTTTCTAGCATTGTAAAACTGAAGCTGGCTGCAGGGAAAATAAACATTACAATACCCGGCACTTAAACAATTGTACTTATACGTTAAGTAACAAAAGCGTGAGGCACCTGGAATCACAGCATTTGTTTCTAATGCCAGCAACAATATAAAGCATTCAAGTGACATTTGATAATGAGCAGACAGTGGAGGCATTACACACGTCTTTAGAAGAATCAGACTTCCTACCTTGAAAAGACAGATGGAGGTAAGTTCCTTTAAAAAAAAAAAAAAAGTTGTAAGTAAAGCCAGGCAGCAGTTGCAGTAAATTGAGTCCTTTCAGTCACTGTATACATACAGCAGTTCTGCAATAAGGGGAAAAATATAATGGGAGGAGCGGCTGTGAGCGAGTGACCTCCTCAAGCTGAGTCCTCTCTGTGAACCAAGCATTGAAAGCCACTGCTCCTGATTTGCATGGATTATCTCCACTTGAACAGATACAGAGCAGATACATTTAAATTGAGCTGGCACAAAGGCAAAAAGATGGAAGAGTGAATGAATGAGGGACAGCGCAAGAGAGGGAGAGAGAAAGAGAAACAGACACGAGATCGGAGAGCGTGGATAAGCTGCTTCTTGCAGAACTGTGTCTCAGAAGAGCTACAGCTCCCTCTTCATGTCACAGTTGTAAGATAAGAAATGTTGTCATTAAGAACTGGTTAATCATAGAGAAAAATATAGCCAGATTAGCTGATGCTCAATCTGATTTGTTTTTTATGAACATTTCATGACTTTTTCTGTTTTGTCATCAGGATTTTAGCTCGTATGCTGAAAATCTTGTATTAGTAGCCAGGTAAACAAATTTGGATAAAACTGAGTTTTGACTGAGATCAGAGCTTTGACTTGATTAGTATACATGCCAGTGAAGAAATGAAAGAACCTAGACAATTTGCTAAGTAGAATATATTTTTAAAAACAAAATTAATCCCTTTAACTTTTAAAGATCTACTGGTAGATACTGCAATGTAAACATAAAATAGTACTTGAAAACTTATTAGTGATTAATTATCCAAAAGTACCCAAATGTACAAGAGGGGTGTTAAAAAAAATTCTTCATGTTGTTGTTTTATTTCCAGCAAGTTGTCTTTGTTGGAATCACGGAAGAGAATACCTTCTTTCTATACAATAGAGATAGATCTTTAAATATCCAATTATTATTTGCTTTTCTGTTCAGCATCTTCAGAGTTTTATATATTTGTATTCTTTTTAAAAATGAGAAGAGGTGGGGAGGTATGATTTTAACTCTTGCTAACACTTACTCAGTAAGTCCGTGGCAGCTCTCAGAAGAAAAGAATAACCCTCATTTAGCAGGTTAACATGAAGCTTGCCTTCTCTTTGTGTAAAGTTGTCTACAGATGCCCAAACAGCCAGGCAATCAGGTCAGTTCAAAGGATAAATTCAGTCAACTGAATTGATCACAGCCTTGGGGAAGCTGGTATTAACTTGGTATGCACCAAATGACCAACAAATGGTATTAAAACATCTTACATAAGCTTGTGCGCAATATTTGCACAAAGCAGTAAGAGACCAGTTATATTTTTGCTGCTACTGGGAATCCACATCCTGTCAGCAAAGATAAAGAATTTAAACATACTTTACTTAGGAACTTTGAGTTGATAGACAGAAGTGATACTGGAAAAGAAATCTCAAGGAACATGCCAACACACATTTCCATGAGATTTAGTGAAGTTCTAGAATTTCTGAAGTGTTCAGACTTAGACTGTAACAGTGTTTAGGAAACAATTGTGTGAAAGTAAAATGGTGAGGACAATGATTATTTAATGTCTCTGACAGCCAATAGTCTGAATGCTCTTTGAGTGGATGGGTAGTGACTTCTCAGGATTTTAGTAACAATTTAGACATAGTTTGTTCGCAGGTCGGAGTTGGAATGTTATTCAAGTCTTAATATTACTTTCCAGGTTGTAAGCTCTTTGAAGCCAGGGACCCTACAATATCCTTTAAAATATTTCCCCCAATACTTGAAAAGAATCTTTTACATCTTTTAGATGTTTCATGAAGTTTGTAGAAAAAATATTGGAAATAATGTGAAAGCATTTGTATTTTTTATACCAGTTATTTAATGTAAAAATTGGATTCAGAAATCATAAACCTTCTGTACCCTCATTAAATAAATGGAAATCAAATGTAAATTTCTTGCCATATATAGGATTGTGATAAAATTACCAGTAGTCGCTAAATTGTATATTAACATGCAAGCTTAATTAGGTGTCCCCGTCCTATACCAGGGTATATTTCCGAAGGTACATTTAGGATTTGAGTTATATCTTTCTGAATGCCAGGTGCTTACTCAAACAATTATCAATTTTGAGACATGGGCAGTTTCCTGTTTATAAAATGGGAATAATAAAAATGACCTTTATTGTATGGTTGGCACAAGGTAGAAAGGGAAGGCTTAACATAATACCTGGGTAAACAATCAGTGTAAGCTATTGTTATAATTATTATAAATTTGTTTCCATTAAACTTGATTGCCTCTCTCTGAACTGAAATGCTCTATTTTGGTATCTATTTGGATGCAGAAAACAGACATATTCTCTGTTTCTAGCTTTTTCTGGCCATTGTATGAAGAGGGCTCCTTCCTGGCCGCTGACAACCAGTAGGAATGGTTCCTCTACCTTTTATAAAAGACAGAAATAGAAGTAGTATTCTCAGGAGAGCTAGAGGGTGTCGTAGCAGCAGATCCAGCCTTCTGTACAGGAGTAGGGAATGGCTTGCGTGGTACGATGTGAAGGGCACCCAGAAGCTCCCAGCCTGGAAATATCTTCCCATCTGTCCTCCCCTATTTCCTGAAATGCCACAATTAGGGGTTCATTTATATGTTTTACTGGCTTCCCATTCTCTTTCTTAATTCACATACTACTGTCAGAATTAACACATTAACAAGTTTACACTTAGAGTAACACATGAATTCATAGTAGTTTTAATGATCTCATCAGAGATACTATCTTCTAGTAACTAGCTGAAGATTGGCAAAGCCAAGAAGAAATAGTCAGATTTCAGTGAAGATGGAGAAAAAGCTCACTTGGTAATGAGAGAGTGCGAGGATGAAATCCTGTAAAGGATCCTCCTTGTGTAGACTTACATCTGTTCTGCATGAGGTGTCCTGCAGCAAGCAAGAGTTAGGAGAGTAAGTTGAGGTGCTGGCTCCTGATGCATTGATGGAAGAACAAAGAATCACTTATTCATTCATTCATTCATTCATTCATTCATTCATTTAATGGCAGAAGAAAGGAGGCAAATCATAGTTGGGGTAATGATAAAGGTCTTTCCAAACTAGGCAATGCTTGATGGGACTCTTGAAGTCAAAGAAGGAGTTCTTTGGGTAAGAAAGGGAAGAAAGAGGAGAAGGCTGTAGTTGTGTTCCAGGTTAAGTGAACACAAGTACAGAGGCAGGGTGACGTGAGACAATTAGCTGGGACTCACTAAGTATGCTCGAAGCACAGCAGAAGGGTGAGTAGGAAATGAGGAGAGAGCTGACTGGAATGTTCAAAAAGAATTGAGGAGCAGTCACAGACAGGAGACACAGGGCATAAGCAGCAGAGGTCGTGCGTACCTTTGGGCTTCAGCTTGGACCTTTGTTCTCTGCCTCCCTGTGCCGCGTGCATGTGTTCACCCAGGCTCCCCAGCCCTGGGAATACATACATAGGATGCTTTTAAATGGCAAGGAGTGCTGTCATCAGCCAATTAGAGATTTAAATCTTTAAGAAGTTGAAATACCCCCAAATTGTTTGTGCAGGTTGCCACCCCATTCTCTACCCTAAAGTGCTATATGGCACATTCATATAGGAATTAAAATTAATTGTGTTTGGAGACTTTGGGATGTAGTAAATCAGGGAGGGAATCACTGTTCGAGCCCTGGAACTCATTTAGTGTATAAAAAACACAGCACTTTGAAATCCTTTGTGAGACAGATTACCAGCATTAATGCCATTAATACCACTGATGGTTAATAATTGGAAAATCATATTTACAAAAACAATAATGATAATAGAGTCAAACTAGATAGCACCCCTCTCAACTCTCTTATAAAATGCTGTATTATAAGCTTCCCATTCTCTTCTATTGCTTGAATCTTAGTTATTTTGACATATTTATCCAGAAAATATTGAAGTTTCTATACTTAACCCAGGATGACAAATTGCTTCTTCTTGTAAATATTACACTTACAGTAAAATTCACTGTAAGATAAATGATTACATAGATATTGGACCCAGTAGTGGGAAATATATTTGAATTCTAATAAGAACTGGTTCAAGCTTAAAAACAATTAATAACTGTCAATTTCCCATAAACACAATGACAAGGAAAACCTCCAAAAAGGGCACCTAAACCACAAATGATTAAAAAATTATGCTGATTAACAGAATGACTGAATATATTAGGATTCTTTTAAATTACATTTCAATTGCAATCTCTCACACCTCTCCCCTCCCGACCCTCATTGTGGAGGTGGAAAGAGCTGTTCAGTTCAATATTTGGCTCTTTCTTAAATATCATAAAACTACTGAAAGTTCTAGGCAGCTAAGCATCTGTGCCACTTGGATTTTCCTGCAAGGGAAGCCTTGTGGTTCTGCAGCCAGCAGTGTAGTTAGCAGGCAGCCTCCAGCTGTTAGCATCTTTACAACGTTCCGGGTGAGACAGCACTTAGACAATGAACATAATGGGGCTCTTATGGCCTGTCCATTTCTTTTCTGGCCAGGACTCCTCTGGTGGGTCAAGATTTTGTTAGATCACATTATGGTGTGAGCTTTCCTGCACAACCCTGCCTTTCCATCATTAGACTTTTATAGGCTTGGGTCCCTCATGAAACTCTTACATCCTGAACTATTCTAAGACCATTTCCCAGCAGATACAAGTTCCTAGTTGTCACAATTTTTACTTAGTACAGAAGCTACTTTTCTTTCTTCTTTCTTCTTCCTCTTTTTGGTTTCCAAAGACCTGACCACCTACTCTTCATATATGCATAGAACATATAGATAACTCCCAAGTATGTTTTTCATTCTCAAATGTTCCTGTTCTTGAAACAATAAAATATTATGTGAGGAGCAATAGGTTCTCCTGGACTTACTCTCACTGAATTATTTCTCAGGTTACTGCTTTGTTTCCATAGCTCTGGTGTACTGAGTAGAAAACATCGGCACACTACCAAACACAGAATTGAATCGTCCAATAGACTTATTAGACTAACTGCAACAGACAGACAAGCAGCACAAACAACATGTTGATGTACTTGGATCAATAAATCTCTGGAAGACATTCAGGTTCAGTGCTGAAAGAAGTTCAACATTAAGGAGGGTTTGAAAGATGTAAGAAAGTCCAGAAGGAGCTTATTGGTAGGTAGTTTAAATTCTTTGTGGTATATAGAGTAACATAGAACAATAGATTGAGGCTTTGGAGTGAAGTTTTTAGTGAAAATGGTTGGGTACAAAGACTTTAATTCCAATTCTTATTTATGTCACCAAGACACTTATATATTTCCAATGAAAAAAGATAAAACTTACCTCTGTATTCCATTTGTAAAACACTTGAGTTTTTCCAGACAATGGCACTGTTAAACAATAAAAGTATAACATAATTAATGAAATGAATTCTTTACATTTTAGATTTTAGGATGACATTTAAAAAAGAATAGAAGAATCCTTTTTAAAAAAATGGTTACTGTGAGACATTCCTAAAAAAGCATCCAGATAACTTAAGCAAAGAAGAGATTTACCTGAACTCAGAAACTTAAAGAAAAAGGGGTCTATATAACACCTGCTATAACTCAAAAAGTAAGTATATTATTAACCTGTATATAAAAATGCAACTATTTCAAAGAAAACTAAAATAGATCATTGTGCTCAGTTAGTATAAAGCAAATGAGTGTCTAAACCCCCTTAAAAAGTTATTTCACATATTTGAATGTTTTAAAAAATTAAGAATGCTTATTTTTACCATCTCTTGCGTATGCCTACATTAATTCAGATCTCCCATTTAGCAATCATTTACCCTGCAAGCAAATACAAGTTACAGATACTGAATGTGTGGAGATTCTGATGCAGAACTCAAGAAAATGGAGACAGACCGGGCAAGCATGACATTTGCTGACTAAATTGCATTTTAGTTTGTCTATCAATTGATTCTCTCCTTCGTTCTTTCCTTCATTTCCTAATAAATATGTACACTGTGTCTACTGTCTAAGGCGATAATAATAGTGAACAAAGAGAAACTTGTTTTCTTGCTTATGGGTAGCTACAGGAAAGAGAAGCCAAAGTAAGCAAGTGTATTAAATGATTTGATAGATTACAAAAATTGCAAAAATACCTAATAACTTCTCCTCTAGATACATGGAATTTATTTCCTCCTTCCTTGATTTGGAGTGGTTTTGTGGCTTGTTCTGATCAATAGAATTTGAGGGAGGTGAAATTATGCCAATTTTGAACTTAGCAAGTTCAAGAGATCTTGCAATTGCTATTCTCATGCTCTTGAGCCCATTGACTTCTATGTGAACAAACTCAGCCAGCCTGTAGAGGAAGGAAGATCGCATGAAGAGAGGACATTGGTTATCGGTTATCTCAGTCATCTCTCCTGAGGTCATTATGAATCAAGAAGCCCCCACTGAAACACTTGCTAACTGCAGTTACTTGAGCAAGTCCAGTCAGGATCAGCATTCAGCTAGACCAGAAGAATGGCCAAGGTAAGTCAGTTGTCTGTTTGCAAAATCACAAGCTAAAATCAATGCTTTTGTTTTAAAGTATTTTGAGGTGGTTCACAAAATCACACTAAGACAAATGACAAAAAGAGCTAAGATAGGGAAAAACTTAGGGAAAAACTTAGCGTACAGGGCATAGCGACAGATTAATCCAATCTGTTTGAACTCAGGGAAAGCTGCCAGAAGGAAATCATAGCCAACCTGAGACTTATTGGAGGAGGAGAAAGCAGGTAATTAATGACCTTGATCTTGGCAACGTAAAAGCTTTATAGGAAAGGAGGCAATCCTACTCCGTACATCAAAAATCACTCCCTGAGATCATGGGCACTGTGGCGGTTGGAAAACTACAGGGACTACACCTGAGGTAAGAAATCAAATATAGCCCCCAAATTGACAATGGTGTAAGAAAATAAATTAATTAACTAATAAAAAATAACTCTCCAATATTCAGACCAAGAATCTTGCAAGCACCATTGACGATACTTTTTCTTTTACTTCTTGTGTAATCTTCCGAAAATTCTGTCACCTCTACCTTTAAAATATGTCTAGAATCTAAACACTTACATCACCTTCATTACAGCTGTTCAGGTATAGGTCACTCACCTAGAATGTGTAACTGAATTACTTTGTGCCCTATGGTCTCTTGGATTCTGCTGTGCTATCTTCCTGCTCAAGTAACTTCTTGTAATTAAGTTAAGGGTCTTGAATTGACATCTCTCTGGATTATCTGGATAGGCTCTAAATCCAGTGACAAGTGTCCTTTTGAGAGACAGCAAAGGAAAAGACACAGTAACACAGAGAAGGCTATGTGAAGAAGCAGAGAATGGAGTATTTAGTCCAAAGCTAAGGAATATTTGTGGCCACAAAACGCAGAAAAAGTCAAGAAAGGAATCTCCCTTAGAATCTTTGAGGGTTCCATGTGCTACCAAAAAGCAGATTTGTTTTTGGACTTTTGATCTCCAGCACTAACAGGGGAAAACTATATTGTTTTAAGCCACTCAGTTTGTGGCACTGTGTTAAAAGTCCTAGGAAACGAATATGTCCTCAATGGCTCCTGCCTCATTCAGAGTACAGCACAACTACCAAGTCCTTACACTGATTCCAGTCCCTACTTAAACTCCTTTCCCTGCTCCTGTCCCCTCTAACGTGTATCCTACACTTTCTCCCTTAACTGTCTTAACTTGAGCCTTTCTAGTCTTGTCACTCTTCTTCCAGCATATAAAGTATGCACCCTCTTCTGGGTTTTTGCCTTCACTTGTATCTCTGTCTACCATGACCTTCTCCCAGATATTTTTACCTGCATGACTCTCTCAGGATTTTTAGGAAATATATTTCATGTACTGAAGACTTCTCTGATCTGGCTGTTAAAATTCCATCCACTGCCCAAATCCCTCTACCTCTGGCCCAGCCCTGCCCTACTTTCTTGCCCTACTTCTTCCTTTTTTTTTTTATTTAAAGATTTATTTATTGGGCCTCCCCGGTGGAGCAGCGGTTAAGCGCTGCGCTGTGGAGCTGTCGGCAGTGGTGACGCGAGTTCGACGCCCGGCCGGGGAGAATCCCACATGGCACAGCAGACCTCTCCTGCCTTGCCCGCTGCTCCCCTCAGCAGTGTATTTCTGATCTGCCTGTTCTGCTCCCTGCTCCGTCTCTGGTGAACCCTCTCGCTGCCCCACGCCTCTGGCCTGTACCCCAGCTTGTATGTATAAATAAAAAATAAATCTTTAAAAAAAAAGATTTATTTATTTATGCATACAAGAGCTGGGGTGTAGGCCAGAGGTATGGAGGGAATGAGAGAATTCACCAGAGACAGAGTGGGAAGCAGAACAGACGGACTGACTGAAATACACTGCTGAGTGGAGCAGCAATTGAGGCAGGAGAGGTCTGCTGTGCCATGTGGGTCAGTTCCCTGGCCAGGGATCTAAATCATGCTACAGTGGCTGCTGATAGCTTCATAGTGCTGAGACTCAACTCCTTACACCACTAGGGAGGCCCCCCTATTTTCTTTCTATAACATTTATTCTCTGACCTAATATATACTATATTTATTCATTTTTTTGTTAATGGTCTTCCCAGCTAGAAAGTAAGCTCTGAGAGAGAGAGAGGGAGAGGGAGAGTGAAAGGGAAAAGGGGGTAGGAGAGGGGGAGGGGGTGAAGAGGGGGAGGGAAAGGGAGATTTTTGACTTTTCCTTATTGCTTTATGCCCCACATTTAGGAGAGATACTGAGTCAACTATTTGCTTTAATAAAAACAGTTTATGATCAGAGGGAATTATTTATATATAGAATCTGGGAATTCCCTATTTCTGGGGAGTATTTTTAGAATGTCTATTAGCTTTAAAATAGAATTAATGCTTGCAATTCTCTGGAGTAGATGCATATACTCTAATTGTATAGGAAAATGACACCATTCTGTTATGGCAAGAAGATCATATATAATTTGCACTTTTGAAGCCCCTTGCTTTTCTCTTGTCACTTTACATTTGGCTTTATACAAGGCTCCAAAACCCTGAGCAAAATAGTAATGAGGGAATACCATCACTACTAGCAACAGGTAATGCAGGTTGAAATTTAGGGCCTTAAAGAACGGTTGAAAGGAACAGGGTCAAAAAGCTGATACACATATAAAGCTTCCTTGAGATGGACAGAGAGCATGTGTCATTTGCTGATTTTCTTTGACAGAATTGCAAAGAATTTAGGGCATATTCATGCAGACTGATAGCTTCTAAGCATCTATAATGTATATACTCAGTCCTATAAACACAGAGCATACAGTAATCTTTCCAGTTCATGTTTCCTGTATAGGGAACTGTGAACTTAAATGCTGACAGGAAATTCATTTGCCAATGTGTGTGTGTACATAGATGTACATACATCTATATACACACAATATGAAGTGTCACAAAACATCTTTTGCACCGTCCTTAGTCATCAGTGGAGGAACAATGGTTAAAACAGAAAACCCAGCAACTCCAGTAGCTCCTGTCACCATATTTGTGTTACATGGCTTTAGTAATCTGGTTTTCTTTATGTAACCTCAGAGTTATTTGCATAGCAACAAATAGTGTAACAATACTCAGTCCTTTGAAAAGCAGTAGGAAAGTTGAAATGAAAATATAAGTAATCAGCAGGAACATAAATGGGAGGCTGTATTCCAGAAGTGGAATTAGTTGAACTAAACTGATGGCTAACATAGTCAAGGAGTTAACAATGTTGTGGTATTTTAATTAGGGTTGGAGTTTGGGTTTGATTCAGATAAAAATCCTCAACTGCTTATTCCCAGCATACCAGGACTGCCCAAACATCTTGGTTTGCAAAATTAAGCTGGGAATAGCGCCCAAACAGGATTTCTGAAAAGATTTTTAGGCTTTCTTTAACTAAGTCTTGAAATTCTGCAATGATTGCAAGAACAGACTTTTCAAAAAATATTTTGGCTAGAAGCTGGGAGTGAAATAGCACTAGAAAAATGTTTATGTATACTTGCAATGAAAAGTTACCTATACTGCATCATATATTAAAACAAGGTTTGAATGGACTTTTAATTTTGTTCAAGATGCAAGCATTAGAGAGGCAGGCTTAACTGTCTGCCTATTTTTGATGACAGATAATAAATGAATATGCATTTAAATAAAAATTCTAATAAATCTAGAAAGAGATTATTTGTTGAGATATGAGAGATTCACTGGTCAATGTGAGCCAGAAAAACAGACAAACACTTACCATTTGAAAATGTCCTGTGTTGTTTTCTAAGCACTTTCCATTGAAAAGAAGGCAAATGGGATGTTATTGCTTATAGTCTTCTTGACATCTAGTAGAAAGTAGTCAGGGAAGGAGGTTTTAGACATCTAAGTAAAATAACTTGGTAATGTAACAAAATTTAAGGAGAAGTGATGAAAAAAATAGGTATATTTTATTCACTCAAAGACTTATATTGAGCATTTTGAACTTGAGGATACAGTGGACAAAACAGATGCATGGAGACTGCAGTATAATGGTCTAAGGGGGGAGGCAAACATTAAACAAGAAAATGACAGCTATTTATCTATCCATTCATTCATCCATCCATCCATCCATCCATCCATCCATACATCCAACCATCCATGTACTATCATCTGTCATCATCATCTAATTATAGACTGAAATATATTTATGAAAAATGCAAAGGAGGCACTGGGATATCGATGAGTGGATAATCAGAAGGTGTTATGGTAGTCAAGGAACAGGTCAGATTTAATAAGAAAACAGAAAAGTAAGAAAAAATTACCTTATGAGGAATGGGGGAAAGAATGTCAATAGGAGAAAAGCATCACATGTGATACCTTTATATGGAGAAAATGTTCGACACACTTAAGAACAAAAAGAGAACTGGGGTTGGAATGTAGAGTGAGGAAGAGAGGGACTAGCAGTGTAACTGGAGACTGAGTCAGACTCAGTCATAGTAAGAATTCTGACTGTTCTGAATATAGTATAAAGACCTTGGAGGACCTTGCATTTTGGGTTAAGATGGGGCTGGGGTAAGATGTAGAGACTTTATCTGATTTCCAATTTGAGATGATTCTGGGCAACTATTAATGATGTGCTGTTTCAAGGCAGAAGTGGCGGTAGAGAAACCAAGATGAGGTGTTGCACAATACAGATGTAATATGAGGGTGTCTGGGACTAGGGTGGGGATTGTGAAAATAAGAGAAATGGACAGGTCCAAAATATAAGCTGGAGATTGACAATTGAAAGGACTTGGTGATGGTGGATGAGGAAAAAGGAAGACTCAAGAAAGATTTCTAAGTTTCTGGTTTTAGTAGTGGGTGTCTCTCTGTCAGAGATCTCAAAGATTAGGGGAAAACTAGATTGGAAAGAAATGAAGAACCTTGAACATGTTATGGTTGTGACACGCATTATACCTTCAAGTGGAGATGTGAAGGGGAGATAAAGTGGAAATAAAAGGGATAAAGTGGGATATATGAATCAGGTGTGGGAGGAGAGGGCTGGTCTAGGGTCAGAAATGAGAAAATGTCAAGTCTCACTGTGCTTAAGCACACTTGGTGGCTTCCCGTTGCAATAGCATGCAGTTCGAGCCTTTAGGATGTCATCGAAGCCCTTCTACTACCTTGCCTTTATCACCTTATAGAATTTGTGATACATGAAATTATTGTTTCCCAGATTCCAGTATGAGACAAAACATAAAACAACAAGTGAAAAGTGAGGTGCTCAATCCTGAATGTGATCTTTCAGTAAGAGAGTGCCCTCTGTGTATTCTCACTTTATTTTTACTTCGATAATAACACCTAATAGACTATATCACCATTTATCTATTTATAGTTCTGTCTACTCTACTAGAACATGCATTCATCAAGGACAGAATCGTTCTTATTAATCTTGTTATACCCAAGGCCTGATATCCAGGACCCAGAGTGCTTGACACATAGTACATGCTTAATAAATCTAACTGGTAATGCATATTAAACAGAGCAAATAAGAATTAAATTTGCTTGGGGAATTTTATGGACTCTATGAGCTCAATTGTGGAGTATTGTTGAGCCCGTGCTGAGAATTTCATAAAAAGGTCAACTAAATGTTGGGCTATGACTGTTTTCTGTGCAGTGATAAATTGGAGTGTCTAGTAATCTTATGTTTAGTAGTGATAGTTCTGAACCCCCTGGCCATAGCGGACACATGGGGAGGCAGCTGAAGAGAGGGCATTTGACAGGTAGAAGAAACCTGAGGTTCTTATCCCCTCAATTCAGCTCTTTCACATGCCATTACCAGAACAAATGTGTGCTATTTTCTTTCCTCTTCTAAACATATTTATGCTGATCCTTGGAGAGTTCTTTTCCTCTTCAAGTCTGTCTTCCAAGTGAATTTTCAACTGATATCATTTCTGTAACAGTAAGTTTTGGAGTCAGGAAGTACATTTTATGAAGTACTGTGACTCCTCGTTCTTGAGGAATGACCTTGTCTAGGGAGGAGTCTTGTTCCAGTCATGCCTGATTCTTCTTCAAAAGAAATTCACAAGATGGCTAGAATCAACCTGTTTTCTGAACTCAAAGCTCAAGATCTCTGGAGTTTCTGGTTTCTTAGATCTAAACTATTCTGAACACCACAGCAGGTCCCAAAAGACACAGAAATTTTAGACTTGCTTTACAATGCAGAATGTGAACTTGGGAATGTCTGGTGAGACCTGGTGCATCAGAAAAAGAGAAAAAAAATGGAAACATGAAGGGAGCAGCTTGAGCTTTTCTTTTAAGAGCATTTTCCTATTGTGTGGTGAAAGACAAAAATTCTAAGAGCCTGGAATAAGTGTCAAAAATTCAAGTGCTGTCAGAGGTCAAGAAGGTAAAGGGAAAGAGTGAAGCAGACACTGTGTGAGACAATAGAGGATGCACTGAGCCAGTTAGACAGATATGCCCTACCCAACCACAACACAGACACAGTAATTAAAAAAACAAGACACAAGAGAGGAGTTTTTAGAATTGTACATCAGATCATGCTACACATCTGCTTAGAAGTCTTTATTATGATCTGCTCTCTCCTAGTGTAGAATGCATTACCTGTGAGTAGAATGCATTACCTGTGAGATTCTCTTTGACCTGGTATGTCACCCACCACACCTCTTACCACCCCCTTCTGTTTCCAACCTTCCAGCTCTGGGGCCCCAACTTGTGCTACAAAAAACATACCAGAGGGTTCAGGACCCAGGCCTTTTTTTCATGCCTTTTTTGGGATAAGGCAAAAGTCTTAAAACACAAAGAAAAGACAAATGGATCATTAGTCTATAAGATATGCTAAAAATGATTAGAATTATGTAAAATATGAACATATATGTAAAATGTTTATTGTTTCATTTATATGAATGCAATATAATAGATTTAATAGTTATTGAACATGAGGAAAGTTCAGGTCAATAACAGTATCTGCTAATATATTTGAAATCCCATTATAGTGAGGGCTTTATTCTAAGGAAAAATATGTTGGAATGAGGTTAAAGCAATTGGAATAAGATTATATGCAAATCTCAACAATTTGTCTATAATGACACAGAATTTGTGAACAATATCAAAGAGAATAAAGAATTCTTGACATTTTTGCGATAATTTTATTTTGATCTTCCTCCTTTAAAAACAAACAGAAACAATTATAAGAAGAATGATGGTAAAGCATTATGAAAATAATGGAAAATGCTAAGGAACTATTTCTGTTCCTCATTCTACATCTTAAATGTGCTTCAAGTATCCTACATTTGCTTAAACAGTTAACTATTGCTAAATACAGCAGTAGAAACATTGATTGCACTGTCTGCTTGTGGAAGATGGAACAAACAAATGCTGATGGACCCCCAGATAGCAAGAAGTCCCTGCTCAGACAGTCACATCACTGATGAGGAGGTCCTTGGAGAATCTTGCCTTTGAATAGTTGAAACTTGATTTTGCCCTACTTGGCAATGGAGTTAACATTCCCGACCTCAAGCAAAGCTGTGAAAATAAAATCTTGGGCAATAAAATGCATATATAATGTAAACTGTAAAATGATATGGAATTTTTGTACTCCTTTGAATATCACTCCTATGTAAGAAAATGGTATTTTTTGGAAATGTGGGACCATCAGAATCATGCAGGCCTGCTGATCTTTTCTAGTTGGAGAAGAGAAGATTGGTTATAAATCTCCCAATGCCACATCCTTAGAATGAAAGTTTGTTCAACTAGTTGCTAAAGAGTGGGGAAGGGGAACCGCTCTGCTATCCCCAAGTTGGAGTTTTGTTTATGGATTGAAGCATTATGGACTGAAGCCAATAGTGCTCATTTGGATCAGATTTAAAATCTCACAATATGAAGATGATTCTAGAGGGAGGAAAAAGCTCAGACATACTCAGATATGTAGATTATTAATAATAAATATATGCATATTTTTATTTGATCTTGACTGTTCCTTATAAATTAGAATGTAGAAGAAAATTGCTGGAAAAATCTGAATTCCCCACTTACTCCCAGATAGAAGATAGTTATATATACCATATTGAGAAAACCATACAATACCAAAGTCAAAATCACCAAATTAAAATGAATTATCAAGCACTGAAATTAATGTATGAAGACAAATATTGTTTTGCTTTAATTACCTCAAACTCTATTGTATACTGTATTCCATGGAGAGACACAGTGGGAGTTCAGAGATCAATGAACATTTAGAACCATGGAAAGAGCTTAGCAGCTCTAAGGAGAAAAGGCCACTCTCTTAAAGCTACATAGCAAGGTCATTTCTTCTCTCTGTTTCATCACTCTCTCTCCTCCACCCCTGTTTCCCATAGATTCCCAGCTCTACAGCTCAATAGTCAAAAGGAGACCAACAGAATTGGGTTTCAGTTCTTTGTTTTATACTTGCATGATAAGAATTTAATTAATCTTGCCATATTTCAGATTTTTCATCAATTATACAAGGATAAGTGTTTACCAGTGGTGTTAACTGTGATACAAAATTTAAAACGTATGTATTGAATGTAGAGTGGATGATACACTTTTAGCTTTGTGTCCAGCATAGAGTAAAGCTTCAACTTGTTAGTCAATGTTGCTTTTCTTTTTCTGCCACTAATGCTTGGCCAGCAATAAAGATTATATAACTTTTTGGAATAATTTTTCACAGTTAACTATTGTAGCATTTTAGATGTTTGAATACAAATTTCCAAAGGATGAATTTGACATGCTTAGGCCACAAGTCATAAGCATGTGAACTGCTGGCATTTCCATCATGTCTCTTTCTGTTTGAATCAGTCAAGACTAGGAGACATAAGAGAAAATCAATAATCAAATGGTGCACAGTTCATACAGCAGGAGTTGTGGGTAAGGCAGTTTTGTTTAGGATGCAAAAGTACATAGAGTAGGCAATCCTAAAGACCCATAGCAAACTTTGGCTCCCCATTTTTCTTGATATAATAGAAATGTAGTCTCAGTATTGACATATTACGTAGATAATTTATGTTTCCAAATCTAGTTTGAGGAGTTTCCAAATTTTCAGATTTCCAGTACTCACAGAGTGTATTGGATACTTTCTATCTCTTCCATGTGATGACATAAGGTAGAGTCTGTAAACATGAGAAATAACTCGTTGTCAATGGGACTGAATTGGTCAGTATTGTCTGTCACAGCAGGTCCTCATAATCAATCCCGAAATGCCACAGTCCTGCTGCAATCAGGATTGATTATTATGAAAGCCAGCTGTGGCTCATCTATTTCATTGCAGATGGCCACAGTCTTTGATTCCATTGAGAAAAGTAATTTGTCACCAAAAACTCAAATGCTGCCTTCACAGTATTTTACTTTCAAAGACATAGGAAGGATAAATGACCGTATGGAACTATATAGAGATTTGTCAGACCTGTTACTGAGTTTTTTCTGTGTTGCAAGTGGTGAAATGGGGGGGTATTGGGTTCCAGTTCTAAAGTTCCTCTGCATAAACAAATTTCAGTGAGTTCAACTGGATATGATTTTTGGTCCTTTGCCTTACACAGACATGACATGTCTGGTTTTGCAGTCTAGGAAATCCACCTAACTCCCTATGAAAAGACAAATGTATCACTCTAGTCATAATAATATAATAAGTTTCTAACAAATGGTTTTATTGTTGTACTTATTGCTTCCCATTTTTGATAAGCATTTAAGTTTCCATACTAAATTACTTTATTCATTTCAGTAATAAAGAAAGAAATAGATGAAATAGAAGTTTGATTTAAAGTCTCTGTTTTGCTTAAGATAAGCTGGTAAAAAGACATTTGTTGAAGTTACTAAGGACCAGTTTTCAAAAGCTCACTGCTAATTTGAAGCCTATCAAAGGAACACACATATGTGCACCCATTTTTCAGTATAAATCAGGAAATAAAAATAATTGAAGTGCTTTTGTGCTCTAAGCTTTCATTAAATATAACTCAGATGCTGGTCCCAGGCTTCAGTCTTGTGTCAGGTTAACTTTAGCAAAATAAATTAGAGAAATAATGGACCAAATAAAGCTTTCTATCAGGAATTACACACAAATGGAGTAAAGAAATAGTTTAGGAAAAGTAAATGGATTTCTTAAATTTCTCTGATGGTATTCCTTTATTATTTTTAAGGCTATGTTATTTTGATCACTCAATTGATCTTCACTACCTAGATGAAATCAGATTGATATTTAGTGTAATGAATTCTCAAAAGAATGGAAAGACAAGTTTTCAGAGAAGAATTCAGATATTCTTGCTTAATAAATTGCTACTAAAACTTGAAAAATAAAATAGGAAAAAAATGGCAGTAGGTTTTTGTGAAACAAACCAAGTACACTGTCACCAGGTTATCTGACAATTTATAAAGCATATGTAAGTCACAAGTCATAATGCTAGGTAAAAGAAGTATGTTGTGCTGTACTCAACCTACATTTCTATTTAAAAGAACATATCATTTTGTATTTTATGAATAAGCTGGGATATAAGCCTTTAGGATAGCTTGGAGGAATTCATATGGCTGGACAACCTTGAATTCTGAATCTTTCTGTAACTATGTGTAGTCATCACATAGCTAGAGATTTGCTTTATTGTTTTGTCCTTCACCCACAAAAAAGAAATGTTGATGTTTGTCTGAAGCTCTTACAGTGGATGGAAGAGCAGCAAAGATCAATAGGTTAATATTTATAAACCACCATTCAGGTGATAAAAAGTCTGCAGATGCATAAAATAAACATTATGCTAATGATACACTATTGATCATAAAAAAATTACTTTGCTCCAGGGTAACACCTTTCATTTGTTCTGTTGGTTGTATGTATGTTAGTCTCAGATAGATATTAAGTAATAGCAATAATTATCATTTAATAACCCCAAGATTGATGTGGAGAACAGAGGTCTTATACTTTCTACAGGGAGTTTTTTTATTATCAAAGTTTCATAACTGAGATATGAAACCTTTCATAATACTTTGTCAGAAAAAGCAAAGCATATACAAAAGCAGCATAATAAACTCTCCTGTTCTAGTTTTTCACTGAGAAATCTTATAAACTCATTTTGAAAATAATTTACATTTTGTCTGTGTTAAACTTTTTTTAAAGAATTTTCATTTTTTGGTATATATATTTCATTTTTCTGCTTATGTTAACCAAATGAAATATGTGGACGTGTAGGAATGGCAGAGATGATTTACTATTTCCACTTCCAAGTGATGAGACTAACATTCTTCGGTCATCCAGATTCATAACTTAAATTTAATCTCTATTTTTTTCCCTTGTTCAATACCTGGAACCACTTGTCAGTGCTGTAAATTCCTAGACTAAAATATCTCTTACGCCCATCTATTTCTTTTTATTTCCATTGCCACTTAGCTTAAGTCTCATTTCTTTTCATCTGTATCATTGCCATAATCTACAAATTGGCCTTCCCATCATTGGCTCTGCCCTTCTAAATCCATTCTTCACTTTAAAGAGCCACTTTGCTACTCTCACTGCTCAAAATCCTCCATGGTTTCCTTCGGTACCTATATTAAATATAAATTCAGTACTATGATTTTCATTTTTATTCTTAAATTCTGATTAAATATATTAATGGTGGAATTTGACTAAACTGAGTTTGAGTTGTGGTTCTAACTTTGCTCTTTTGTATAACCTAACAAATGCCACTTAAGATCTCATAACATCATAAGGTTTATGTGAAGTATAAATGACACAATTGATTGATTACTTAATTTGGCAAATATTTATCAAGTGTCTGCTATGTGCAAGGTCTTGTTCTAAGACTGATAACACAATAGTGAGCGAGAATTTTCTAGGGAGATGGACAAGAATCAAACAGTAGACACACATACACCTTTAAAAATAAACTTTTTATTTTAGATTAGTTTTAGATGTGCAGAAAAATTATAAAAAATATAAAGACAGTATAGTGCTCCTTCATACCCAGATTTCCATATTATTAACAGCTTATATTGATATATTATTATTAGCCTTAAGCCCAAAGCTTATTCAGACCTTTTTACATTTTCCATAACATCACTTTTTAACATAAGATCCCATTCAGAATACCAAATCATATTTAGTTGTCATATCTTCTTAGAAATCTCTTGCTTGTCATTTTATTTTGGATGTTCCTTTTTTTATGACCTTGAAAGTTATTGTAATGTTGTTTAGAAACAAATAATTATAAAATGAAAGCTATGTATTTGGTTAGAGAATAAAGGATGCTGGTAATTCCAGTGGAATGACTGGGCAAGTCAACTTTAGGACAAGACGGTTGAGTTGAAACTTGATGTATCAAGAGACCAACCTATAGAATTGTATCTGGAAAGAAATTTCCAGATCTAGGAAATGCCAATGTAGTCATCATGAAGTAGGACCTGGTGAGTTAAACTAGTAGCAAAAAAGTTAATATGGATAAAATTAAGGGGGTAAAAGAGGAGGAAGAGTATTACTGAGCTCAGTGTGGCAGCCACAGGGATCATTTGGAAATTGTCTCGGATTTATTCTGAAATAAATGGAAAGTTCAAGAATATTTTGAGCAGGGACTAACATAAATGTTTTAAAAATAGCAAACATATATTAATAGCTTTGCCTCACATTATTACATTATGTTTTTTGATAACTATCCACAAATCATAATCTATAGCTGACCTGGAATATTATTTCCTCAACCATATTCCAAGCTCCAAATTCTGACCTGTGTGACTAGTCCTGAGCTTCGCTTTCAGAATTCTACATGACCACAAGATTGATCTCAAACATCACCACTTTTAGGAAACATTTTCTAATGCTTTTAATATGCGGTACTATGGAAAACATGATTAGAAGATTATAGCATTTGGGAGTGCATAGTTTTGGTTTCATTTTTTTGAATCCAGACTTTATCTACAAATTAGGTTACATTGAGTCTGATTTCTCTCTATACAAAATGTCTATTTAATTGTATTCTGAGGTTATCTTTTGAGATAACACAATTAAGCTTCTGTGAGAAGATTAAGAAGTGCTAGTTATTCAGAGTAAATTCTTTAAATTTCTATTATGACATTTTTCTGATTCTTCCTTTGATAATAGCTATTAATATTTTATATACTTAAATTTCATCTAGAACCTACTATGCATAACTGCTAAATGAATGCTAAGTGTGAGAATAGTAGGTAAAAAGAATAAAAAAATTAACATAAATTACCTATATTTGAAGGGACTTTTTCCTTGGTGGGAAGCAAGTATCTATATACATATATATTGCACATATATATGGATATGTTTCACACAGTAATTAATGGAAGGAGGAGAATCATGCAGAAATGGGTTGAGAGAAGAAAGGACGCATCCTCAATATTCAAACCAGAAAAATGTTACCAAGTTCTGTGCTGTCAAAGGCACCCTAGAATCACTGTCAGTACCCTGCAGAGTCCTCGGTTATAGTAGGTATTCAGTAAATGTTAGTTGAAATATATTCCCAATTTTAAAGTTAAGAACACAGGTTCACATTGCTAAATGCCTTGCCCAAGCTCACAGTGACCTGTAGAAGAGCTTGCACTAGAAGAGAATTTTACTGATACCAGATCTTTGTTCTACACTCAGAATCATGAATCAGTCCATCAAAAAGCAAGGGGACACCCTGTGGTGACAAATGTTATCAGAGGATTCCCTCAGCACAAACATAACTGGACTTAAATGTCAATTTATTTATTATTAACACAACTTTTAACAATTTGACAGTTGCAAACACTGTAACTACCTCTCCAATGAAGATATTATAGAGCATTTGGATTATAACTAACAGTTCCTTCATGCCATTTTGCAGTCAGTCATTTCTCTACCCATCTTCAACCCCAGGCAACCACTGATCCAATTCCCATCACAATAGAGAAGTTTTGTCTACTCTGGGACTTGACATTAATAAAATCACACAGTCTGTAGATTTTTCTGCCTGTCTATTTCAGTCAGCCTAATATATTTCAAACTTATTCATATCAGCACTTTGTTCCTTTTTATTACTGATTATTATTTTATGTTCTATTATTGATTGAAATAGTTCTAAGATATCCTGAATTCAAGTCCTTTGCTAGAATGCATGGTGACTCTTTTTCCCCAGTTTATGGATTATCCTTTCATTTTCTTAATGATGTCTTTTCAAAGAGCAGACTTTTTATTTTTAGAAGATTTATTTAATCACTTTTCTTCTAAAGTTTTCCTGACCTTTTTAAAGAATTGTTGACAATTATGAAGGGACAAAGATTTCCTTCTCTATCTTCTCCTAGAAGGTTTGTAGTTTTAGCTTTTATGCTTTGATCTATGAGCTACTTAGAATTAGCATTTTTGTGTATGCACTACAGGGTAAGGTTGAGATTAATTTTCACTCATATTGATATTTAGTTGTTTCAGCATAATATGTTGGAAAAAAAAATATATATATACATATATATATATATATCCTTTCTCCTGAAACTACCTTGGTAACACTGTGAAAAATCAATTGACCATATATGTATAAGCTTAATTTTAGACCCTAAAATTTTCTTCATAAATAAGTGACATAAAATATAGATTACATTTGACAACTAAAATGCCCTCCCCACCATCTTTTTGACACCATGAACATCAACCAGTCAATCAGTGAGCAGGTTAATAGTAGACTCTTTCTTCTAAAGCACTTTTATTACTTAAAATAATCATTTAGATCATAATGGGATTTTTCACTTGCCCCAAATAAAGTACTGACAAGAAGACCTTATCAATAATTGCCTTTACAAAGTTCTTTATTTGGCCTATCATTATCAAAACTAATCAAGGGATAGTGACTTACACTTTTGTATTGATTCCTTAATTTGATCCTTAAGATAGCGCTAAGGCAGCTTTTCCTATTACTTTTGTTTTATAGCTGAGGAAACTAAGCTCAAATGAATTTTCAAAAACGGCTCATAATTGGTTTACAAAGGATTTGAACTGAGGTATTCTGATGCCAAAGCTCAGCCATTATAATAAGAAATATTAAAAAATGCTAAAAAGAAATAATACATATTGAACCATTGACACATGGAATACATACACACACGTGTTTTCCATAAATACAATAGATAAATAAAATAAGCATATATGTGTATATGCACATACACGTGCATATACACACGTGTCTAGAAAAGAGTGTATTTGTGATCCTTACTACCTGGTCAAGGAACTTGGAAAAAAATGTCTACAGAGCCATTCTTTACTTCTTTTGACCTTATTTTCTAAAAGCAGAGTGAGACTCGTGGTAGGATTTCTGATGTGGCTCATAGGCATTCCTCTCTGATCATTGATGGAAAGATGTGGGCAAAGAGCAAACAAGACAAAGTTTGGCTTTAACAGTATTACTCTATTCCCTACAGCCCTCATTCATATGGAAATGCCTCTTTATCTTATTCTTTAACCTCAGAGGTGTAAGGTCCTCCTGTAATCTTGCAGACAGCCAACCTCTCTGGGGTCTTTTACTCAGTTCTGTCCTGCAATCAAAATGCCTGAAATACTTTGATCTCAGGTGTTTAGGAAGTTTGAGGGAAATTTTAAATGTTATGATATTGAATATGTGATGCTGCTGGGAATGTATGCATTGAGGAAAGCCTCTGAAGCCCCGGAGTAATCACCAATTACAAGGTAAGTATGAAAATCACATTTCCTGTGTTTAGAAGACACAAGGTCAACCTAGTGCTTAATTATAAAATTAACAAACTCCAAAGGGAGTTGAATTCTCCATTTTAGCAAACTTGCTATACCAAGACAAAAAAAAAAAAAAAAGTGGGTTAAGCACATCTGAATTTATGTGCTAAAATTCTTGATTCCTTAGATTCTCTGAACTTTCTGGGTCTACAGATGTGATCCCAGTTATAGGCTGCTACTTGAAGATAATGTAGAGGTTTCAGCTTTGTGATCCAGCATATATACCTTCTGAATTTAAACTTACCTTCCTTCCCTCTGGCCACAAGAACCAACACATAGGCTCAGATAACAATAATAAATCCAATGGATAGTTCCGAGTCTGCTACGTGGGGGAAAAAACTATACGCTGATTACAAAATCCCCAAATCATAGGTACTTTGGGAGCATCATAAGATGTGATACAACAGAAGGTTGAGGTGGTGACCAGGATGTGGGGAGATGTTGACTTGCTAACAGCAATAGAAATGATTTATAGAACATATTATTTCTATATAAAGGGGTCAACAACGAGAATATTGTTTATCTACACAATTTTAAAGGAAAAATTCATAACCAGGAAGCTAATGATAACCATAAGGATAACCTAATGATAATCCATATGTATAATATAAGGTTAACCTGAGAATAACTAAGGCTATATAAGCTGTCATATAAAAAAATAATCATACCCCTTGCTTGATTTCTACAGCTGAGCCTATTTTCAGATCTGGACTCATTATTGGCTGAAAATCTTACGAAGAAAGACCTGATACTATAGCAAGAAAACATAATAACTAATACCCTAGTTCTTCCTCCCAAAGTGTACATGCTACTGTATAATAGGTAAAGGGGTTTACTGGTACATTATGAGGACTATTGGATATAGGGTCTCAGTTGATATTGATATCAAGAGTACCTGTTAGAATGGCATATATGAGGTGCCAAAAGAAACATACTTGATAGTTGGCAAGACCACATTGATTCTTTCATACTGAGGAATGTGAGTTATCATAGGCAAAGCCAATCAGAAGCCTCTGAAACTGCTTCTCAAAATCCTAGCCAAAATAGTTGATCAAATACACACACACACACACACACACACACACACACATACACACACACACACTGCATCCTAGAAAAAATGACATATATTAGTGCAACTATTAAAGAACTCAGGGATGTAGCAATGATGGTATCCATCATAGGCTATGATTTAATTTACCAACCTAGTTTCTATGGAAACACAGATGGAGTCTAAAAGATAAAAACAGACTTCTGCAGATTTAACCCAGTAGTAATACCAATTGAGGTTACTATGCTAAATATGCTATCTTTGCCAAATACTTAACATGGCTCTCCCAGCACATGGGAGATTACCACTGAATTAGAGTATGTCTTTTGTCCATTCTCGTCAAGAAGGACCAGAAGCAAAGTGAATTCTTATAAAGTAGACAAGAGTATTTATTTATTGTCTTGCTCCATATTTTCTGCTCTCTATCAATATATAATCTGAAGGGATCACAACAATTTATACATGCCACATATAGGAATATTATATTGATAATATGTTAACCAGAGTAGATAGGAAAAAAGTGGCAAGTGCAGTGAAGGCCTTAATAGGAAAGTGCATGCTAAAGGATTGGAGATAAATGATACAAAGATTCAGGGACTGACTCATTGTTAAAATAATTAGGAGTTCTGTGCATGGCAGGGCATTCCTTCTAGGACAAAGACAAATGATTGCATCTTATGCTCCTACCACTAAGACATCAATGTGGTACTTCTTAGGCGTTAGATACTGGAAGTAGTATATTATAGCCTTAGTGACACAGAAGACAGCTTTATGAAGCAAAGAGATCTAAGTTGCACAAGGGGTCACTTGAAGTGATGTTTTGTGCTATGCATATATAGGTTTAGGACTTGATTGTTGGATATTGATTGTTCACTATCATTACATCCCTCTCTCTTACCCACAGTTGAAGTAAACTGCCTCGCCAAAGGCTGTGCTACACTTTCAGGGCAACTTACATCTAATGACTGATCAACACATATACAAAGACCCACCCTGACTGCTTTCCTAGGTTAGGGACAGCTCTGAAATGCCTTCCCAGTCTTCCTGTTCTCAGTAAGATAAACTGAGTACACTTACAATTTTGTCCAAGTTTAACTTCAATCATTGCCCAAGCAATCCTGTTTCCTTGCTCTTTTATAGGTACCACCCTAGAGAGGCCTCTCCAAACTTCTGTGAATACATTTCAGAGTCTCAGAGTCTCTTTCTTAAGGAAATGGTCCTATGACAGTTGGATATTGGAGAGGGTATTTCATTTTAAAGAAGCAGCTTGTATAAATGCATGGTATTGTGAAAGTGATAGGTATAACAGTAATATATTGTTGAAGTTTAGGATGTATAGGGAAACATGCGTGGTAAGACATTGCAGCCAGTTTATAAACAGCTTTGAGTGCCTTGAGTGCCTAATTTAGTTGGCACTGTGGAACCATCATGGCTTCGAGATCATGCAAACAAAATGATCTGAACTTTGATGTGGAAATATCGAAGTATATAAAATGCACTGAAGTAGAAGAAGAGTTCACAGTGAAGAACCATGGGAGGAAAGTGATAAATCCAGTGAAAGTGAAGAATCAGCTTTTGGCTATGGTAGTGACAATGGAAAAGTTGAGGAAAGTTTTAATTCAAGAGTATGAAGGTAAACAGAACTGTATATTTGCTTTGATGTGAGGGCAAGGGAGAATTGGAGAAATACGTTATTTCTGGAAGTTTGAGACAGACGTTTCAGAGCCTTTGTAGGATTCTTTAGAAAAACCAGGGAGTGCTAGTTGCCTGGGTTTCCCTGGAGATAATATTCTAGAAATCTTCAAAGGCCATGGGGAAGCTTTTTGTTCAGCAGTTCCATACTATAATCCTCACAGCTGACTACAGAATGTTTCCTAATCTCTATGCCCATTTTCTCTGTAGGTTCAGTCCACTCCATTCACTTTATGGCTTTGTTCTTTTGAGGATTAGATGTGACAAACTGTGACTAGGCCACATATCTGCTTCTCTATACCACAAACTAGGACACTATTGTATAGACCCCTTTTAAGAGCAAAGTTTCCTAATGATACTAAGCTTTGACTTAATTATTCTTACTATAGTATTATTTAAACATAAAAATAGGTATAAACTCTGTGTACTTATCAGCTTTATATAGCTATATATAAGAAAAACCATTTTACAAGTTCAAGTCAATAAAAACAACAAAACTAATAAAGTTTAAATTAACATAATTAATTTAATGGACAGATGAAGTTGCTTTGTGGAAATTAAATTGCTGCTCACAACTTAAATGACAATCAGCCTCTTTTGGGTTTGGAATATCAGTGCTAACTTGTCACATCACTTAATTCTCTCACCATTTTCTTTATTCAAACAAAGCTTCACCAGGATTTCAAATGGCATTGGTTGACCTTTACTGAGCAGGTCTCTTCATTTATTTATGAGGTACACACTTCTTATTAGTCTTAGACAATTAAGGGGATGCAGCTTGATCCAGTGAAATCCTGAACACAAATGCATATTTAGGAACCAAAAGTGAGTTATATTATTTGGTTACAGATTTGTCATCCAGATGAGCCAAATATGATCCTTGAAAAAATTCTAAATCACCATAGCAAACAAATCTATGTCTAATTTTTCAGGATATCAGAAGGTAAACAAGCTTTAAAAAAAAATTAAGTTCCTTGATTCAGAAATAGTCCGTGGACTGCTGCAACTGTGTAACTTTTTTTCTTTGTCTTTTTTGAGCACTGACAAGAAATTCTATAGGAATTCCATCTTAAAATACAATTAAAACCAAGTTACTAGTAAAATACTATGTAATTTAGTCAGGATTACTATGATTTACTATTTTTCTTTTTATTTATTTTTTTGATTTTTAAGATTTATTTAATTAATTAATTTTATCGGGCAACACCACACTGATACATGGGAGTTATGGAGCAGGCTACACAATGCAGGATGCTACTCAATGAGCACGATCCTGGCCTTTTTATTGATAGACTAACCATACAGCATCAGTTGTAAGGGGAAGGAGGACAAAAAGAAAAGGGAGGGGTGAAACTAGAAAATGTGCTCTGTCATTTACAGTATCAGGGAATGTGGATCTGCCCTCCAGGCCCTTCTCATCTGCTTGATGACTCAGTGCTAGATTTGCTGTATTTCGTTCCTCTATAAATTAGTCTGGTGACCACACAGTGCTTGGCAATTCCTAGAAACTACTGGAGGGGAGTGGCACTCCCGAAAACCTCAGGAAGGTTGCTAGTGTATTGTAGTGGTGATGATTTTCAGTTATTATTCTTGGCTTTCATTTATAAGTTCCTTCCAGTTTAGCCTCATCATTATCCACTTTTTTTGTAGTGGGTAGCAAGGCATTACTTTACTGCTAATTTTCTGGCCTCTAATCTTATAATAGCTTGACACTAAGATATGCATTGTGAATCACATGTGAATCATCCATATCATCTAACCCTAATCTCCTCCCCCTAATTTAATTTTACAGTGAGTGACATTTCATAGTTATCATGGAGTAATATTTCCAAAGGAAATGAACAACAGGGAAGGTGAGTATGTTTCAGGACCATTTGCCATGTTAAAATGGACATTTGTCAAATAGTTTGAGAGCTACTATTCTAATTAGCAGGAGACAAAAACAGGTTGTCTTTGTCCCTGGCTGTCCTCCAGAAAAGTCACACCTAATAATATGTTGTTTACCTAAATTATCTTTATGTAAACTTCATTTTCATAGTTTGCTGCCTAAAATCCTTGAATTACTGCTCACAATTTAAATAAGAAAGACTATGGAATGGACCCTTAGTGTAATTCTAGCCATAATAGGTCAGATTTAGTATAAAACTAATACATATTGGATCAAATCCAGATGGGTTTATTACCAAATGAACCAGAAGGATCTAATTATAGCACTTTCACATAGAACATGGTCTCACAGAATGGATTTCAAGGATAGCATAGTGAGAAAGAATGTAGAGCAAATGAAAAGGAGATGGATAGTTCTTTTGATGGATGAAGGATGTAGGTAGATAGGGGAAAGAAGAAATGTCTTGGGGAACACAGATGAGGATGATATAGGGAACCTGAGTCTGGAGTTATTTTAAGCATTGGCCTTGGGGTATGAAAAGCAAATGAAATAAAAAGCAAAGTCTATGAAATTTAGTTGGATGTCGGAGAAGTCCCTGGCTGGAAACATTTGAAACTGTTAAACTAAAATCAGTTCAATATGTTCAGTATTATTATTTTTATAGCTAATTTATTTATTTTAATACTGCTGAACACTATAATAAACCACACTTTTCAAAATATTTTCTAGCACCTTTCTAGAATATGGTCCCATGTATTTTCTGCTCTCTGGGTTATCTAAGGCTTTCAGTTTTCTACTAATACCCATTGATGTCTTAAGTACAAAAATATAAAGAAAATGCTTAAATGTTTTTGAAAGAAAATTATGGAAGGTTATGCCTATTTTGATAGAATTTTTATTGTATTTTACTTCATATTTTCATTATCTTTCTTTATTATTATGTACAGTGAATGTATTTCCCATGAGATATGTAATAGACTTTGAAAAATGCAAATCAGTGACATTTCTTTTGGAAGAAAGCTTAGTGGCTAGTTGATGGTAGGGCTTTCACAAGTTCTGGTTTTTAAAATATGGTTTTTCTCACTCAGTTCTTCCTGCAAAGTAGATTAGACAATGTGAATTTTGACTAACATTAGTACTCTTCCTTAGAAAAAACAGGCATCTCCAAGTTTATCAATACAAATTTATTTCTGAATTTAATTTCTCAAATTTTCTTGAAGACACAACTGATGGGTTTCTCTTTCTCTAGTAATTTATTTTTCTGTCTAAAACAACACTTGCATAAAAATGGCAAAGTAAATAGTGGCAGTTGCTTGAAAATTTTTTTTTGACTCCGTGGCATTGTAACGAAATCCTTGGTTTACATTTTTGCCTCTACCTAAAGTGGTATTTTCCTAAACTTGTAATGATAGTATTTAGGCAAGAACTTTCTGATTAATTCAATGAATAAAATTCATACTCTCCTTTACCTCTCTGCACTTTGTCAAAGCATAATTATAAAAACAATATCTAGAATATTGAGATTACAAAGCACCAAGACTAGTGAATGTGTGACTTTTAGATCTGTAAACTGGATGTGGTCTAGTTTCAATATCATTCTGTCTTCTCCAAGTTTGTATACTCCCCATATACTCCTTCATCCATGACTGCTGTTCCCACATATATTTTTTGCCTCTGTGATCTTTTCTTTTTATGCCTTGTCAACCAGATCTTCTATTGTTTGCCAACTATGTCCTCCCATTGGTCTATTTTTCCAATAGGAGACATTTTCTGGTCTCTTTCAGTGACTATGTACATTGAAGGAAAGGAGGCAATTTTTTAAAAAAGTGTTTTTCTTCTGAAAATAAGAAACATTTTAATCTCTCCCATATATAAATTCCTTAATATCACATACAGTTACAAAGTCATACACAATTGCATGATCTTAGTGAAAGTAAATAATTTCCTGGAACTTATCCAGATCTTTAAAAGTAAGGTAATTTATTGATTGTGTCTCCATATTGCCCAAATATTCAGCTGGAAAATTGAGTCAAATTATTTGTTTGGTAGACAAGACATCTAATATTGGGATATCTGTTTATAGGTACATATCAAACAACTGCTTCTTTTTTTTTAAAATTTATTTATTTAAACATACAAGCTGGGGAACAGGCCAGAGGCGTGGGGCAGCGAGAGGGTCCACCAGAGACAGAGTGGGGAGCAGAACAGGCAGATCAGAAGTACACTGCTGAGGGGAGCAGCGGGCGAGGCAGGAGAGGTCCGCCGCACCATGTGGGACTCTCCCCGGCTGGGTGTCGAGCTCCCATCGCGCGCTTTCGACAGCTCCACAGCGCAGCGCTCAACCACTGAGCCACCAGGGAGGCCCTCAAACAACTGCTTCTTAATATCTGAATGAATGGGTATTGTTTAGATAGTGATAAAATTGTTGTGTTTTTTTTTCCCATTTAGTTATTCTGGTTGTAGTAGACAGAGCTTTGTGGGTTCTTTAACATAGAAAGAGTAATTTATGCACTGTGAACTCACTGCTGATTTTTTATATAATCAGACAGATTCTAGGAAATAAAAATGTTAGCTGTTCACATGATTCAGTTCATCACATGAATTCATTTTTACCCTATGTCACGTAATCAATAGGTTTTTATGTCCATACATAATTTAATATAAACAATTTATAATATTCAGTTTTAGTAAACAAAAATTTATTTCATTTTATCATACAGCAATACTTCAAAAAGTACTGGAGAGTTCATGCTTTATTTTCTTAAAAATGGCCAAAATAAAAAAATTAAGGAGGGAAGAACAAAAGAAACAATTAATTTTATCTTGATGTTAAGAATTTTTATCAGTAAAAGTTACTATTACATGATCAGTATCAGCACAATTTTGACATGAATAATTACTTATTTGATCCACCTTTCAATTTCCTTCCTTCCTTTCTAACTTCCTAAAAACTTATACAATTCTTAACTTCATCAGACATTTTACTCAAAATTTACCAGGAATTATTTCAGGTATTGCATTGAGGCTTTTGTTTTTTTATCTCTTTTTGAAATATTTTTACATTTTCTGAACTTGTGACCACATACCCACAGCATTATATAGAATTAAATTAATGGTCAAATTCATCAACCTTTTAGCTGAGGTAACCAGTTTACTTTGTTTTAATTATGGAATTTCCTGATCACAAAAAGTTAAATAACTTATTGACTCTCTCCCTCTCAATCAAATTTAATAAGTGCTTATTAAGTACCATTTTTTCTTCTGCTTTAGTTTTTTTTTTCCCAAGTTTTATTGATTTTCCAGTCATTTATGTAACTATATAATTTAATTTTGGGAGTAGAGCTTCACACCTCCACTTGCTTCACTCACCTCCCAGGGTCTAAGGATTGTTTAAGTACTCACTTTTTACTTAAAATGATATGTGTCCTTAATGGTTGTTTGTGTGATCCAGAAGTTCAGAGCATTCAAAGCTGACATATAGATTTAAAAATACAGAAATGTGGGACTTGTACTTATTTTGTGATCTGCTTTTATTTCTCCACCCAACCTTAACACTACATGCAAATGATAAACATTTTATGCAAATGTCATATTTGTTGAAAATAACTTAAAAATAATTATTGGTTAATAACTCTTTTTTGGAGAACTCAAATATCTAAAATATGAATTTAAACAAAATAACAAGGATTCCAATTTGAATAAAAAATCATAAAATTATATACATTAAAATTTCCACTCTATACATGAAAGAAAATTATTTTACTTTAGTGTAGCATAGCTAAATTGTTTGGAAATTGCCATTACTTTCTTTTAAAATATGCCTTTTTCATGTATTTTTGCCCATATCATATGCATATCAGGATATTTTATAGTCACTGCATTAAATATATACTAACTTATTAAAATGACTTCCACGTGGCTCTATCAATTGTTTCTTTACAGAGTCAGAAAAACTTACTAATCTTCAGAAATATAAGTTCTATAGCTTGTATTATTTCTGCAATGGAGTTGACTGTAAGTCCTTTGAACATAGATAAAAAAATATATAGACTCTAAAACAGTTATAATTGATTCATAAGAACTTTTACTCAATAGTGAGATTTACTTTTTTCCCTGGTACTACATGTCAAAATATTTATAGGTATCATATAGACACACACACACACACACACACACACACACACTCACTCACACACAAAACCATGGCCAATAATATTGAATTTTCTCTTTCTGTAGCAAAAACAGCAACATGTACATTTCTTAATGATAGGGGACAAATAGTATGCAACATCTAACCAAAGCAAATGGCTTAAATAAGCACATATTGATTAACAAAAATGAATTGAAGAGATCATCAGAAAGTTATTATGATTAAAGAATAATATTACATAACCTCCCATCTTTAGGACTTTATTAGGAAGGATCTTAAGTTTGGTTCCTACTTCCAGTGCTAAAGAGATCAGTGATGTAATTGTCATTGAATCTAATGTCCTTCTGAAAAAGTAGGTGAATCTGAAATGCAAATCAGAATTTATTGAATCTTTTATGACCCTGTGAAAAAGTGAAAGAACTCTGGTTTGTGCAAAAGAAGCAATAAGCCAGAGTACTTACATATGAGACAATCGAGAAATTAAAAAAAAAAAAATCACCTTCTAAGTGTCTAATTATTTAGACAACTACCTTTCTTTCATCCAAGACCCTTAATGGGCTCAAATTAAATCTATATATAAATATTAAATAATTCAAACATCCATTGTTGACAATGAGAACTGCATATATATTGCATATAGAAGCTATGCCTAATAATTGTGACTCTTAACTGTGTCGATAATAATGAGCATATCATTTTTAGCTTCAGGGAATTGAAGCCAAAGGATCTATATTTATATTCTGTAATACAACAACAAGATATATAAGCTGTTTTGGAAACTACATCGTGAGGCGGAAAACTATATAGTACTGGAACTTGTTGGGCTCAATCAAAAGAATTTTAGTGCACAAGAATGTGTTTTGTAATTTAAAGGCACATATCTAGTCATCATTAAAGGAATTCAAATTATTGTTTTTAAAAAGAACAAAATAAAGCCAAACTGGATCTCTATAGAACAATGTGGTTTTTAACTTGACTAATAAAAATCAAGGATGCCATAAACAGTAACCAGCTAACTCTTTGGATTTTGCATAACATTAATTGTGCTGTGTTTGTATAGCATGTTGGAATACATGTCAACTTCAGGCAAAGAAATATAGCAAGCATCCTCTTTTTAAAGCAACATGCACTTTTTTATAGCTAATGTATAGAGAATAAATAAATGACTCATGTCTTAAATTGTAATATGAGACATAGGGTCAAATAAGTCATAGAAGAAACAGATCACTTTGAACTGGTGCTTAGCTGAGCCTTGAAGAAAATTATTGAATGTACAAAGACAAAACTGTAATATGTTAAAAGTGAAAAGCTTAAATCACAGCATTAAGTTGAATAATAACAGTAATAGTAATAGCAAACATTTACCATTACTTATATGAGGCAGTTTTAAGCACTTTACTTCTACTACCATATTTAACCATCAATCTCTGTCTTAAAATGAAGAAGCAAGAATCAGAGAGAACTATGTGAACTACAGAGAGAGGATTTTAGATCCAGACCCAGGTAATCTCAGAGGCAGTTTACTTTCCTGGTTGAAAGGACCAGATGTGAAACTTGTTGATTGTGGGAAAAAATAAACTTAATGTTGACCTGTATAGACATTTTAGTTGGTTTGATTAACTAATCTAAAGTATGAACATACTCTATTTTAAAGGCAATTTATTGGCTTTTTCGATGCTTAGTCACAGAAACTATAATTCCAATGTTTGTGAAAATAAGTTACTGGTCTTATGTCCAAAGGTGAACAATACCTGGTCAAAATAAAACATGTTCTGTAGTAACTTTTAATTTAATTGTCTGTGTTACTGTTTCTTTATTATCCTCGAAGTCAATTAAATGGGTCAAATAATAAAAGATAAGCTTTGAAATGTCCAGTTGTTAACTAGAAAAATGGAAAAGGACTCAATTTGTGGAAACTGTCTAAATGTGGAAAAACCATTAAACACTAGAACTTGAAGCAAACTTACAAGTTCTCTTCCTAAATTAAAATCAAAATTAATATTACAAAGTCATTACACTATATAATGTAATTAATTGATTTTAGAAGTATCATATAACTTAATAGAATTATTTTGCTAATAGATTTTCAATTGAGATTTCTGACTATAAAATAAGTCATTTTGATGGACTTTTTTGGGGGAATCCTAATAGACACAGTTAATATACATTATTTATGCTCAGCAATGTTTTTTATTATGCACATGTGCCCAAAGGCTTAGGCAATGGGTGAGGAATTTTATTTTAAATAAATTGAAAGAATAAATAAATTAAATAAAATTAAAGCCATATGTTACCTTATTTTGGGGGGGGGGAGCTCATATTTATATGACTGTTGGCTACTCCATATGTTAAGCGTGGGTCTGGTTTAAGGTAATCTTATGATTAAAGGCCTATTCCCTAAATAGTCTAGGGCAGTCTCTGGTGACATGCAGAGAAGGCAATGAATGGAGACTCAAGTGCAGCAGATCCTCAAGATCTTAACACAATCCACACAATTCGTGATATAGTTTATGATGTATCCTGGCAATTTTAAGGGACACTCTCCCCTAACTTTGGAGAATACCGTATCAAAGAGTTTAGATCATCAGAATAGACATATTTAAGATTCTTCACATCCAAAACCTGGGGAAAAAAAAATAGACCAGCTGAAATTCTCTTCTTTTCCAGGAGATTTTCTGGGAAAGGGATCAGGAGAAATAATGTACTCTCTTGATCACTAAATCTGAGGGTAGAAGGGAGAAACACATTGTCTGGAATGCAATGTGAAATTTGATAAAGAAAATCTGCTATTATGGATTTACTTCCAATCATTCTTTGACTATACGATTTTGTATTATGACAATGTCATAATACTAATTTTTTGATGGAATGTCAGAATGTCAGAAACATTTTACAAGTCTGTGGTTGCCATAAAGCTCAGGTGCTTTTATAACTCTATAAAAGTTGCTATAATAAGCTGTATTCTTTCTTTGAAATGACTGTCAGAGGGACCTACCATTATCTCGACACTTATATTTGAGAAACTTTTGCTTGAGCTCTTATATACCCTTATGGCAACACTCGATTTCTTGTCTCTTTTGTAGCTTCCTCTTTCTGCTTCTCATTATGTCTAACCAGCTGAAAGTTTTGTCTGTTTTGATCAGCAAGGTTGTAAGTGAGCTGAATTCTCAACATTTTTACCACTGTTTTTCAGTTCTCTTAAGAAATATTTACTGAAGCTCTAAACCCATTAAAAATGAAGTAAATTTAGAGATTTTATTGATGTAATAGAAGAGGAAGTATTGTCCACTATTACTATATTCAAAACATTTCAGAAGTATAAGCAGAGAAGTAAATCTCTAACATCAGAATTTAATATGAAATCATGTTCTTCTGTCATACAGAAAATTTGTCATAGATTTTATCTGCAATAAAAGCTATGTCAGTGGTACCACATAATACATTTGTAAAGGTTAGGGATATTTCAACCCTCATTTGTGACCAGAATTATAATAGTAAGCAACCCATTGAAACACCATCAGCAAATTGTAAAGAGTGAAAATTTTTGGCAGACATTTATGCAAAACAGCACAGAAATCCAAACACTGTCACACAGGGGTTCATTTTGAATATTGACCTTGAAATGATAATTTATTAAATATGTAAAAAATATATCACTACAAATTCCATTAATCTAATGTCATTGTCATGGATTTGTGTTTTTAAAGTCCAGAGAGATTATGCTGTTGTATTGGTTAAACTCTCAGAAAAGGCATGTGAAAACATAACAGCTACATTAATGATTTCCTTTCTGAATCGTGTATGGTTACAAACCACGCATAATAAACAGCAAATTCCCAGAAAGATAAGTCTTACTTATCTGGATTTCAACTTCCAAAATGTATATAATTCTCTACTTTTAAATTCTGCTTATTAGGAGAGCAATTATAAGAGTAAATATTTGAAGCTGGACGGACTATTCCTCAGATAATTAAAGTTGCTGACATTCACTTTTGTAAAATTATAATATCTCTTGTTTTCTTTCTACTGAATTTCCTGGGGTGCCTTTCTCGGCAGAACTTAATTCTCTTCTTAAATTGCACACAGTATTTGTTTCTACAAATAGCTGAATTTCAGATGCTGCACCTTTTTTTTTTTCAGCAAAAACACTGCACCCAAAATATATTTCGATCACTGTACCCAAAATTAAGTTACAAGAGAACTGAAATTCCAGAGCTATCCAGAAAAATAAAAAGAAACGTTTAGATTTTTCTATTTCATTGGATGGACAAGAAACAAATACAAGGTTTACTTAGGAAAACCCAATGAAAACTTAACTTTTTAAATTTTCATTTTTTAAAGTTTTTATAGCTCACATAACTAAGGGCCTTTCCTAAGACTCATGCTGGCTTCTGGTCATTGCATTCTAAAGTGTAGAATGTTTTTTGAATACAAGATGATTTAATTTAGTTGGTTTAATCCACAGTTTCAACTTCGCCTTTTCTTTTAAAACAGGTTTCACAAAAGCATCTGCAGAAGCTTGTTTTGATTACCCTTTATCCTTCAGCCTTAGATCAGTATCAGTTTTTTCCCCTTGCTCAAATCCATTATCGAAAATACTGTCGATTTCTACAGCATGACCAGAACTCCACATTATGTTTGCAATTTTCCGTAAGATTTGTATAGTATAAAGTAAAAATGTTTGCTTTAAGAGACATCTGCTATAAATAAAACGACAGTGTAAATTTTCAAGAGAGCTACACAATTACTATAAAGACTCAAAACATGAGCCTTCTCGAGTGAGTTTCAGCATTTAGTGATTTTCCAATGGGTCAACAGTGTTCACCTCAGTGTTCTTGAACACCCCCACCACCACCACCTTCCTCCTGGTTCTCCCAACCTGCCTCTCAGGCTCTGAAATGGCAATGAAATTAGCCTGTAATGCTTTCAACGCCCTTGCAGATCAGCTTTCATTCTCAGGGAAACATGTGAATGGCATTAAAATACGCTCCCCACTCTCACAAAAATATTTCCTCAAAAGACTGGAGAAACTTAAACCAGTTACTTCAGACTCTGATAGTATCTTTATTGAATAGACTCAGCCAGCTTGAAAGGGTCAGCCATCCCAGTTAGTGACACGTATTGTTTAAGAAGGTTCTAGAACTACTTGTTAAAGCTCCGCCTCAGGAGAAATTTGTTAGTGAGATATGAGACAGACTGGCATTTCTTTTCCCAAAATTTCCTGTTAGTATTCTTACAAATAAATAACAAGAGTTACCATAATATGCTTTCTATAAATGACTTTTTTTTTTTTTTTTATGTTTTCGAAGGTGAAGTTCTTCATAGTGACTGTGGTCAGAAACTGCGTTGGGAAATCAGTGACTAAGAATGACAATGACAGTGAAATTCATAGAAAGGCAGTCAGTCACTTTATTAAAAATGGTCATTGAAAACTGCAAAAAAAAAATAAGAAAAATTTTCATGGATGCCATTTATATCTCTTGATATAGAAAGTGAAAGCAGAGCATTGGATACACTTTAAAATTCAAAATATAAAATTTTGTTGAATAGCAACTATTGTATATCTGAGCTTTGACCTTAATGAAAGCTACTGGGGTTGATGGAGAATATGTAAACTAAGCCTCATTATTTTTCAGATAACAGGAAAGGAAGTAGAAACTTGTGTGAATATTTCTTCACTAATTTTCTGTATATCTAGCATGAAGATCCTTTTCAAATATTTACAGGAAAATATTTTAAATTGCTTTTTCAATATTAACCTCCTAAGGCAAAATTATTTTATTGGAGCATTGATTTGCTATCAAATAAAATAAAGATAATGGTTTAAAAGTTCTAAACTAATCAAATGATAGGAATTTAAATTAATCAAATGATAGAAATTTGGCTCACAAGCGTCACTGGATTACAATTGTTTGTACATGTGTGGGAATGATAATACATGTGTGAGTTTGTGTGTGTGTGTACATATGCGTGTATACCTTTTCATATTTATTTTCTTAAAAATGACTCTTTACAACAATGGGGAAAATGTTAGTCTGCCACTTTTTCATACTGCAAGAACCCAATGCACACAAGAAATTACATAAATTGTTTTGACTATCGAATCCAATTGCCAATTTTTTTTTTTACAAAATACTCCCCCCCTTATAAATGGTTTAATTTCCACCTATCTCTTTGAGTCCTTTATCTTCTCCAATGTCCTACTCTGCAATATGTGTGAAATTTTATCAAAAGCTTTCTGATATTACCATAAATTACTGTGTAAGCAGAGCTATTGCTTATCTGTCAAGGGGGCTTTTTTCCCTTTCTTTTGCAATTTTCTCCATTTCTATATGTGTGAAAGGTTTTTCCTGCCATTTCTTACCAAAGACTGAACCTTAAAGGCTTTGACTTTTCAATAAGGGGGATATAGTAGAAACCTGTTCATTAAATAACCTTGTGACTCCACAAAGGGGCAAGAAAAGCATTTTATTTCATCAGTTCTCTTTCTTTCACAAGTATTTGGAGAGAATAATTTCTATATTGTGGGCTATATTCCACTCCTGTGTTAAATATAGCAAATGTATTCTTTTAGTGTAGTAAATGTATTTCCCTTTCCCTTTTAGTTCATTTTTATTTGTACAGTTGGCATGCAGTGACTATATACTGTTTTTCCAGTTATTTTTAAATTTTTTACGGTATGTTTAATTAGTCAAAATGATAAATGTTAATCTTTTTGATAGGAATTATTTTATTTTATGCGACTCTATTGTACCTGATTAATCATAATTTTTGACACCCATGTAATTATCTTTGCTATTGTGAACTTTCTTAAAAGATATTCAAGGTTAATTGGGTGGATATTATACTTTGGAAAGAAGTTATGATGATACCCTATTATGGACTATATAATCTGGAAAGAGACTGAATATTAGGGTTGTTTTATTACTGCCACAGGCAGAAATGGAGTGGAATTTCTATTTTGGGCAGTGCAGGGAAAGGTCACTTTGAAGATCCAGACTTTGAGGAGGATTGCCATGATAACAGAATATCTAGAAACTACTTTAAAGAAGAAAACTATAAAGCCCTCGGTGATATGCCTAGAGGGCTCATCAGACAACTGAAATTCTCTGTTTCATACTCAGTGACTTGTCCTATCATGTCTCTAATTTTACCTAACTGATACCTCAGGTATATTTAAAAATCCTTTACAAAAATGACACAACCCATCCTTCCCTATAGAGCACTCACACATTAGCCTCACAAACAGCTGCAAAACAGAAAAGGTGTGTCTTGGAATCTATCCATATTGAGATCAAGGAAATGATGTAGAAATTGTTCGCCATGGAAAGACAACATATGTCATTGTTTTCAAAGGCAACAGCAAAAAATAAAACAGCAACAAACCCTGGAACTATCAGGCTTCTTTCCCGAATGCTCATTTTCTTCTCTGCACAGCTCCTGCATAGATATCTTCACTCTCTGACCACAAGGTGGGCCGCCTCTGTAACATGTGATAAGAAATAAGTTTAAGGCGGCCTCCCTGGTGGCGCAACGGGTTAAGTCTCAGCCTATGAATCTGTCTGCAGCCACTGCAGCACGAGTTCCATACCCGGCCAGGGAGCTTCCCACATGGCACAGCAGACCTCTTTGTCTCACCTACTGCTCCCCTCAGCAATGTATTTTAGTAGATCTGTCTGTTGTATTCCCCACTCTGTCTCTGGTGAATCCTTTCATCCCCCACACCTATGGTCTATATCCCAGCTCTTGTCTGCATAAATAAAGAAAAATAAATCTTTAAATAAAAAAAGAAACAAAGATGTTTAAGCCTGGATGGCTGGTTCTAACTTCTTTAATATATAGTTAATGTCTTATATAGTTAATGTCTCTGGTGAGTGCAAAATTGAGAGTACTGCTTTAGAGAGGGTCCATTCTGAGTTCCACACACAACTCCCAAGTACTAGCTGTATGAACTTGGGCAAGTAACTCAACTTGTGTGAGTCACTTTTTCCCATTTTCAAAATGGAGATAAAAATAGAAATTATATCATTGTGATTTTATGATGATTAAAATAGTTGATATATTTATCTCTTACCAAATTGGTAACCAAATGTATTTATTTCCTTAACTCGTAGATTTTACTTACTTTGAGCAGTTTTAGGTGTACAAAAATATGAAGCAGAATGTATTTTCCCATTGCTTTCCCTCACACCAAACTTCCCCTTGTTATTAACATCTCTCATTAACATGTACATTTGTCATGATTGATTAACAATATTGGTACATTATTATTAACTAAAATTCATAGTCTGCATTAGGATTCACTCTGTGTTGTACAGAAGTTCTATGTATTTTGACAAGTGTATAATATTGTGTATTCTTCTATACAACATAATGCAGAATAATCTCACTGTCCACAACTTCCTGATTCTCCATATTTTAATCCTTCCCACCATTCCCCCAAAGCTCTAGAAACTACTCATCATTTTATTATATCCATAGTTGTACCTTTTCCAAAATGTCATGTAGTTGGTCATATAGCATGTAGCCTTTCCAGTTTTGCTTATTACATTTAGCAACATACAGTTGATCATTTCTCTTTATCACTGAGTAATATTTGAATAGTTCCTTGAACCCAATTCTAATGTGATTATGTGAGGAAATTTCTCCACACAACCAATACTTCAACATTGGCAAGGTGTCCTAAGATTGAACTCAATTCTCAGACTATCTGCTTGGAGATAAAATTAGTCTCATAGGTTAAGTGCTCAGTCTCCCAAAACCATCCTATATTTCAGGTGTCAGTCCAAAACCAGCTATCAACCAGAGGAACCCTCCTCAGATGCAATTAATTTGCTAGAGAAGCTCACACAACTAAGTAACCCATTACTCAGTGATTACTGTTTTATTATAAAAGGATATAACCATAAAAGGAACAGATATATGGATGAGATGCATAGGATAAGCTATGGGGACAGGACTCAGAGCATCCATACTGTCTTTAGTCCTGCCTTTCTCCCCAAATCTCTATTAGTTCACCAACTGAAAACTCTGAATCTCCTCTTCTTGGGTTCTCATGAGACTTCATGACTTAAGCATCAGATCAGCCAGATCACTGGCCATTGGAGTTGATACAATCCATGGCCCTACTTTCTGCTCTGGAGGTCCAGGGTGGAAATGGAAATTTCAATACTCCAATCACATAGTTGGTTCTCCTGGCAACCAATCCCCCATCCTTGGGTGCTGTCACAGGGTATCTCATTAACAAAACATAAGACAAATATCTGTGGGAAATATATTTTGGTCATCTGAATGACCAAATGCATATTTCTTATAAGTCACAATATTGTATACTCCATTGTATGCATGTACTGCAGTTTGCTTAATCATTCACTCATTGACCAAAATGGTCCTAGTTTTTAGTGATCATGAGTAAAACTATAAACATTCATGGCCAGTTTTTGGGTAGATATGTTTTCAAGTAATTAGGATGAATATCTAGGAATGCATAATGGGCTCATATGGTAAGATTCTGTTTAGCTTGATAAGAAATGCCAACTATCTTCCAAAGTGGCTGTACCATTTTGAATTCCCCACAGCAATGAATGAGATTTCCGGTTGCTTTATATTCTTACTGCATTTGGTATTGTCAGTCAGTGTTTTGGATTTTATCCATTCTAATAGATATGCAATAGTATCTCATTTTTGTTTAATGTATTCACTTTTAAAACAATATTTATTAACTTTTATATATCAAGCTCTATTCTCAGGACTAATGTTATAGGAGTGAATAAGACAAGCAAACAAAATCCTTCTATGGAGCTTGTGTTCTGGAGGTAGGAGTCTATACACAAATTAGTGTTCAACTGTATGTAATATGGAGGGTAGTGATCAGTGCTATAATGGAAGAAAATTGAGAAATATTAGATTGGGAACTAAATATTAAATTGTGTGGTGAGGGGAAGCGTTAGTGAGAGGATGACATCTGAGGAAAGACTGAATGAGGAAAGAACCGTCATGCAAACGTCTGCGGAAGTGCCCCAGGCAGAGGAATATTAAGTGCAAAGGTCAAGGGAAGGAGCATGACTGGAACGTTTAAAGTGCAGCACAGAACTCATTGTGAGCAAGAAGATCACATCAGGGAAGTGCTGGAAACTGCCTTATGTAGGACCTAGTAGGACATGGTAAAAACTTTGATGTTACTCAGAGAGAGATGGAATGCCAAGAGAGGATTTTTGAATAGGAAAGTATATGATATTGAAACTGAGAACCCACAGCACATGCCAGGGGGCAAGACAGGCTCTTTTCTGCCACCGGCTAAGTAGAGGGAGTTGTTGGGAATGTGGTGGCAATTTTCTGCTTATGCCAGAAGCAGGTAGTGCAAGTAACATCAGGTGACAGGCATTTTACTGACCGCCTGTCACCTGCACTGCAGCTGGGGCGCAGGCTGCAGGCAGAGGCCAGCAGTGTTGGCAGGCAGCAGTGGTTCCCCTACCATGCTGCCCCAGGGCATACAGCCCCTGGTTTGGCTGCAGGGAGGAGCACAGAGCCCCCGGCGCCAGCCCCAGCACTGTGGCTGCCTCCAGCTGCAGGCAGTAGAGAGCGTCCAGGATTCCAGGCCAACAGGGCAGGCTACTAGTGGAACCCACAGTGCGGTGTTGCTGCAGGCTTCCCCTCATTACACTGTTACACTTGGCCCCAATAAAGGGCTATGGGCTGCAGAGTGCCTCAGGCCCCATGGAGGCTGGCTTTGGCTGTGTCTCCTCAGTGCCTACCAGCCCATAAGCCTGCCCTGACCTCAGGTTTTGTACAAGCACCAAGTTTTCCCTTTTATATTTGGTGTCTGGATCGTAGAATGAACCGATCAGGTGTGAGCTATGAACTAATTTTGCTAAATGTTGCAATCATTTATAGGATTGAAAAAGCCCAATCAAACTGATAGGTGAGGGGACCCTGAAAGAGGATATAAGGCAGGGCAGGAGCCAGCTTGGGACTCATTCTTGGATGCTGTTCGTGTTCTCTGAAGAAAGGAAAAGCTTCACGAAGTCCACCTCTGAAGAAAGAAGAGGAGCCAAAAAGCTTTGCAAAGAAGCCAGAGAGCTTCGCTGAGGTCAGGCCAGCCACAGCCCCCTCTGCCTCCAGCCGGTCTCTGACACCGCCTGAAAGGAGCACCAGAGCCTGATGTCACAAAGAGCTGTTTGTTGTTGGTGTGGGCCAACAACTCACAAAGAGCTGTAATGCTGGTGTTTTGACACCACCTCTTGGTGACCAGCCTATTGGACAGTGCTGCCCAGTGCTGTTGACAGGTGACCAGCACTCTGTGTCTGTGTCACCTCTGAGAGATATTAGCTTTTGCTGATCGTCTGGCACCACCTCTCAGTGCTCCTGCCTCTGTGGCTGTCTGGCACTGCCCATCCTGACCTTCAGACTGTTCTGGCGGCTGTTGCAGTGTATATCAAGGGCACCACCTATGATGAGCACCTCCAGCTGTGGTGAGTCAGGTCCTGGCCCACCACTTCCTCGTGTGCCAAGAGCTCCCAGCCCTTGTCGGGAGGATGGCACCATCTTAAATGAATGGCCTTTTGTTTGGGATTTCTGAATACTATGCACATTTTGAGGTGAGATTAGATGGCCACTTATGGCCTTAGAAAACCTTTGTTCCCCTTGTTTATTAGATAAACCCCATTATTGTTGTTCCCTGAGCCTGAATGGTCTTGCAATTGTGCATGTGTGTGAAGACCCTACAGACAGTGACCTGCCCTCTACCTGGCCACTGTCATTTTGAGGCTATAGCCCTCCTATAGCACCGAGTAGGGTAAATGAAAGAATGATCAGGGTTTTCTGCCCTACTGCCATTACCATTAATGAGAAACCCCTGCGGTCCTACACACATGCCTGATGGTGGGCACCTGAAGTAGGGTGTGGGTGTGCATGAGTAGGTGCACCTGAGCCAGAGACAGAGCTTATAAGGGCAGCAGCAGCGGCAGCAGTAGAAGAACAGAGAGCAGCAGAAGAGCACAGCATAGTGGCAGTGGACCATGTGGCGGGTGCAGCAGAGACCATGAGATTTTTCTCATGGTCTCAGAAAGCTGAGAGCTCAGAAAGCTGCCAGCCCCCCCCCCCCCCCACCCCCCCGCCACGGCCTGCCCTGTACCTGGCTACCTGGCTGCCTCACTACAAAAGATCATTAAAAACCTGAAAAAGTCACTGAGGGCTCCAGGACTCCTCCTTTACCCGTCTGCCTGAATCATAGCAAACCTGCCCCGTGTCGTCCTGCCCCTACACACTGCTATAGCAGCTCTGGTCAGCATGACTATCATTTAAAGCAGCAGTTGGTAGCCATACTGAAAATAGGTTGTAGGGGGTTGTAGTGCCAGCAAGGCACAGTATAAGTTCTCTATTGATTCAGGCAGATGGGTAAAGGAGGAGTCCTGGAGCCCCCAGTGACTTTTTCAGGCTTTTAACACTTTGTGGTCCGCTCACATATTAATACATGTTCATCTAGTCTCCAGTTTTTCACGCCACAGTGGATTATTTGGAACTATTAGGAGCTATTTCTTTGATCGTACTCAGTCTAGAGGCTTTACACATTGTTTTGGTGAAAGTGTAAGGTGTTTTATGAGAGATATTACAGTTTTTTTAATATCTAGTAGTTCAGGAGTTGTGTGTTTTATTGAATGCTTATACCATTCATGCAGTGCCACAGAAAATGACCGGCACACAAAGTGTTAATGATCTTTCTACACCCTTTATCATGAGGCAACCAGGTGCAAGGCTGTCAGGGAGGCCTAGGGGCCAGAGGCTGCAAGCCTCCTAGCCCCCCGTGAATCTTCACACTTTCTGGGCTCTCTGGTGTTCTCTCATGGTCTCCATTGGTCTCTGCTGACGCCCTTATACCCTCAGCCACCATGCTCAGGTGCGCCCACTCACCCACGTCCAGGCCACACTCCAGGTGCTGCCATCAGCATGTGTGTAAAACCACAGTTATCCATCATTGATGTTAATGGCAGGAGGGTGGAAAAAACCTAATCACTTCCATTTACCCCACAGGGATCAAAGGAAGATAGGGCAGGAAGCCATTTCATTAATCCTTGCAAGAGATGCTGTTGCTTGTATCAGGTTGGAAGAAAGTGAATACCAGATGTAATGTACTTGCAACAATGCCTGCTGCATAGTATTATCGTTTTTATTATTTTCACCAGTTTCGTTACTGATATAAAAATGTAAGTGGTCCATATTTTCTGCATCATGTTTCTGATTATTATGACATCATATTCTATGATGTCAGTACAATTATTATAACTAGAGTTATGGATCTTAAAAAATACAATCTCTTCTATTTTGAAAAGTTGAAAAAGGTTTTTATTGGATTAGATTTGCATGATATTGCCAGGATGTGTCTTTTAACTCTTTTCCCCTATTGGAATATATTTAGTTCATTTAAATATAATTCAGTTCCAATTTGCAATCTTTCGAGCTAGCAATTCAAAGTGTCATATAAAATGAAGGCAGAGATTTCTTAAAGTTTCAGGCTCTTAAAAATTTCCCCCTGCCCCAGGAGCAGCAAAATCAGGGGGAGGAGTATGGTTACAATAGTTGTCATTCAGAATGATGAATGGAGGCTCTTTGGTTGGAGGTTCATATCTCTGGGAGTAGACTAGATGAGGAGATAGTTCTTTTTTGTTTTAGATAAATATTAATCTGTATACTAACTGTCCCGCTAGCTTTGCATAGAAGAAACTAAAATCAATCCTGCTATCTTCCTGCTTTCTCACAGATTGGCAAGGGTCACTTGGTCTTAGCCTACAAAACCATCAAATATATCACAAATGAATAAAAAAATCTAGAGGAATTCTCCAGTAATTTGCTATGTGAATATGACATTAGCCAGTTATCTAAATTGATCTTTACAGTGATCTAAATGTACGTGTAAATATAGTTCATATAAAAATATTTACTAAATATTCTTCTACATATGAGGAACTCTTATGAACTGGGAATACAGAGGTAAATAAGACTGAAGACACTGTCTCATAGAACTTATTTTGTAGTGGGTGATACAGCTGACAGATATTTAGGCAATTGAACATATTAAGTTATGTAGAATGAAATACAGGAAACAGGGTAAAGAGATGATGAGTGACACAGTGTGGATTGTTTTTAAAGATTTATTTATTTATGCATACATGCTGGGGTGAAGGCCAGAGGTGTGTGTGTGGGGGTGGGGTGAGAGGATTCACCAGAGACAGAGTGGGGAGCAGAACAGGCAGACTGACTGAAATACACTGCTGAGGGGAGCAGCGGGCGAGATGGGAGAGGTCTGCTGTGCCATGTGAAAGCTCTCTGGCCAGGTATTGAACTCAAGCTTCAGTGGCTGCCGATAGCTTCATAGACTGAGACTTACCCCATTGTGCCACCAGGGAGGCCCTGACACAGTGTGCATTTTGAATATTGTGTTCTACAAGGTTTAGGGAGGAGATCTCTGAGGAAACAACATAAGACCCAGATACAATACAACAAAGATGCAAGCCATACATATTCCTGGGAAAAGAATTCCAGGTAGATAAAATACCAAGTATGAAGTCATTGAGGTGAGGATATTTCTTTCTTTCTTTCTTTTTTTTTTTTTCTCCTAGGAACAGCTAAGAGACTGTGTCTTGAAGGAGTGAAAAGGAGTGGGAGATGAGGCTTATTGGGAACGATGTTGGACTTCCATGATTTGGAAAACTATGGGTGGCTGAGACTCAAAGTGTAATGATCTGATTTCCATTTTTGGAAAAATCACCCTGTAGAGCAGAGAGAGTAGAGAAGCATAAATAGAAAAAAGCATATAATCAGGCAGTTGTTCTAGGCTCTGGTGGAGACCAGGGCGTGCACTAACATGGTGGTGAATAAATATGAGCTGCTTTTGTAGGACAGGTGACAACATCTGCTCATATTGGAGAATTAAAGGTAAGGGGGTTTGGTGCATAAATAGCCATATTAATGATGATGTTAATTTGCCAGTTGAAGGATGCAAATTTGGGAAAGAAGTTGGGGTGCAAGGGAAATTCTTTCAAAGTTATGTAAGTATGTTGTCTTTCTGTGTTTCTAATAAAGTCCATACCACTTATTACACATAAAATACAAGTTATATTTTTTAAAACATTAGTACCACTTGAGATAAATTGGAGATGGACCATTTAACTTTACTCCTTTGAGATAAGCATAAATTCTACTGCAGTGATTCTCAAAGAAAGTTCTGTGGCCCTGTGAAGGGTTTTAAGCAACCTGTCTTAGAACCTCAAACTGAAATGTACAGTGTCTTTTTTAGTCTTAAAAGAAAAATCAGATTTCATTCCATAGACGCATCTTATCTTTATTCATAACTATGAGGTTTTTGTTTTGTATTGTTTTACTAGTAACCCATGATATGAACATTTGGTATTTAGATACTAAAAATATCAAGTTGCTAGAGCTTCCTGAAGAGAAGTTCAGTTTTATACTCAGAGGTGTTAACAATACTTGACAATATTCCCTTAGTTTTAGGGAAGACAATTTGTTATAGGTGAACCAGAAATGTCTAGAGTTGGCCAGGATTTTAATTGCTGTTATCCTTGTCTTTTAATTATAAATTAATTTTTAGTTTAGCTTAATCATTGCCATTTTAGTTTCTTATGGGATGTTTCACTAAGCTTGCAGTGTGTAGTCATGTATATTTGATCTGATAGTATTTTTAGATTGTTATATCCCCAAAGCATTGAATCCCAATGTACTGTGATTTGAATATGAATCATCATACCCCCTATTGCTAAAACAGATGTCTACATAATTCCCTCCTTCATCCCTCAACTTGCTTAAGCAATGACACTTTATTGTTACAACTGAATTCATTTTCCACTGGAAGAAATGATCAGATATGGGATATGGATTACGGAGTCTTTGCTTTAACCAAATACTTGAGTTCACAGTTTTGATTAGTGTTACCTATTGGTGTACACACAAATAATTGTTTCTTCTTTATCATGAACTTTAATAATGAGTTTTATATGTTTTCCTATAGCAATTTACTAGATTACAAAAACAAGTAGCTAGAATATACATTCAGAATTTGGAGAATCTTCTATGTATTTCACTTAGAGTCAAATCTGCAACTAAATTCTGGGTATACTAATCAATAGCTGTTGGATCATTGAGAAGTTGCCTAAATTCATAGCCTCAATTTTCTACCTGTATGTTGGGGATCATCGTATCTTTTACTTTTTTTTTTTTTTTTTTAGTATTATAAGGATTCAGTGAGATAAGAATAATAATGGCATATATGAACTTTACTATAGGTCATGCACTATTTAAAATATATTGCCAACATATCTCTATGAGGGTGATAATATTACTCAATATTTACAGCAAAATAATTGGAACAATACATTTTAAATTCATTCTAATCAAATACTAATAGAATAATTTTTAGTGAGACTGGTAGATTGAATTTAGAATATAAAGAATGAGTGAATGGGGCCTCCCTTGTGGTGTAAAGGGTTAAGTCTCAGCACTATGAAGCTATCAGCAACCACTGCAGCAAGAGTTCAATCCCTGGCCAGGGAGCTAACCCACATGGCGCAGCAGACCTCTCTTGTTTCTCCTACTGCTCCCCTCAGCAGTGTATTTCAGTCAGTCTGCCTGTTCTGCTCCCCACTCTGTCTCTGGTGAATCCTCTCACCCTTTTCCCCACCCCACCCCCACATCTCTGGCCTATACCCCAGCTGTTATATGCATAAATAAATAAATCTTTAAAAAAAAAGTAAACAATGAGTGAAGAATTGATCAGATACAGGAAAACATATTGTAGGATATTTTTACATTATATAGGTTAAAAATAATTACAGAGAATTCTTTTATATGAGTGAATGTATTTATGGTTAAAATGAAATTTCTCATTGAGAATAGAGCTAAGTGGAATAAAATCCATTCACTGGATTCAAGATTCAATGAATTTCTTAGTATATCTCCATGAGACATTGACTCAATTAGTTATTTTTCCCCTTACTTAAACAAAATAGATTAAACTTAATTTTGACCGATCTGGCAATTATTTGCTAACTGACAACTTATAACTGCCAACACTTAACTACTCAATTGTAAGAAATTACAGTTATCAGAAATCTTGTATAACAAATGTCATACCAAATACTAAAGGGACAGTAATGATAGTCTGGAGACCAAAGTTTGCTCCAAGAATAGATAGATTATGAGCAACTGTCTGTGAAGAAATTCAGGGCCAAGGTAAAAAATTCCCTGCCAGATAGGGAGGGGGTGGCCTGGGAAAGTGCATGGAAGGGAAAGAAAACAAAGAAATGGAAACAGAAACTCTTTTCCCCTGAGTCCTAACATATGAAAATTGATTATTGTTAACTTTTATGCAATGACTGCACATTTTATTAGGTACTTATGACAATGATTTTTAAAGTGGGACCCGAAGGGGGGGGAATGATGGAAGAGGTCTAAGTAAGCAAATAACATTCAGTCTTGAAGTTGCCATATCTGACTTTTCTCCCACTTCCATAGCCCAGTTAAATCCTTTTGGGAAGGAGAATGGAGTATGACTTTCTTGTAACCGTTTCTTTTAATTCTTTGCTCTGTCTTGTCAAATACCCTGTTTCCTTTACCTGAATGGCTTATATGCTGAGTTCAGTACTAAGTTGTAAAAGGAAATCCTAGTGGTTATATCTAAGCTGTGGTTTTACTAAACTAGAAAATCTGAAAATGTGGACAAGACTTCATATAAGAACCACAATATTAACACAGATTTGTAGAGGAGTGAATGAGTCTGTGTCAGTACTTATCCATTTGCCACAAAATGTTTTTATATGGGGGCTCATATATTTGTTGGTAAAATATTATTATTTCTTTTTTCCATTTAGCTTCTCAATGTGTTTAAAATATTTTTATGTTATTTTTCTATTGTTTTTAATTGAAATAACATGGCATTATAACATTATTTAAGTTTCAGGTGTGCATCATTACAAATCAACATGTGGATAGACTACATTAAATTCACCATGAAAAGTTCATGTTAAAAATTAGCCAGTCATTTCAAAAGTCACTATCCTATTTTAATAAGTCTAAAAAATGTTCAAGGTATTATAGAATTTCAGTTGAAAATAAGAGAGTTTTAGGGCTTTTGAAAAGCGATTATATCTAGAACCAAGGCTAGGAGTTATGAGACTAGCTGTAAAATGCATTTCAAATATCCTAAACTGGATGTTTAGATGAAGCCCAGCCTAAGGACAGAGATTGGTCTGTGGTAGTAAATTTTAAGACCCTGTGTCACTAGTGTAAAAAAATGTCTTTTCTTTCTTTGAGCACTTCACCTCAGTTAAAAAAAAACATAGCAAGAACCTTAGTTCCAATAGTTTTGATCGATGTGATCACACTTGGAGAAAATAAGTCCAGCAAAGCCTAATGTCCCTTCTACAATCTAGTAGGCCCTACATTATAGGCTTACTTAGGTGCAAGGTTAAGAAATGGTTCTCATCCCAACCACACTGCTCAATGGGCATTTGAAAGGGCATCACTGGAGCCTTGACAGTACATTCCTAACCTTCTTCCTGAGTCCTGATCTCCCTGATTCATAGACTAGGGCTACAACTGTTCTAGAAGGACACTGGAAGAACACTGATGAAGCAGCAAAATTATCTATTATTCTTTTTTCTTGCTTTAACCATAGCTTATTTCCTATGACTTTTCAAATGAAATACTTTCATTAATCCTAATAGCAATTTTTTGGTACACCACTTGTTGTTTTTCTCTTGAAGAGACAGCAGCATAAAAGTATTTTCCTTACCTGTGGACAACTACCCCCAAAAAAGACTTTTAATGAAGAGCAAAATATTTCCCCCAAAGTCATGAGATCATGAAGTGATAAAAATATGAACTCTCCTGACAATGGAGTCTCTAGTCAAAAGAGGTGGATGGCATCAGTCTTACTGCCACTGGGAATCCCAATCTCCCATCCAGAGATGGAATCATGACAGAAAACAGCCTGTGACATTAGAGCAATTTTGAACCATTTAAGCGAAAAATATCCCACATGTAAGCCAAAGCATGATTAAGACATATTTCAAAGCTAGAATGCCTGCCTTTGAATCCCTCCTATGATCTACTGGCTGTGTAACCTTTGTGAAGTTATTGAATTGCACTATGTCTTACTTTCCTCATCAGTAAAATAAGGGTAATAATGGATGATAATGTACTCAATTAAATAAGGTAGACTTTATGAATTCATATATAGAACACTTTTAGAAAAATGCCCAGCACCTCAATTGGTAAATACTATGTGTTAGTTATTATTATTATTGACTAGTTCCTTAAAATTAGATCCAAAGTTCCATTAGGTCAATTATCAGCTGAAAATTACTAAATTGCCTTAGGTTTTGGGTAAAATATCAAAACAGTCGGCCCTAGATTATAGGATTACTTAGTATTGTGGTTAAATTTCTCTCTTGTGTACAGAGAAATGTTAAAATTTTAAATAAGTAGAATGTAATAAATCCAAATATTATTTCATCATTATTATTTCATCATTATTATTTTGTTATACCCTTAAAGCATGCTACTTAGTGTTGATTTTTTTTTTTTAGGGATATAATAAGAATGACTATTTAAGTTCTTTAGTACCTTTTAAGGAAGTCACACTTTTGCTCACTCTGGAAAGCATGCAATTGTGTTTACTAAAACATATGGTTGTTTACTATAAATGCTTCATTCTTCGGATCTGCTTTCACATGTGTGTATCAGGCATAATGATAATATTTTAACCCTGGTTAAAAATACTGTATAAATTTGTGTGATGTGCTTTACGCGATCATTTTCATCCTCAAGTTAATTATTTGAGTAAAATGCAAAAATTTAATTGAATGTAAAAATTTATCCTATACATATTTATTTGCTATCCTCAGAATAAATTCAGATGATTACTCTACGCATAATTTTCACTGACTTCTGTGAAGAAGATTTCACAGTCACCTGAAGTAACAGCCTGCAGTCGTCATTATGGAAAGCCCCCAAAAGAAGCTTGCAAAATCTTGGAAGGCTTTCTTAAGTCTTATGAACAAAAAAAGAAAGGAAAAGAAGATTTCTCCTCAAAAAGAAATCTGAAACGGAGCATTAGAATCCAGGGGGTTTGTAATCTATTGACATTTCAAACTGTGACTCTCCAGATTTCTCTCTTTCATTGTTCATTTTACATGAATGATTTATTATGTTTATTTATCTAATTTCAATATTACTTAAAAATAACTGTATATTATCACATAAAAAGATGAAAACAGAGATGTGAGATGGAAGAAACATTGGAAATATGTTTTTTTTTTTTTTAAAAAAGTCCTACAATAACAAGGGGTCAAATAAATGCATTAAGAAAGATAAATGCAGTATGGTGTGATTGGCCATTAGAAAAATAAACAAATTTAATAGATCTTATTTCTATCAAAATGAATCTTAAAACTTCATTGATTTTATTTCTCCTTTTTTCAGTATTTTGCTTCAAATTTAGAGCAGAGTACAGGAGTACTGCTGAAAATAATTTGATCGAGGCAGGTTTTGTGAGTCCCAGATTTTGCCATTAGTATATAAAAAAACAGTGTGTGAAAGTTACAGTTCAATAACTTTTTTTCCTCTTCAGGATATAGTGAGTCAAAATATTTTACAAAAAATGCATGTTTTTTTCCTTGCCCTTTTTTCTGTTTTGTTACCTTCAAGTTAATCTGTGTACTTGATATTACAACAACATGGATTGTGTACCATTAAATTTGACTTTATAAAGGGTCTCTGATACTGTGTTATGCTTATGTTTTCAAAAGATAGAAACAATATACCCTTGAGGATAAACAAAAACTCAGACTGGCACAGTTTCAACTCATTTGCAGTGTGTCTGTTCATTATATATAGTACACTTACATCACTCATAAAGCAGAATATTTAAAATTCTTGTACTGCTGCTAGTGTCTTAGTATTTTTAAAAATGGCATTTCACACATCTTAAGAAAAAATGTATCATTAATGGTCACCTAAGTCTAACCTGATATTTTCAAGTAGTTTTTAAAATTCTGGACCAGGACAAGAGAACAAAATGAATTAACAAAGAGTTATTTACATGTGAGATCCTTGTAGTTCCTTTGTTGACTGAAGAGTGTTCTATGAATATCTGCTTTCATATCAATGAGGATGACTGGAAATGATTCTATACCATTATTTAGAAATTTCCTTAAATTAATCCTTATTTGAAATTTTTTGCCAAGTCTCTTCTTAAATCTTTATCCTTATACCCTGTTTTGGACTTCCATGGGTTGTGATTATTATTGCATTCCATGCCAAATTAAACACACAGCCTCACATTCACATAAATTCACAAACAAAATAAGTAGAGAAACATGACAAAATTAGTATGAGTTTCTATGTATTATGAAAATCCCTGAAAGATGTGGGAAACTAGAAAGACAACTGCTAACGTGTGGAAAACCTCTCCATATTTTCCGTGGGCTCTCCTATCCACCAGTATTCAAGCAAAATTGATAATCATTACATAAAATCTCAAAGTTCAAGTACTCATTCTCTCCTATGAAACTCAATAGCAGTTTCTGTCTCAAATTTGCATTCAGAAGGTTCCACATGTGGTTTTACAGCCTAACTTGCTGTGGAGCTTTAGACAAGTCATTTCAACTTCTTGAGGTTAAAATGCCCTTAATGTGGAAATGTAGATAAAAATATTGAACCCTATCTCAAGACAGATCAACATGAGGATGAGGACCTGAGGATGACATAATCTATAGACACGCATATCTAGCTTATCTAAGCAGTATTCAGCTAGACGCATAGAATTAGATTCAAATAATTCCTCATTCTTTGAGCATAATCTGTGGGTTTCTCTTCAGCTTTTATAGATACCTATTCATATTTTATTTATTCTTCAAACTATGGAATAGTCCCATCTTGAGTGATGAGTGCAGACTCTAAGTGTTCATAGGAATGTTTCAGTGGGATGTCTGGAATGAAGAGAGATATGGGTCTCATTTTCTCTACTTATTCCACTGTTGAACTGCCTGGGTTCTAATCAGGAGCTGTAACATGTGGCTGTGCAAGAATTGCCAGCACTAGGTGCCTTCTGGCAGGAGGAATGAATCTAGCCTCCTCTCTGTAACTCCTGCCATTTCATCTGACAGGGGAAGTCCTGTGTCTGGTTGGGTGACTGGGAGCTCCTTTCACTAGTCTTAAAAACCAAAGTATGGGATAGCCCTGAGACTCTTCCTTTGGAATCACCAATCTATTTTTTTTAAGATTTATTTATTTATACATAAAAGAACAAGGGTGTAGGCCAGAGGTGTGGAGGGTGAGAGGATTCATGAGAGACAAAGTGGGAAGAAGAACAGGAGGATCCACTGAAATACACTGCTGAGGGGTGCAGCTGTTGGGACAGGAGAGTCCTGCTGCACCATCTGGGTTAGCTCCCTGACTGGGGATCGAACTCAGGCCACAGCAGTGACAGCACTGAGACTTAAGCCTTATGCCACCTGGGAGGCCCACTCTTTCTTTTGAAATCACTCCTAGCCCTCTACAAAATGCCATCTTCACGATGCGTTTTTAAAAAGTCAGCTTTTCCCTAGATCCAAGTCATTTCTCAGGCACACTGGACATTTTCGCAATCATCTTTTTTAACATTCCCCTTAATTCTACCACATATTAGAACTGCACCTGAGACAAAACTCTATCTACAAGACTATGTGTAGTGCCTGTAGATAATATGGCATGGTGTTCATCCTTTTGTGGACACCGCCCTTAAGACCTCAAGGTCAAAAGATCATACACATTTTATAAACTTGCTCTCCTCACTTTTTCAGTTTGACTGTATAATACAGCAATTAAATTTTTTTGCTATTTCTGCAAATTTCCACATAGTGTTCTGAAAGCTACTATTGATATGATTGGGAAAGGTTTAAATCTTGGATTTTACACGGAGAAAAGTTAAAATTTTGAATATGAATGTCTAATTAATCTACAAAGGAATCCTTAAATATTATCATATATCCTGTCTTCAAGAAATCCTTATTTTCCTTTCCTGCAAAATCATTATATAATCCAAAAAATATGGAATCATGAAAGCATATAAATTCTAAAACTTGTGACTGGTCCTGGAAATAATTACATTGATTGGGATACTGTGAATTTGAAGCTGAATGTTTTTTTGTGAGTTGCTGCAGGAGAAAACGTCTCAGGCTTCATAAATCTAATTGAGTGACTAAGAAAAAATAAAAGGTCTATAAAGCTATGAATACCTATTCTAGTAAAGGATGCAAAAATTTCAATAAAGAAATAATTGGTGATCTTGAATTCAGTGACAGAAAATTATAAATCTGTCCCTTTTATGATGTCTCTTGTGTGAAATATGGATGAGCTGAGGATATAAAAAAAATCTTGTTTACCAGTAGGAGCCTAAATCAACAGCTTTGAACATGATAGTTTGGAAAGTATCAGGGAGCTACTGTTCCTGATATGGGCATCACTGACATTTATTTAATTTTTCTCTTTCCCACTGTATCCATTTATTTTCCTGTGCTGCCCCTTTCTACCTTTGTCCTTGTTTAAAATAAACCATCATAGCATTAAATCTATTCACTACAGTTAATTACTTCAGTTATGTGCTAAAGCATTTAGTTGCAGCACCTTCTCTCTATGGGTTTTGAAGACTCAGTTTAATATTAGTTTGTATGGTGGTTGCCGTACATCTTCAAACCATAAAGACCATGTCAAGTGCTCCAAGGAATAATGAAATATTAATTTCGAGACAAAAAATTAAGTGGCTTAAAGAAGAGCTGTTGTCTATCCCATGAGTGGCTTTTAAGACATTGATATCTGTGCTTTGAACATTTCTATTCTTAGAGATTTAAACCACACATAATGAGCCCTAAGTAACTGCCTGCCTTCAACCATGTAGCCTACGGATTGAAACCACCAATCCTGCCTTTCTGTCGGAGCAGAGCTACTTATCCTCAGTTTTCATTTTTGACACTATTATACCAACAGAAAAGCATGGTTGCTGTCTTTAAACACTGCGGAAAAAATTTGAATGCTTAAAGAAATAGTAACGCTCAAATACTTTGTGGCATAGATGCATATGGATTTGGTAATGCTCTTCCATACTTATTTTATTACATACATTATTTGGGAAAAAGAAAACCCCAAGTGCCAAACGGAGATGTTTTCCTCATTCACTCATGCAATAAATGTTTACACAGCATTTTTTAAGTATCAAGGCTGATACACAAATGATCCTGTTTATCCAAAAATCCAAAAAGTGATTAAAATAAAAATAAGTTATCGTTTTAGGAATTACTTAAATTCCACTGGCACTTAATAAACATTGAACAATGATAAAGGATTTTCAGGAAGTAAAAAAAAAAAGTAACTTATTTTTGGCTACATATTGTTGACTTTGAAATTGAAAGCTCTGTTCAGCAGTGCTCTAATAATTTGATGATGGCATCAGCTTTGTATTTCACTGCCAATTTTCCTACAAAGCAGGGGCACTATGAATGCTTAAGTGACTCTTAATAATGATTATTTGTAAATGGTTTGTGGGAATAAGGTAAGATGGGAAAAGGTATAGAGGCGAAAGCATTAGGGACAATCACAATGAGGACTGGCTGTAAAGCTTTAGGGCACTTTTTGGAGCAGAGACTGTGCTAGTGAAAAAGCTGGGTAGATAGGGAAGACCAGCAACCACTTACAAAAGCCTCAAAGCAACAAGATAAGAGGATCTCAGAGAAACATCATTTAAAGAGTAAAGGTTTAAAGGAATCCCTTTTCTCATCAATAATTTTATAAAATATACATGGCCCACATGGGCAATATGAACACATTATGTTGAGGGACATGATGTCATGAGAATCTCTTTTCTGTTAATGTTCCCAGAACTCTTTGATAGAATCAATACTCATAGTCCTGATTCATTAAAAATTACATCTGTCTCCAATATAATGAAAGATTATGGAACCTGGGTTACGGATTTCCTATTTAATATTCAAGACCTGGATGGCCAAACGGGATAGATATCTTTCTGATTCATGGGCTTAGCAAGTGTCTGAAATACACTCTATTTAATGCTGGGAACTGGTATTCATACTGGAATTGCTATTAGAAAGAGCTACCATTTGGTTTTATGGACTAAACATGTTTATGATCTTGTGAGAGCCTGAAAAAAAACCCCAGGATACCAAAGTATGTATTATTTCTAATTAGCATCTCTTTCAAATGGCTTATTCTGCTCTGCTCTTATGTAACTATTGTTTATTTTGTTGCTTTTATAAATTGGCCTTTGTTTGGCTTAAAAAATAAGTTTATTTCTTTCTAAGATGTTATGAAACATTCTATTTTAATTTCTGTGTAGAATTTCAATTCTAATAGTCCCTTTATGAAGCAGTTGGAGGAAGCAGGGTTCCAGGGTTGAATGATTACATCTGGTATTTTGTCAACCAACAGGTAGAGGCAATTACCAATCACAGAAGGAGAAGTCTCACTAATGGCTATACTGTATCCCCAATGTTAGCCTGCAGGAAGGTGTTTGTCAAGTTTTATCTACCAACCAACTAGTCCTTCTACTGACAAATTTTCCAGGTTGTTACTTTTATCATTCCTTCTGTATCATGCACTCAACAGATTGTCCTCAGTACCTCATTTTGTACCATGAATTTAGCAGCACTCACGAGTACTATTTGTCTCTTGAAATGGCCATAAAAACTAGACTTTTAAACCCAGAGTATCAATGGATCCAATCACTGAACTTTGTCTCTTTTTACTAACAAATAAAAAAGAAAATTGCAAGAAATAAATCACTCTGGTGTGTAATGCTGACAATGGGGGAGACTGTGAGTGTGGGGAGTAGAAGGTGTATTGGGGCTCTACTTTCTATTCAATTTGCTGTGAATCTAAAACTGTTTTACAAAAGCAAAATCTATCAAAAGAAGGAGGGGAAATGAATACTCCAATCATAAAATTGGGGATAACAAATTTGCATTTTCAAGAGACTTGTTTTTATGCATTAGGTTGATTTTATATTTGCCATTGTTTTTTTGCTAAGGATGCATTTAATGATGAACTTGAAAGTAGTCAACTTTTCCACAGTCATTTGCTGAATGCAGCTTTGTCTAAAGTTGCAATTGACATGCGAAAAATTGTAAGGATGCTATACACTATTTCTTAGCCTATGCATCTGGATTAATGTTTATAATTGATAAGATTCTGAATGGTAATGTAGAAACAGAGGATTCTAGCATTTGCTATTTTTATTTATAAAATATGGAAAGAAAATGAATGAAAAAGAAAAGTGTATGAGGAAGGAGGACACTAGAGTGAGATCATTGTCACTGCAAACCCAACTAAACATTGAAGGCTGTTGGTTTTCTCTTTATATTTCATTTAATCTATCCTGTGATTTATTCACTATTTTCCCCATGAATGTATAATCTTTCTGGCCATGTCGTGGTCTAGAAGACACCAAATCTAAATCAGAAATGAGATGCAGTGTGAGAGCCTTAGAGTGTGTGTGTAATGTTGAAAGTATATTTGATAAAATGTAAATCAAACAGTCTAACTCATTCTTCAGGAAAAAAAAATGAGCATGGATGTACTTGAGTCGCACTCACCAAATAAAGCACAGCTTTAGAAGGAATAAGAATTTATACAGACAGAATCTTTCTAATCTCAGTCCCACATGTATATTGCATGCCACTACTCAAGATTTAGAAACCTAAAAAACAGAATTCACAATGTGAGACTTGGTGTTCAGAATGTTGAACAAAGAATTTGACACTGTTCATTGCTTTACAAACAGAATTTTCAGGATCCCAGACAGGCAAAGTGCCGTACTCTATGAGGAATGATATGCTTGGATCTGGGAAGTGAATTTCAACAGCACTGACACAGTCTGTCTTGATGTGTTAGAGTCCTACATGGCAAATGGATATTTTTTTCAAAGAAAGTTTAATTTGTTTTCCCCAACTAAGAATTCTTTTACATCTACTTGAAATATGCAGGAGTATTTTGTTTGTTTGTTTGTTTTCCCCCAGCAAAAACCATTTGAGGGATTCCTAAGCTCTGGAAGGTTCTAACTTGCTTCTTGTGTTGTCCCAGGTTCACAGAGAAATTAGATTCTCCCACACTAGAGCAAAAGAACTAGCTCTACACAACTAATGTGCAGAGCAGTCTCTCTTTTCCCTGGATCCTTTTCAAATAGGTTAGCAGTCAAAGTTGTGCACATGAGGAAAGAACTAAACAGCAACTAATTCAGAATGCACTGGATTAGTCAGAACAATGTCGGGGAAGTTTTATTTCCTTCATATTTACAATAAGAGAGAAATGTAAGAAATAATTCAAAATATAATAAAAATATAATCTTCCATAGATTTGAAACTGGCTGTCCATCACTGAAGAACAAAGCACAGAGGTGTTTGTACACACACAACCTGAAGTAGATGACCCCAGTCAAAAAATAACAAACTAAACCATAAAGACTCTGAAAATCGGATAAAGTGTGAATCAATAAGTAAAAGTACAGAAAGAAGAGTTTGGATCTAAATCTAAGCTGCTAAATACTGGGTGAACAGGTTCATTGTTCTCTTGAAAATGAAATTGCTCCTTCAGCATTTAAAGGAAGAAAATACCCCAGAAAACCCATTTAGGCTTTGACTGTTTTCACACTTCCCCATTAAAACTGTACTGTTGCATACTAATGAAAGCGAATATATAGGAGGGGAAGAGGAGAAGTAAGAGGTTGGAGGGAGGGAGAGGGGAGGAAGAGAGGGAGAGTAGAAAGATAAGGAGAAAGAAGAATGATACTGAGTCTGTAGGTCACTAACTACTTCTTTCACCTTTCCAAAATAAGTTTAGAACTTAGAGTCACTGAAACATATAGTTTGCAAGTGACTAAAGAATTCACTTTTTTTTTCTAATTTTAATAGCAGAAGTAGAAGCCGTCTTAGAAGAAATCTCCAGGTGAAAATTTATACAGGAGCTAAAGTAGGAGGTTAGAGGAAAAGAGGAAGGAAAGCAACAACAAATGGAAAATAAAAACAAAATAAATATATTAATATAGTCTATCAAGGTAAGTTTGTCTAAATTATTTCAACTTTTCTACAAGTTCTCACTGCAGCTGCTATTCACCATTGCCGGTGGCATTAACTTTTAAAACTTTAATTTTCCAGTCAGATGCCAAGCATACCTGAGATCACTTATGATGGGCATGATTAGCCATGCTTGTTAGGCATAGTAACCATGCGGTCTTTACTGCGATGAGAAATTAAACTTTAAAAAGTCATTCTGATTTACAACTATACAAACTCTCACGATGTGGTAATAAAGAGGCTACATGATGAAACCTGACAGGATGTTAAGCTTATTGCACAAGTGTGGACAGCTGAAGAGGCAAGAAATAATACAGTTGTCACTGGGCTGTTTCACCTCAACACAGAGCAAACAAAAAGAGCGTTGTTAATCAGTTCAACTCTTCGGCTGGATAATCCTCAACCAGTAATTGATAAATGAGAAAACCATACGGCCTCAACTCTGATTCATAAAACACATGAATATTCATACCATCTCCTTTGGTCAAGAGGCATTCTACATGCTCCTGGGCAGGCTTTGAAAGACGAATACCAATAGTTTCTTGCTCAGCAGGAAAACACGGCTTCCCCATGTGAAGGTCTATTTTCTACTATCAAAAGTGAAGTTTTGCAATACACGAGGACAATAAACACAGAAATGTAGGTAAATGACAAATGTTCTGTAGGAAGTGTTTGTTCATATAACTAATTTTCGAAAAATATTAAATCTTTAAATGATATAGAATGCTTGTACTACCAGAGAAAGTATGGCAGTAACAGTGCATTTTTATCCTGGAAATACTTAATCTCTGCAAAATAATCTATTTTGCAATAAAAACCTAAACATCTGAATTTTTGACTTGCGAGATACAAGTAATTGATCTTATAAATGAGACTAAATAAATTTTAGCAAATATTTATATAGAATATATAGCAGTTTATTCTTAATAAAATTAAGTTTTAAAAGTACTTAAAAGTAAAGCGTATGGTATTTGTATTAACTTTAATTTTAGCTTTAAGAGCTTCATCAAAATTATAATGCAATGAATGAAGTATCTATCAACACCAATGTGTGCACCAGGCATATAAATTACAATGTTAGAAATATACTTCAAGCACATTGATAATTAGAGATCTTGTGGGAAAACATTGGTATAAAATGCAGAATTTGTTCACAGTTTATCTCTTGTAAAATTGATTTTCGTATGTGACTTTTCCTTAAATCACACCACCTGTTGCTATACCTCATGTAAGGTATAAAAACCATCCATTATCCCAGATCTCAGGGATAAGAGCAAAGCAGGAACCAAAATTAAGGACAAGAGTAATGTATTTGGCTTTATGAAAATATTATATATTTTTTGTATATTTTAAACATAAATATATATATAAAGAATAAGGATATTCTGCACCATTATTTAGTTTAGAACACCAGTTAAGTGCTAACCAAACATGACTGTTCATAAAATAAGATACTAAGATGTGTTTGTGTGTGTGTGCATGAATATAAATGTCTGTTTCCAACAATGCACTGTATGTAATAGCATGTCAACATACTCCCCTTGTGATTGCTTTTTTATTTTTCTATGATTTGGAGTGCAGCAAAATCTGAAAAGTCATTTCCCTAGCACAGACTATGGGAAAAAATACCTCTTAAGCATGAGTGACATCACTTTTCCTTTTCCATCAAAAAGAAACAGAACTTTAAAGCAGTCCAGTGATCCATTTTCTGATAACTTGTTCTAGAAACTTCATTTTACATATAAAATGGCAATAACTTTTCTAATAGCACAAACTTTTTGCATAAAATATAAACAATTCAGAAGAAGTGTTACACTCTTATAAACTCCTACCTTTCACAGAAATAATCGTTTTGTGTGGTGTGTAATTTCTAGACTATACTTCAGTATATTTAAAGCTCCCCCTTCACCCAGAATTTTATTATGAAAAATTTCAACCTACAGAAAAATTTTCACCTACAGAAAACAGAAATCCCACAAACATGCTATGTAGATTCCACAATTTTTATGAAATTGTGTCTTAACCATTTTACATTTTAAAAAGTCTTATTCCTTCATCCATCATTAAATTGCTTTAATTTTACAGACATGGAAATTATGTAATGAAAAGTAATCATTTCACAAGAAAAAGTATCATTTATCTTTCTTCCTGATTCTCTGAGGACTTCATACTTGGAATGAAAAAGAGGCTTGGAGTAAACAGAATGAAGCCTTGACAGAAAAACAGTGCAATGCTTGTCCTGTCTACTTAAAGTAACCCAAACCCCAACCCAAAGATACAGAAAACTTTGTGTGTTCTTAAATAAAATAGGTGTCAGTCTATGACTTTGCTGAGTGCCTTTGTTTTCATAAATGTTGCCAATATTTCCTGTCATATTCCAGTCACAGCTCTGAAAGCAAGGCTTGCTGCAGACTTCACATCCGGGTCTTTTACAATCAGGCACACAGAGCAGTTAGAGTTTTCTAACATTGTTTATTCATGTATTTGCTGCCACAGATTTATCTATGAATTATAGAAAAAAACCCCAACAAATTTCAGGGCAAAAATTTTAAAATTCTAGAGTGAAGACATTAATAGTTCTTAATTTATTCAATGACAAATGTTAAATGGAGTTGACAGAAAGAGATAAATTTTAAATTATCTGTGTGTTTAGCATAACACAAACTTTTAGCCCCAAATAGCCATTATACCTCAGAACTCTACCTACAAAATGAGTCTTATATAATACCTATCACAAACATATTTTCAAATCAAAAGGAGCCAACATTTAAAACCTGTAATACAGTGACTGAGATGTAATAGATAACAAATATATAGAAGTATTTACTTCCTAGTGTGCTTCTCTTTAGTTTTCCAATAGAAGAAAAGAATTTTCTTTTAGCTTTCTGTATTCACATTTTTTTTAAAAGTAACTAACCACATAGGCTGTACACACATATATTACTGTATGTTTAAATTGTTTCATCAAAACAGATATGCCTTTAGCTAGACCATAACTATTGTAAGAACACTAATTTACATTGAGTAATCACGTATATATTAGATTGTAATGTCAAAAATTAGTGTTGCACTTTGGGGAGAGAGACAAGGAGGATGACACACCAAGAAAAGTGTTTCAAATTCTGTCTGCTGCAGTACCACATGTGGCAGGTTTATGAAGTCACAGTGTAAGATGCCACAGATGGAGCACTTATAATGTATCATAACAGCCAAATTACACCTTTCAGAGTCATCAATGTCTATCTCTCTATAAATCTACATACTGCATATATATCACATACAGATACATATGCATATAATTAACAATTACATATATGTTAACATATATAGATAAATACTTTTTTTTTTTTTTTTTTTTTTTTTGCAGAGACTTACTTGGGGATATGAACTTTTGTCCTAGTTCACATTTTGGTCCAAATACCACATTTCAGTGAATGACACCAATTTTTCTTTAAACAATTTCCCCTTTAGCAATCACTTTGAATGACTTTTATTTTAATAGCAATCAAATGCTTTCATGGCAACCTTAAGATGTTTTGATTATAATCCTTTAATTTTTTGTTTGAAATTTGCTTTTTTTAAAAAATCTGATTAGGATTGCACATGGTCCCCTAGAGTTTCAGAAAAATTACAAGGACTCTTCCAGCAGAGCTTATGAACCCATTTAGGCTATGCTTAACTTTTAGTGAGGAGGATTTAAATAAGTTTGGAAAAAGATTTAGGTACATAACTTGGAGAAAGCTATAATTCTGAACTTTCAGAGATTTGTGTACTAAAATTACAACAGACATTATTAACTGACATTTAATGTGAATAGGTCTGGGCGGATCCAAACTCAACCTATTTTTGTCCATCAACACTTTGCTGACAGGTTTAATGGACACCTTTGTAAATTATTTTAACTGGTATTAACAATACCACTCCTAAAGCCCCCTCAAACCTTATCCCACAGATTGACTCCTAATGAATTAACTGAGTTCAGCAGACAGGAGCTGCTGAAGCATTAGCATTTCTTTATATTTCAGTTTTGGCTTTATGTTAAGATGTCAATGTTTACTTTAAAACTAAATCCAATCTCTGAAAAAATACTTCATATGCCAACAAAGTTGCCTCACACTACAACGCAGGTAATTATAGCTAATGGAAATCGGCACTGATAAACTTGCTTTATAATAATCTCAGCGAGACTAGCATTACCCAGAACACATGCTTTTTCAATCTATTATTAAAAACATCTGATACATTTGTGAGAACTGGAGTTTCTTTTTTCCCCCCTCTCTAGTGTTCTGAGTACTGGGAACAGTTACAACTACAACATTTTAAGAGGCTGATTTTTTTTTTTCTTCACACACACACAAAACCATGAAAGAAGCTTTTACAGGAAGTAACAAATACTCCTAAATGACATTTCATTAAAAATGTGTTCCCTTGGAAAGTGGACAGAACTAAAAGCCATGCTTTTAGTTGGCAGAAAAAGTGGTACAGCAGGCAATGTGTGAAGCTAAGGAGCATCAAAATCTACTTTGCCATGGATGTGAGCAGCATTCTGACCTAGAAAATAAAAAGGCAAAGGAATTTTTACACGTGCTTTGATATCTTCTAAACTATAATTTCAGTGGCATTCCCATTTTAAAACAAAGAACAAACAGAAAATGCAGACAATTGTATAGACTATATAAAGCGACCATATATATATATATATATATATATATATATATATATATATATATGTAGTTTCATTCTTTTGAGACCCACATATGACAATAAAAAATAAGTTTTTTTAAAGGAAAAAAAAATTGGATATGCATCTCCACCAAATATGTTCATTGTCAACCTTAGATGGATTAATAATGTTAGTCTTTTCCTTATATATATTTCCTTCTTTTCTTTTTTTCTTTCCTTCCAAAATGGATTTTGTTAAAGCTACAGAATATTTTAGCTGTTTCTTTGGTTAATTTGAAAAATTAAAAACATTTTAATGTTGTAAGCACAATGGCCAATATAAAACTTTGTCATTCTTGCTTAAGACATCTGCTTTTAACTATTTCTACCCAAAGGACGAATGATTAATATGAGTGGTTGCCTTCTCCTCTAGACAGAAGCACGGCCAAATCTTCCTTCCCCTTTCCCCCCTATCTCCTAATAAAAAGGTTAAAATTGTCATTGAAAAATCTGTCCGTGACAAGCTTTAACATACTCATTAAAAGAGTTTGCAAAGCAGAGTGAAAACTCTTCTGGGAATGGCATTGCCAACTTGTTTTTCAAGGTTACTTTTTCTTCATTAAAAACTTTGTAAAATAATAATGAAGAACAAACGGCTTCCCATTAAGGAAAGAAAAAGATCACTCGTCAGTTTTACTGCTCTCCCATTCGAACTTTTTCTTGGTTGGCAGTAATCCTGGCTCGTGTTCTGCAGGAATTCTTTGCTTCACAATCCTTGTAAACAGAAAAGAGCCACAATTATGCCACATTTGATCCATATCAAAGCCACTGATCCATGTATCGATTTACATAAAGTAAAAGCACAGAAAATATTTTTGCTTTGCACCCTTCCTTCACCACTTGGTAGGGAAAGTTTCCTTTTGTGTACTTCATTTGAATACAAAACCCTCCCGTTGAAATTTGTGATGTTAAACAAACCATACCAGTCATTCAACTTTTTAATTAAGGATTCAGTGTTCCATCCCTTTTCAGACATTAAAATTCAGGTGCAGTCATTAATCTTTCTAAACGAATTCACCTGTGGCTAATACTGATGTATTTTCTATGAGGCTTGTCATGGGCTGTGCGCTGCATGCATAACCACTCTCCAGTTAATTACACAGGGGATTATTGTTAGTGTCATAAAGATAAAGCCTTGCTAGCAGCATTGTAGAGAAGGTTCTTTTTCTTTCTCCCACCTCCCCTCTTTTTGGAGCAATGCCCTATTTCATTTTGTTAACATCCACATAAGTATTTACAAAAATTACATCGTGTTTACTCTAACGGCAAACTGAAGGTATTAGTCAGGGGAAAAGTTAGTAGGCAGGCATGGAGGGACATCTATTTTAGAGTTTTGCTGTAACAACTAACCTGTAGACATGACCTAAACCCAAAAGATCTAAGAAAAATATGAATAAAGAGCACCTTTTTTATTTGTGGGCCCCTCAATTAAATATTTGTGCTAGATCATTTTCTGATTCTGTGTATTGAGTTCAAATACCTGCATTCGAAAAACTAAAAAGGAAAGATCTCCTGACTTTAGCAAAAGACCTCTTTGAGATATATAATAAGTAAAATTTATAGAAAAAAATAATAAAAAACATAAAACAGCTTGATAGGCTAAGCTAACAAAACAAGAAAAAAATAATGAAGTAAAAACAGGACAGGTTAAATGAATACATTTCATTTCAACAATTTAGACCAATCATATATAATGCTACCTTCATTTCACTTTGGTAAAAATAAAATTAGAATGACTTTTTTTTTTTTTGTCAAAAGTTGAACTTTAAATATATATACTCTGGTTGCAATAATTGTGAATTTTCTTTGAACTTGTCACCTACAGTATAGTTTACATTCTCAGAAAACAGAAAATATATGTTAATATAAAATATAGTTGAGATTAAATGAAAACACAAGATGTACCTAAACCTCTGCTTAAGACAATCTAAATTACCTCAATCAACAAGAAGTCTTAGTTATGATGTTTGAGATACCATCCAATGCGTTAAAATAAGGGGTGGGGGAATAAGGAAAAGTCTTTTTTTAAAAAGTTACCTTCAACTGAATATAAAATGTTGTTTTGTTCAATTAGCTTAAATGCAGGTTAAATTAGCTTACATTTTAATTAAAAAAATATGAACAAACTTAATTTTTAGTATGTCTTATTACTACACCATTATATTTAGAAATAAGAACGAGTTATTTCTGGCACAAATTTAGATATTTTTCAAAAGAAAGGAAGTTAAGTTACTTAAATGATTTTTCTATTTTATCTCTTGTTCCTTGACTTTTAGAAAATGAAATAAAACCTTTATTTATAATCATCTAAGAGACTGTCAATTTGACTATTTTTTCACCAAATAAACAACATCTTTTACTTGGAGTAGACATAGACTGATTGCTAAAATTAATAAAATTACTTGAAAACTTAAAGTTCATTAAGTTAGTATTTTCAACAAAATTTCTAATTTCTTCAAATTAAAAAAATTAATGTGCAAACAAGTGACAATCATGGTTTTTCAAAGGTGATTCCACTTGAAAACTACAAATTTATTTTACTTTTTGTTTTAGCTCCAAAGCTAAGCTCCTATTAAAAAAAAAATAGTAGCTCACCAGCTTTATGCCTGTAATTTGAATGATTATCACAGTAATGAGTAATGTTATGGTCAACACTGCGCCTGTCTAGTAAGACAATCTTACTAGCATCATTGTCTTTGTCATGAATGGTTTGAAGTGGAAACAAATTTGTCATAGACCCAATATATCTCTTCTAGGAGTTTGGTCACTAAAGTATTTTGATACAATTCCCTATCCCCCCACATTCCCCCCCTGAAGACATAATTGTGCACAACCAGGTCCTAGGATATGATTGTGGTTCCTTGGTCTTTTGATTAGGTGCATGGTGATAACTTAAGTGGATTTTTTCTATGACTTCCTTATGTTTCCTAATGTTTCACATTCATGTTTTCTGAATCATGTCTGATGTTTTCATTCTTAGTGCATGAAATGCTAACAGAATTAAATTAATAATACAAGTACCTATGAATATTCAAAAAATTTACTGAGCAAGAACAAATTATTTTTACCCAATCAAATGTGCAAGAGGTTTTCAACTTAAAAATGATAGTATTTTTTAAAAACATACTCTCCAAGTTATTAACTTATATTCCAAAAGTTCTGATACGGATTTTCAAATCATTCCTAACATGGTGGGCATTTATACCCTTGGAATATTTATTAATTTATACCAGCTGCTTTTATCATTTTCCCCCCAGAAATAAAGTGTATTCCTTAAAGCAATTTTTACAAAATAGAAGGTTTTATTTTTCACCCTCTAATCTTAATATAAAAGATAGGACTTAGGTTTGAATTAATCTACTAATCTACTAAGAGCAATAGAAAAGCCGTAAGATGTTAAGTATACTTGTATAGGGAGGTTTTCAGTTTTTGTTCTATGTACTGTTTTTTTAATACTTGTTGTAGCCATATCTTTAAAAACTTGGTTTTCTTTTTGCTTTAACGCAAGTGATTTAAAGTTACGCAAACTTTACAAAACCATGCTCTATTTTACAAATTCTTTTGGATTTTTAATGCTTCCTTTCATCACCCTACCCATTTAAAACTGCATTCATGTGAGCCCTTATGTATGAATTTTCCCCTTTGCTCAGAACTGTTAAGAATACAACGAACTACTAACAAATACGGAGATTAGAATTCTTTAATGCATTATATTGTACAGGATACATTTCAATTCAACTACTATGAATGTTATCCAGTGAAGAATATGCAGTCTTCTAAAATTCTTAAGTGGAGCTAATAATTTGTTCAATCAATTTAAATATATATTGACTTTTCTTTAGGTGTGTTATAATATTTGGAACTTAAAATGTTGCTAAATTTAAGTGTTAAATAAAATAATAAATGTATTTTGATTTAAAAAAATGTAGTATTTAAAAAAAACTACCTTTGTAGCTTCTGAGTTTGAAAGATGATGCTAATCTGCCTTCCCTATGATTTGTTGGCAAATGTTAATGAATATCTGCTATAATGACAAATCTAATATTTTTGAAATATTAGGGTGCAGTATTTATCCAATTTTGCTTTGTATTTATTGTCACAACTTTGTCTTAAAGATGACAATGTTAAATATATGTGTATGTATACATACGTTATGTCAGCAGATAGAGATGCATAAATTCAGAATAATGAAAAAGGAGGCAAAATCAGTGTAATTTATTACATTGCCAATAATAACATAATATTTGTGGACAGGCCTATAAATCCCGATTTCAATATTTTAAAAAGTAAAATTCCAAGTTAAGATAGTTTCTTTTTTAGTAGAAACCTCTTATTTCTCAGTCTTTTTGATTGAATGAGTATTAGGTGACTTAAAAGACATTGTGGTAGAAGAGAAATTTTGTCTACACAAATTTCATGTAAACTTCACCCTGATTCTTTAATTAAAGAAATAGAAAAGACTTTCATTTTAAAATTCTTCTCTATTATTGGATTAGAATCAATAATTACAATACCAGGTATGAATTCCGGGAAGTTCTTTTCAAGCAATATTTTAAGATGATTTTCAGGCCATTACCTTTCTTTTTCTTCTGTCTTGTTTTGATTCCAGATTGTGAATAAATCTATAGTTTGAATGGGCTGTCAGTTATTAAATTCAAAAACATATATATGAACTCAGACTAATATTACGAGCGAAACATCCCAAAAGACACAAAGTTAGGCATTGTGCGTTGATGAGATTACCATTGATCTCACAATATTTCCCTTAATCATAGTAGTTCCCTTCAGTTTTTGCTTGTTATTCATTTTCTTAATCCTCTAATTCAGGATCTTGAATTTCTCTTGTTCCTCACTATTTCTACTCAAACTGAAAACATATTTTTAGTATAACTTTTGGACTAATGGGAGAAAAAAAACATTCCGTCTACCTTCATGCCAGTTACATAGTAGACATATGCTGCCCCCCTAATAGTCCCATACGACTTCCTTTTTATTGCAGACAGCTTGCAAACCTACTGACAGGATACAGTATAAACACACCAGGTTTTATGGAATTAGTTGATGCACTCGCAAGGTTAATGTAGCATCTGTGATGCAAATATGTGACCATTCTAATAGCACTATCGGTAGACTGATGCCATTTCTCAGATCTGCTCTTGAGTTCCATTAAGCAGCTTTCAACTCACTATTAACTTCAAGTATCATTTATACAGTAAATGTATGAGTCTATGGAAAGGAATGGCAGAAGTGCAACCCATTTGCACACCACAGGGTACAGTTGAATCATAGAAACTCCAACCGCATGTAGAATATCCTGGACTGACAGCACATTCTGAAACCTTACTTTGCATTTCTGGACACATGTTCAATTTCTGCTCATGAGTGAGCTGGTCACTGGGCTGATACATTTGCTATGAAAGGCTTCATTTTTCTCATTTAGAGGTTCAGCAACATGTCTTCCTGAGTATATTTACAAGATGTCATATTCTAACAAGCATGGGATAGACTCTGAAGTCAGGAGCAGATTTCACACAGGACAAGCTTTCTTTTTAATCTGAGAGCAGTAGGGCTGAGCGCCTGGCAGGGTTCATCTAGCCCACAAAAGCTCTTCCATCGTGCACACAGTATGTGCTTGGGCAGAACACCCACATATCCTGCTTTCTTACAAAATGCCATTTTCTGGCTGCTCACTTCATATTTGTCACTTGTATGCAACGTGTAATGTCTAAAGAAAGCATGATCAGCTTGTGCATCACTAATCTCATTACTGTAATAGCTCTGAAAACATGCGACAAAAAAGTAACTGGTAAGCCACTACACATGCACATGCCATGCTCAGCAGGCACCGCATTGAAACATGCAATTCACCGGCTTCTAAGAAAGGCAGCAGTCAGCACTTCCAGTTTGACTCCTCACTCCCTGCTGCAAATGAAGGAAAAGCCCTCAGCCCTAAATGAAAGGAGCACTGTCAGATCTATCTACCTTAACGAGCTATCAAATGCAAGGGCACAGTGTAATACCCACCAACCTTTCAAATCTGATTGAAATTTTTGGCGACAGGAGCCAGGGAGCTCTATCTGTCCATTTAAAGTTTTCTATTGTCATTTATGCTCCCTTTCATTACAATATGACTCCTTAGCCAGCAATTTGAGGTCTGTGGAGACCCAGATTATATCATTACTGTTATGTGGTATGTTATACACTAATCATAACCATTACCACTTACAAGTCTACAGCTTCATTCAATTAGCTGCCTGACATGGATTTTTTTCAGTTCATTCATGGTGGAGGTCAGCAGTGGTAGCATGGCAGGTGCTTTCTGCTACCTTTCTGAATGTCAATTATTAGTCTTGGGTAATTAGAGTGACTCTCATTGAGAAGTTAATCAGAGAGCTTAACACCTAAAATATGTGGCTTGTGGAACTGTCCTGTGCTATTAAAAGTTATGTAGGATAGTCTATGGAATTAAGTAGATATATAGCCCTTAATTTATTTGAAATTAAAATCTTTATGCTTATCTCTTTTGTTCCTATTACCTAAAATATTCTTTTCAATATAGGAATATATATGGTGTCCTTAGTGTTTATAATTGGCTTTAATTGGTAGGTGTAGGGTAAATTAAAGAATGATCACGATCTTCCACTCTACTGCCATTAGCATTAATGATGGACCCCTGTGGTACTACAGGCAAGTCTGACAGCGGGAACCTGAAGCAGGGTGTGGGCAAGCGTGAGTGGGTGCGCCTAAGCCAAGACTGAGCATATAAGGCAGCAACACCAGAGAACAGAGCATGGCGGAGATCAGTGGAGAAGGACAGAGTGCGGCAGAGTACAGTGAAGAATATCGTGGAAACAGTTAAGACAACAATGAGTCTGCTTGAACCAATGATGAACGTACCCAGTCTGGGATGGTTGTAGAACAGTTGGCAATAATGTGAGTTTTAAAAATGTTTTAATAATAATTTCAAGTATTTTATTGATAAAGGTTGGTAGGTCAGTTATATTTAATTTGCTTCCTCCTCCCCCTCCAAAGTTGATTTTCTTGAAAAATTGGAATTTTTATTTCTCATAATTATAATTACATATCATAGGAAATCCCTTTGTACTGTGGTTATCAAGAAGTTTAGAACTAATTTTGTTGTTCGTTTGAAGTATTTACATTATCTACATTCTTAACAAATTACTTGTTTTATTCAGATTCATGGACTTCAATTATTTTAAATATCTGTTAGACAAATGATCTCTATGTATGTATGCTTACTCTATAGCTTACTCTCTGTATTAAAGGCCTGTATGTTTCTATTTGAATGTATATATTCACATATATGCTTAAATAATTTCAAGAGGATAAATCAGTCACTAATTAAAATCTCATTAATCACTATAAATTGTTTTGAATATTAATTGTATTAACAATATATCCTGAAGTCTGTATCTATCGAGAATGTAAAATCACACACTGGCTGACTAGACAATAGGCATAAAAAGTGAATTAGACAAACTTTATCACATTCACTATAAAGTTAGACTTTAGGGGTAACACAGACACTCAGTTCAAATAGAGTGTGATGGAAACTAATATATGAAGAATAGCAGAATGATGACTGTTTATCTCATTGATAGTTACATAGGTGTTCATTATGTTGTTCTCTGTATTTTGATATATTTGGAGAGGACTAAACCCATTTTTCAGGCCACTGTCATTTTTGTGGGAAAAGTGCCATATCGATTTAGAGTGTGATGTAATTAGACAGATGAAGGCATGTGTGAGGAGATGAGTGGGCTAGGATATCTGTACTCCTCACGCAGAATAAACAGACATTCAAAGCCTGAAAGTGAGGAGGCACATAGTACCTCCTATACAATGAGCAGAATGTAGTTTAAGATGAAGTCGTGGGAGATGAGACTAAAAGGCAAGCAAAATCCAAATCACTGAGGGTTTCCAAATCATGTCATTAAGTTTGAAATATGTTCTGAAAATAACTTATCTAAGACTTAAGTTTGCATTTGTGAAGCATGTTGTTACAGTTAGCAATGCATTTTAACAATGACATGTATGTATGTTTAAGGAGTAAAATCAATATATTGGGAACATTTGTGTGCATGTGTGTGAAAAACTTAAGAGAGTAGAAAATAGCATACAAGAATAAAAGTAGTTGGAGACACTTTTAAGAAGACTGGACAAAAAGTTTAAACTGGGGGCCTCCCTGGTGGCGCAGCGGTTAAGTGCTCTGCTGTGGAGCTGTTGGCAGCGGGGACATGAGTTCAATGCCCAGCCTGGGAGATTCCCACACAGCGTGGCAGACCTCTCCTGCCTTGTGCACTGCTCCCCTCAGCAGCTTATTTCTGTCGCTCTGCCTGTTCTGCTCCCCGCTCTGTCTCTGGCGAACCCTCTTGCTGCCCCACGCTTCTGGCCTACACACCAGCTTGTATGCAAAAATAAATAAATCTTAAAAAAAAGTTTAAACTGTTTTTCCTAATATGTACTTCTAAAACCAACATTTCAACTTTTAATTTAGTACAGACAGTTATAGTACACCATAGTCACATCGTGGAAGAATCTGTTGAAGTTAGGTGGCATGAATGCTACTGGAACAGGACTTTTGTCAGATGGGTGGAAAGCCTTGGAAAAGGGTGGAGGTGTGTGCTGTGGAACAGTTGTCTGCAGAGACAACAACCAACAACAACTAGAGATAATCAACTATTGAAAGATCTTGGGTTGAGTAAATATTAGGCTTGAGCTAAAACAGACATGAAAGAACAAGATCAAAGGAATGTAACTTTATTAAGGTGACCAACACTTAGTTTGTGGTGTCCTTCAGCTTTTCAGAATTATATTTGTTGTCTATACTGGTTATGCTGCATTTTATTGATTCCTACTTTTCCTTTGTTTAGTAAATGGTCAATTTCAACAATGGTCATAAAAATCCAATGGCATCCCTTAGAAGCATTAACTTTACAATTTTTACTTTGTAGGTTCATTCATTTCCAGGGGTTAGGAAAAATATCCAGACATCTGGTGAGTAAATTTGCACTCATCTTTTCCTTTCTTTAAAAATTTTATTATCTCATAGAAAGATCATTTTGCCAATATACAGAAAAATAACCATAACTACTTGTAGAAGGTAATAACATACTTGGAAAAAATACTGTTTGTTTTTTTTTTTAATTAAGATAACAGGAAAAAGACAAAGTTAATTTCTTTATTAAGTTAGTGATTCAATATGAAAACTTGGTAATCAGTCCTGACTACCAAGTCTTTGACAATAAAAAAATAAGATCCTACTCAGTATTGGGACAGACATAAGTGTAGATATTTAAGTTCACAAATGGCAGATGATTGCAGAAATGTGACTGTAAAAGGATCACTTGATTTATTCTTTCTTCTGAAAAGTAATGCTATTTATATTGACTGGATATTTCTTTCATTGGAACATATAAATCACTCTACAAATGTCAAGGGCAATGTGTTATGCTATCACATGGTTGGTGATTTTAAATGAATTGTTAGAAAATCTGTCATTTTAATTCTCTTGGAAGGAGTAGCATACACTTTAATAATTATAACAGTGTGCAAAATATTATGTTCAGTTTGAATTTACTATGTCACTTTACCAAAATTTAAAAAGTTCAATAGAGTGTTAAATAGCAGATTTAAAACACTATAAAATATATTCTGAATAAAAATAATGTGTTCTAAGTCATGCTGAAAACTAACATAATCACATCTTTGAGAAATAGTATGGTAAAAGGAAAACTGAAGTAAAACCAGCGGTTACTGAAATAGGAAGAAAGAACATTTAATTCACTCACTAATTAACATCCTATTTTTGTGAAATAATTTATGAGCTAGGGAAGAGAAATTTATAAGTTGAATTTGGGATCCAACTGTAAAACATGAGATGCACAAAACTTGTTATACAGAAAATTTTATAAGTTAGCTAAGCTATGCTAAGAGAATATATATGTTCACAGTAAAGAACAAAAAGGTGAATGGAGATTGTAATACAAGCAAAATTCCATTTAAATGTATTAATTTCTCCCACTAAAAACCGGCCCATTTTAAATTTTTATCAATAGTAAGTATGTAACGTCTGGATTAGCTCAAAAACTTAACATGAAATGTAGGTAATTACTCCTGGATTTCATGTTTTTGGCAAGAAAATAAGAAGTCCTATTGAGTAATGAGACATGTACAAGTATAGACATTTAGGTTACAAATGTCTAATGGTTGAAATTTGATTCTAAAGGATTATGTAAATTCTAAATATATATTGATTTTCATTATGGAGAGATTATGGAGGTACACAGTTGACTTTTGGATTTTTTCAAGAAAATATTCATAATAAAGTAATAAAGAAAAACATTTCATATTTAATAAAGGAGAAAAGTTTGTGTTAAAGGGATATATTTCTAAGAATTATAGTTTTACTTTTCATGGGTAGTAATTTTCTTGGGAATTCTTGTTTGATATCTTTCTTGGGGAATAATTTAAGGAATTTGGTTTAAACTTGGCTGCAAAAGGTCTGAACTTAAAACAGTAGCTCTATTTTCAATTGATTTATTAATTATTTAAAAAGTTTTCAATGAGAAATTTATTAGGGAACACTGCTGCAATTCTTTATAAGTTTTGTCTTTTTCAAACCATATTTAGGTTTATGTAAGAAACAGAGTGACATTCTAGCTACAGATTATTCTTTACATCAGTGAAATTATCCAGAAAATATTTATTCAAAACATATTTATCATGTATTTTCAAGTAAGGAACTGTGCTAAGAACTAAGATATACATACAAAGGATAATACATGATAAAAACATTTTATATGACTGACAATAGCCAAATTAAAAGCTATTCATTTAACTTTTATTTTAAAATTTCACTTATTTTATTTTTAATGTGACAAAACTATACAAGTCCTTAGAGGTAAAAATTAAAAGCTTCACTTATAATATAACCTGGTGCATGGATTTTAGTTATGAAGGTCACTAAATTAAGAAATTAAGTGGGAGTAAAAAGGAAGCTTTAACATTTAATGATGACTAGATATTAGCTGAACAAACTCAAGTTAATTACATAAACTAAAACAGTGAAATGAGGGTAACTAAAAGTAATCCCATAAAGATTAAATTGCAGTGTATGGATAAAATCTTTTTTCCTACCAAAATTAAGATCATCCTAAATGCGTTTTCATTGGTTTTTAGAATACTTTCATTCTCTCTGACACTTGGGGACAAAAAAAATATTGTCATGAAAGATGCTACATGGCCAATAGTTTAGTGCAATTAAAAATTTTTGATAAAAATCTTTTTAATTATGGTATTGTATATAACCTTCTTTGAATTATGACATGTGATCTGTATCAAACATATATGAAAAAGTCACAAAACAATACAATTAAGCAAGGTGTTATTCATTTTATACTATGTATAAGTTGTTTTGAAAATATGTAAGTCAAACTAGCATATATTTATGCAAAGTGGTTATATATTTATTTACATCATAAATAAGCAATATGTGTTTTATAGGATGAAATATTAGGGGTGTGTATGAAAGCAATAATATACATTCCAGAAATGTGACTTTCATAAATAGTGAAATGCTTTCAAAAATTGCTTCACACTGACTTGCATGCTGTATAATGAATTTACACTAACATTCTAGAAGAATAAATATATTTCATATGGTTCTTGAAGTTATTTCATCTTAATTAATATAAAACCTGATTAACATAGATATTAATTCATTATATTTTAATAGTTTATACAAAAATATAATATATTCTACATTATCTTATGTATATCTATAAATAAATTTTAAATTTTGTAACATGTCGTGTTTTTAATTAAACCTTACAAATACATGTAAATATGACATTGTATGACAGGTTCTATGACAGAAAGAAAGAAAATACCGTACATTTTTTGAGAAATATTTTAATTTACTTTATAACAGTTTAATAGTTTTGTTTACAATTATTGTTGATATTCGAATGACTTAAGCAGAAAAACTAAGAACAGGGCATGAGAAATACATTTTTTATTTGTTTAAATAACAAAAGATTACATTCCACAGAGGAAAGCAATGCTGAAACCTGATATTAGGCTGTTAACTCTAACAAGCACTGGTTGTTTCAACCAGGACAAATGACAACTTTTTTCTTCTTGTGTAAATTGGGAATGTCATAATAGAATCCATTCTGAAGGACACAGGGAGATAAAATTAAATAACCCTCAGAAAATACTGGTAGATAGGAAGCAATTGGTACTTTAACATTATTAGCTGGTGTTCTCTATTTTCAGTATATATACATGTTTTTCTTATAAGTGATTTTTCCCAACTTAATATTTTGAACAAAGACAAGATTATGAATAGTAGGTGTTCATTAGCGCAAAATTTCTCTGAAAATAATCATCTTTTTGGCAAAAATTACTGAATTTGAATCATATTAGAGATAAAAAATGATAAAAATTTAATGCAAATTATACTAGTAGAACAAAACATATTAGAAGGACAAGGTAGCAAGTTTGGCTTTTGCTTTTCTTTACGCTGTACCCTATGAATTAAAAAGTCACAAAATGGTTTTTAATCTCTAAAAAGAATTATTCAGTTCTTACATTGTTCTAAAATTATTTAACTAATATTAAATTAAATAATTCTGCATTTAATTCACATCTGGGAAATGGAAGAAGAAAATGTCATTATAATTAAACAATTCTATATTCTTGGTATATTACTGGGTGCTTTTCATTGCAAAATTAAAGTATTGGTCCTTATCTTTTAAAGGATAGAAGCCAAGAGCCATACTGATGATACAAATATTTAAAAGACTTAGAAACAATTGAAAAAATAAGGAACTAATACCACTGAAACAAAGTTCTTATTTGAAGTACACTCTGAGGGATTAGATTTTATTTACTCTGAGAACTGTGGTTGTATTACCTGTAGAAATGGGTGGGTGGGTATTATTGTATGCTTTGTATACCAGCAGGGTTCAAAAGTTCACCACCCTCTTTTTACCTAGGGTTATGTCTGCCTGTTTGGCTTTTCCCCTAGCCTTTCTCCCCTCACTTTGCTCACCGTGCACACCACACACAAACACATCACAGCACTTAGAATTCCTGTAACTTGTTCTTTACTTATTAGCCCAGATCTGCATGCTTTATGAGTCATGAGTCTCAGTTAACTGAGTTCATTCATTCATTACAATAGAAACTAACCATACAATTTTATCAATGATATCATGAATAAGTAGGTAAAAGACTGATTAAATTAATTTTCTGAGTATCATGTCTTCACTTTAAAATACTTTTGTTAATCCAGTGAATTTATATCTGCCTATTGAAAATGTTTAGGAAAATAAGATCTTTATGAAGTTTCCCAAATGTGAGACTTTTAAAAAATGCTTTATCAATACATGATATAAAATGAAATGAAAAGGTATTGTTTTGAATTAAAACTTTGAAGCTAATGAAGATTTCTTAAAGGTATCTTTTTTGTGAAAATATCTGGTTTGCTGAAGTGAGATTAATTTTCTTCCTATGCTCAGAAATTTGATAACACTACTTAGATATCTTAGTATCCTTCTAATTTTCAGAATTCTCTTGATTTATCCCCTAGTTGTTTTCTTTGTCCTGTTATTTTACCAGACAACAAAGCCCCTCATGCCTGAAAATTCTTTCCCTTTGGATCTGCCGAATCAAGGCCTTCTGCAAATTCCTTCTTCAGGCCTGAGTCTCTGAAGTTTGCAATACACGCTAGATAGGACATCAGTGGAACAACAATAGACACCCCAGAAATAGACTGATAAATAATAGATGGACAGACAGGGAGATGGTAAAAGCTATTGATGCTTTCCTTCCATAGTTAAAGAGAAAAATGAGCAAGAAAGACAAATAGGGAATGGAAATAAAATTAACCAAACTTTTAATCATTGAGTTTTTTCTTGTAATTAATTAATGTACATATCATAAATAGTAGGCAAGAAATATTTTTTTTACTATGTTGATTAAATGTATTAAATAAAACAAACATGATTAAATAGATTACAATTTATGCCTTGTAGTGTAAATATAACTTAATTAGCTGTTACTATTAAGTAGTAACTTAATTAAATGCTAGTGTTCACTTGTAAAAATCAACCCCTGCAGATAAAAATTGCTATTATCGACATAGTGCTTACTATGTTGTTGGCAAACTAACAAACTCTACTTAGATCAACTTGATTCATCCAACAACATTAAAAAGCAACCTATGGGTGGGGCCTCCCTGGTGGAGCAATAGGTTAAGCCTCAGCACTGTGAAGCTATCAGCAGCTACTGCAGAATGAGTTCAGTCCCTGGCTAGGGACTGAACTGAACAAACACAGACAAGTTCTTTACACATGGCACATGGCACATGGCACATGGCACATGGCACAACAGACCTCACCTGCCTCTCCCGCTGCTCCCCTCAGCAGTTTATTTCAGTAGATCTGCCTGTTCTGCTCCCTACTCTGTCTGTGGTGAATCCTCTCACCACCCCAGTTCTTGTATGCATAAATAAATAAATCTTTAAAATAATAAATAAAAAGCAACCTATGAGTAAGATACTGTGACTGACATTCTGGGAGTTTAGAGACCTTTAAGCTGGGTAAAGAACTTGTCTGTGTTTGTTCAGTTCAGAAGCAGTAAAGACCAGATGTGGATATAGATCATATGATGGCAGAGCCGGTTCTCTAAGACTTTTATATCCTTTATAACCAACACACAAAGCTGATCTGAATATCAAGACATACTTAACAAAGTAACTTCTGATTTGAAAGGCATAGCTTTAGATTAGAACAAATATAATGCTGTGCTAAATTATTCCTGAATCAGATATTTTTCTTCATGTCCAGAAAAAGTTTGAATAGAATATGATTCTTTGTTGGCATGCAGACAATTTACAAAAATAAGTGTATTTTGTATAGTTTGTTAATATGAACATAGCAACACAGCATTTTGTCTCATGGTTGTCCAGTAACATTTATTCTTGAAAAGAAGGCAAACGTTTAAAAATATTTGACTAAGATATACTTTCTAAACATTTCCCTTAATTTCACTGTATTTGCTATCCAAGTGTGTACTTGAAAAATTTCTGTTGAAAAGTCAACTTGTAAGAGGAAAGTTTTCTGTTCACATTCATTTTTACATTTCCGGTTAGCACACTGTATTCTTATGTGGGTAAAAAACTTTTTTATTTCAATGTTTTAAAATATAGACATATGTGCATTTATCCTAGCTCTATAACAAGAAATTTTGTCCCTTTACATTACAGGTAATTGGGCAAAATTAAGCAATAATTTTCTACTTAATGGACTTACTTAAGAAGTCTTCTTTCGAGAGAACAGTCTCAATTTTATCCCTAAAATGTTAGATTATATTTTGCAAAATTATTTTTATAATTTTTTTTCTTATACTAATAGAAGATATTCCTACAAACAGAATTAAGATTGGTATTGAATACATATATACATGCATACATACATACATACATATATACATGCATTAAATTTAAGATTTTAATAAGATAATAAGTCTGGATTAAGACAAATTATAATAGGTGCTGACTATGAAAACTGAATTTCTTTGAGCTCTAATTCCTATCCAGGAGGAAGGAAATGAGAAGCTGCCAAAGAATATATGCTAAAGAAAATTTTGGAAATTTATTCTGAGGAGAAAGAAAGTTTCGTATGTATGACATACACTGTGTGTATGTATGACACTGCTGTAAGAATTTAAGAATATTAAATTACTTCAAAGAACCTGGAAAGTAAAAAAATGTCCAAAGTTAGCAGAACAAAGCAAATCGATATTGTAGCAGAAATAAAATACAGTGCAACCCACAGTATAGCAGAATAGGAGGTTCTGATAAATATCTCCCACCCATGCAACTATAGAAAAAGCAAAAGTTTGCTCTCAGATAACATCACCAGTTAAGCACCAGTAACAGGAAAGCAAAACATGCATGTTTTGCTCTGAGGTTCTTGATTCATTGACATGCTAGAGCAACTAACTGATAAGGGAATTCTGGACATGGCAGTGTACATATCAGCACACCTAGCAAGCCAGGAATGAACACCAAGTTTGTGCTGGGAGCCTCATTCAGTGAGCAGGTAGTATAGACCCTGCCTCCTAGTGTGGAACTGCAGACCTTGCCTATGAATGTGCTGAGACTACTGAGTTCAGGTGTGAAAAATCAGGCAGCCAACTGCACAAGCAGCTGGAAGAGTATTCCTTCTCCCTTCCTCGTGGGGAATGATGAGAGAGAGGTTTACTGTGAATACACCAGTTGGGATTCTCGCCATTCAACAAGCCTCCAACAAAAACTGCGTGTTCCATACCGAGCCTGCACTACCTGAGCCAGAATTGGCCCCAGCATACTACTAGGTATGTACATGAAGAAAGTGAAATCAGTATCTCAGAGAGATACCTGCAGATCTATTCACTAAAACATTATCCACAAGTCAAAAGTATGGAAACAACCTAATCGATGTCTTCAATTGATGATTTACTAAAATATTGTCTATATAAAAATATGTATATACATGTATGTATGTACATGTACATATACAAATATTTAATGCCTTTATATGTACTTTTATATGTGCATAATGGAATATTATTCAGCCATAAAAAGGAAGGGAATTCTGTCCTTTGCAACATGGAGGAAAATGATTTCATACAAACAGAATAGAAAATGGTGATCTGGGGAGGCTAGGAGGGAGAAATATGATGTAAATAAAGGATATAAATTTTGTTATAGGAAAAATAGAGGATCTAATGTGCATCCTGGTAACTATAGTTAATACTATGGTATTGTATACTTGAGTGTTGCTGAAAGGGCATATTACACACATACACACACCACAATCTGTTAATTATGTGAGATGACAGATGTACTAAATATCTTGACTTTGGTAATCACCATTCTCAATGTGTATATACACACTGTACCCTTTATATATATATATATATATATATATATATATATATATATATATATATATAGAGAGAGAGAGAGAGAGAGAGAGAGAGAGAGAGATATCTATACACACACACACACACACACACACACACACTTATATTTGCCAATTATTTTTCAATGAAACTTAAAAAATAATATTTTTATTAACTTGTAAAAACCTGGTTTGGAGAAGACAGAAGGGAAACTTCCTTGCTTTTGATTTCAAAAATTTCAAATTGTAATCTAATTACTCTTACCTGTGCATACACACATGCATACTTTAAATCATATTGTAAATTAAAATCTGAAAACAATTTTGCATTTTAAAATACCTTACAGTTTAGCAGAAGCTACAACCAACCAGGATTCTCTGAATAATAACTGGAATGCTTGATATGGGAGAAATGCCAGGGGCTTGTCAAATTCTGCTGCAAAATCATGCAGGTTCCCAATATCTAAAGTTTCTTTTGGAGTCCTTAACCAAAGGTGAATTCAGATATGAAGAATATTAGGCTCCAAAGGATATGCCCCGCTGACTTATTTCCCTGTTAACAGTATTAAATCATCTTTGAACAGAAACCCTTTATAGTTATCATAGCCTGGCAGCCCAAAGATACAGGCAACTTTTATTTGTGGTCATTCAGGTGGGGCACCTCAAGTCATTGATATATATCTATTTCTATTATGCAATTTTGAAAGAAAAGATTATTGTTTCCTTTTTTGTTCTTAATGTAATATATGTATCCCCTCCTCTGCTTTCTCCCCTGTCACTCTCTTCCCAACCCCAGGACAATTCTCATATAGCCTGGAAAATAATCCCAAACCAAAAAAATCCTAATAAAATACCAACCAATTCCCCCCACACACCACACACACATATACCGGGGTGGGGTGGGAGACAGAGAGACACAATGTAGTGAAAGGGAATGCTTTGATTTCCTTCCCACATCCCATAACCTCTATCACCAAATTGGATTGCCTGTGATGTAAGGATCTATTCATGTTAGGCAGGTAGTTAATGTAATATCCTGTCATTACAATGACTTTTACATGAGTACAAGAACAACGGTTTCTATTTTGTAGTCAAGCAAGGCAAGCTTCATATGTTGTTTGTTAAATACCTCCACTGTGTACATAATTAGGTCAGTTGTTTACTTCCAAGCTATTTCAAGCTTCAAATGAGACTAAACCAAGAAAATATATCAGTCACTTCCCTTTGTTTATTTTAAAAGGGAAAACGTTTAGAGAAAATGGCAATTTTATAAATTTGGTGACCAACCAATTATCAGAGAGGTACAAAAACATTGACAATAATAGAAGAGCACAGATTTTATATTCTTACTGGGGAAATACATTGAATATAAAGTTGAACAAAAAAATTTAAAGTGTGGGACAATTGTCCAATAATTTAAATTTTTCATTAAACAAATAGTATTTTACTCATAAATAGAAAGATTAGAATTTATTTTTGCTTCTGTCTGTAAGGTGCACATAAACTACACAATCAAGAATTTCTTTTGGGTATTGAAAGAAGAAGGTACAGAAAATAAGAATTATTTTTCTAAAGAAATGAAAAAGGATATATTTGATATGAATATAATAAAGTTAGCAAACTATGAATTTAAAAATATGGAATATTTTGCTCATTATTTTCCTGACTTAGTCTATATTTCAAAGTCAATAGAAAAGGAAAAATCTACAATATCACTTTTGGAAAGAATAAGAAGAAGTCTTTAAATGGGGGAAGAATATTCATATTTGAAGTGAATGATGCTGAAGAAATATTATTTCTCATTTTAGCTGAAATCCTTACAACAGAAACTCCTTGCCTCTTTAGAATTTAAGCAATCATCTGTAGTGTAAACTGAAAAAAAAATAACCTTGGAAATAAATGATTATTCAAAATAATTTTTAAACTTTATTTTACTTATTCCTTAAAATAGCAAAAAAAAGCATATTTTCACTGAAAATACAAAGTATTTTAAGATTTTAAAAGCCATATATATAAATGGGCTGGATTTAAATTCTGTCTGAGCTTCTAGGTTTGTGTGAATTTAGGCATACATTTTAAACTGAATCTTAATTTCTTCATTATTAAATTGGAGGAAGTTTCTATCTCATAGGACACTTGTAATGATTAAATGAGATTGCTCTTATTTAAAAGTCTTAATTTAGCATCGGAGGCATCTATAAATAGTAACAGTAATGGTACATAAAAATGTAAAAAAGGCCCAAAATAATTCAGATACACAATTCAGAGTTGCAAGGAAAAGAAGTGGACATTGTGTAAAATAGGATAGGATTCTTCTTCTCTATCCTCCTCTCTCTCCTCCACCTCCATCTATTCCTCTTATCCTCCCTTCTTCCTTCTTTGTCTTCTTTCTCCTCCATTTCCTCCTAATCCTGTTCTCTTCCTCCCCTCCCTCACCCTCTTCTCCTCCCCTTTCTATTCTTTTTCTTTCCCTTCCCTCTCAGTCTCCTCCTCACATCCTCCGGGTCTGTGTCCTTTTCATCTCCCTCTTTTCCTCTTCTCCTTATCCTCCTCCTTAGCTTCACTCCCCGCCCTTTAGATGCGCAAACATACCAAGCACAATACTAAATGCAATCATTTTATCTAATTTGAACTTCAGGGCAACTCTATCAAATAGCTCTTACAGCAAATTTTATTCTATGGAAAGTACAGTAAAAATGAAAAGTGAGTGGCCAAACCTTCAAGGATTAGCTGAGTACATTTGCACATTTTTTTCCTTTTTAAAATTCTCAGTCCAGGTAAACCTTCATTCTAGATTAAAAGACATATTTTCTCTGGAATTTTCCTTTTCAAACTATTCTAACCATTTTGAGTCATGTTCATTGTTTTTTTCTGATAATAAAGCAATACATAATCATTGAAATAATCAGAAAATGAAACAAAGAAAAAAGTCACAACTAGGAATAACTGATATGGGTTAATTATCTTCTGTTTTCCTAATTAAAAATGGGAGCTAAGAAGAAAATTAACAGCTTATCTACTTACTATAAATGTGATCCATCTCTAGTAATTTTTTTTTAATTCCTTGTTAACACTTGCTTCTTGCATCTGTATGTTACTAGGCACTGGGCCTTTCAGTGAGGATAGAAAATGAACAAGCAAGCAGGGTTTCACCACTAAAAGGACATGGAGTCAAGAAGCAGCTGCAGAACAAAGTTCCATATCAAAGTAAAGGTTTTTTTTTTTTTAGTAGACTTTTTTCCAGAATGATTTGAATTGGGACTTACAAATTAAGATGTTGAAAAAAAGTATTTGTAAAAAATGCATTGAGTTCCTGCTGCATAGAGTTAACCTGAGCAATATTGAAGACAGTCAAGTGTGGTTCTACTGTGCTCCATTAAGGGTCAAAAATATTGTTGGAGAGAAAATACCAGAAACAGGTCATATTCATTACAAGTAATAATCAAACATGAATGATCAAATTAATTACCCAGTAATTCCATATTTGCCAAGATAGTTCTTACTTCCAAACAATTTTTTAAATTGTATTTTCTAAATACTGTGGTTAATGTGGGTTTATGATACTATATATGATGTAGAGGCTTAAGTTCACACTTTAGATATCATTATACCACACTCACCACCCAAGCACCCATAATACTCTACTATAGTCCATTGGGTCCCCTCCCCTTTTTGCGCCCCTCTTCTCCTCTCTCCCTGTGGAAGCCTGAATTCTACAGTCAGATTTCTAGGTGTTTTTTTTTTTTTTTAAGATTTATTTTATGCATACAAGCTGGGGCATAGGGGTGTGGGGTGGTGAGAGTATTCACCAGAGACAGAGTGGGGAGCAGAATAGGCAGATCGACTGAAATATACTGCTGAGGGGAGCAGTGGGCGAGCCAGGAGAGATCTGTTGTGCCATGTGGGAAGCTCCCTGGCTGGGGATCTAACTGGGTGCTGCAGTGGCTGCAGTTAGCTTCATAGGCTGAGACTTAATCCCTTGCACCACTAGGGAGGCCCAGATTTCTAGGTTTTGTTTTGGCTTATTTTTGTCTGTTGCTTTGTTTTGTTTCTTTATGTTCCACTTATGTATGAAATTATCCAGTACTTGTCTTTCTTCTTCTGACTTATTTCACTGTATATCTACCCAAAGAATGCAAAAACACTAATTTGAAGGGGTATACGCAACTCTATGTTCACTGTAGCAGTATTTACAAGAACTGAGTTTTGGAAACAACCTAACTGCCCACTGAAAATTGAGTGGATTAAGAAGATGTGTAATATGCACGAAATGGAATACTAAGAGATCAATATTTAAAATGATAGAATCTTGCCATACACTATTTGATCTATTTCTCTTTGATCTTTTATTACATAGATGTCCTGATATATATGTGCTTATATGTAATAAATCTTGAAAAATATTTTTGAGGGTAGAAACTGCATATATTTAAAACCACCTGAGATCTTTTGAGTTACATTTCTTTCCTTAAATCTCACATAAATCTTTGCTTCATTTTTGGTATTTAAAGGTAGAGCATGCCATATTTGATTTCCTTAGGTTGATTTAATTTCTTGATAGTTAAAAATTAAGAAGCACACTATAAATTAATATGGTGATTTTTCACATAGGTAGCACCTACAAAACAATTTGGAAAGTAGTATGAATCTTAATCTGGGTTTTTGAAAAATTGCCATTTAAAATACACACGCTTAACCTAAACATAAAGATTATTAATAAGCTCTTTGTTAATATACATATTTTGGTTCTCAATTATTTGTCTATTTTGACACAATAAAATAATTATTTTCCTACTTTTCATATTCTGTAATATAGTCACAAAACATCATTGCTCATCTGAAAGTTTCATTAGCAATGAACCTTTAATCATAAGGAAAAACATAAGCATGGACTTCATTTCCATTTCTGCCTTACATCTAGTCTCACCACAATCAAATAGTTTTTAGAATGTGTGCAATGTTGCACCTGAAGAGAACATTACAGTGCACTTTCCTCATTTCTAAGCGTAGCATATTTAGTACTAACAAGACATTCCAGGTCATTGAACATTCTGAACAATGCACCTTGAAGTCTCAGTAAGTCAGCAAAGTCTCAAAGGTTGTACCATGCAAAAGTCAAATAATTAAAGACTGATTACTTACTGTTTAAAAAAAAAAAAAGACGGCTGGGAAAAGTTGGATTCAGAAGATCTAATTTCACAGGGAAGATTTCAGTGAAAATTAAGCTTTTAACTATATTCTGCTTGACTTGATTTGAAAGAAAAGGATAAGAAAAAAGATTATAAAAGCTATTCAATACTGTCTTTCTGCAACAGAGCTTTGGGAGGTGACAAACAGCCACTGGTAATTCATTCAGTCATCTTTTCCCTAAACAGCATTTACATTCCCCTTCAAAATTTGACTGCAACTCTTTTGTTTCATTATTCTTTCCAAATACAAAAGCTCCTCCTTCCTGCATGCTTGACTCCAATTGAAATCTTTTAGTTCCTTAGTTCCTTAGATACAGCTAATTTCTAATAAAGTTTGCAAACATAACAAAGTCCATTTCACCTGATGCTGTTTTTTCCCCCCCTCATACACTAAAAAAAAAAAAAAAAAAAAAAAAAAAAAAAAAAAAAAAAAAAAAAAAAAAAAAGACAACCCTTCTTCAGAGTTCTCACTTTGGTCTATTTTCAACTCTACAATCTTTCCAATTAGTATAATATGAGTTTAGAATAGATCTAAGTGCTGTTTCTTCCACCCGATCTCTACTCCTCCCCAATTTATCCTAGTGGCTAATATAAAAAAAGTGCATAGGTGACGCAATTATTAAAATGTTTTCCTTCTTGCAAGTCATCTCAATTTTTAATCCCTCTCATTCCCATTTTTTCAGTTATAAGAGGACATTCTTACTATTCCATGGGTGAGATTAAAGATGATCTAACAAAAATAGCTACATTGCTGTTAAAATTTACTTAATTCTTAGAAATATCACTAGCTATTCTGAGGAACACAGGATTATTTTTTATTGGCCTCAAATTATCTGTGTTAAATTGATCAAATATTTCCTTGTTTAATTGTTCCTAAGAAAGAAGGTTGACTTTTAATGACTATTTAACTTATTAATGCCTACTGGCATTTCAGTAGGTTAGATACTATTTTAGCATTTTTTTTTTCAGTAGCAAAGACTTAGAAGCAAAGGAGGAGAGTTTCAAGTCATGTTTGAACTATTTGATAATTAAAGACCTTTGAATTACTATGGTGAAATCTTTTGGATTTCAAAAATAAATTTTAATCCTTAAATAGGTAACAGTAAAATGTGAAACATTTTTTTTTAAGATTTATTTTTTATTTATACATACAAGCTGGGGTACAGGCCAGAGGCATGGGGCGGCGAGAGGGTTCACCAGAGCCAGAGCGGGGAGCAGAACAGGCAGATCAGAAATACACTGCTGAGGGGAGCAGTGGGCGAGGCAGGAGAGGTCTGCCGTGCCATGTGGGACTCTCCCTGGCCCGTCATGTTGCCACCGCCGACAGCTCCACAGCGCAGCACTCAACCGCTGCACCACCAGGGAGGCCCAAAATGTGAAGCATTTTTATCCATATTCTTTCTTTAATAATATTGCTCTTTTACTAGTTTTATTTTCATATGAGAATGTTAAGAATAGTAGTGGACTCAGTGACAATTTTCCTAGATCTTGGCAGGCGGATTGAAATTTTTAGAATCAAAATAGATAGTAAAACAATACTTTAAATATTGATATTTCTCTTAATGAAAATGTTTCACATACTGCATAGTGTAACTGTGAACATAAATTCAAAATCCACCCATTATTTCAATTTTCTTCTCTGTAATAAACTTTTTTTTTATTGAGGTGAGAAGCTACTCTTCCTGGTGAACTCCCACCTGGAAGACAAGTGGTTTTCTGGGAACATTTGTATAGTGAGAAGAAAAATATGCTCTTTTGTAAAGAGAAAACATGATATAAAGAGGTATTAAAATGGTTTTCAAAAAGTATCAATAGAAATATGATTTGTACCAACAGATTTTTAAGTCAAACTCTTTTCTATGAAGCATTTGGAAGTAACTTTTGAACATTTCCAAAGATTGAGGATTTCAACATTGTCCTAGGTGCTAGGTGCAAATGGAGAGTAAGATACTGTTTTTGTGAGATACAAAAGTGGGAAAATGAGTGTAATGTCCTTTCTGAAGAAATACGATCAATGGATTTCACCAAAAAAAAAATATGGTTGCAGATTGAAACAAAGTATGGATAATTCCGTTGGAAAGCTTTTCCCTGAAAAAGCTTCATACCAATATTTTTAAGTCAAATATTTATTTACTTCTGTCTGATTGCATTTCTTTATTTTTAATGAACTTTTCTGCAGTTTACATATATGTACATATACATGTATATGTAACTTAGGGTATACATTTTCACACCTCTGTATGTGAACATGCTTCATTCACCACCAAATCTCCTATGCCAATATTGTATCCTTTCCTTTTCTTATCCCCCCCTCTTATTTCTATTGGCAACCAGTATATTTTTCACAATCTGTTTTACCATTATGTGTTCTTTGATTATTTATATTATTCAAATAAGTGAACCATCTGGTATATATTGAGACCTGTAGGTGATTTCTTTGCCATTTTTCTGCAAAAATAATGAAACAGGAAAGAGGATTCAGAAATACATTGTTAGTTATAGGACCCTAGTCTTATCTACATTCCAACAGCATCTCCTTTTACTTGTTAATAAAAAATTTTAATCTTATATTTTAATATAGTTCAAAGGGACTGTGTCAAAGTGATGACACTTTTTGGCATATTTTTCTTTCTGCTTTTGATCCATTTTGAAAAAACTAAATCTTTTAATTACTTAATTCTTGATGTCAACATTAACAAACTTGATAACATGACCCGTAATCTATAATACTCATGTAATCTTAGGAACTTTTTTGATGTAAATGCCAATAATAACAGTTTACTACTTAGATTTCTTTTTAAGAAGTATACTTGCTAATAATTTCAGACTTGGAAACTTGTTAAAGATGAATCAAATTCTAGAAACACTCAAATGTCTAAAAACTCAAAAATGACTTTGTCTTGATAAGTTACAATTGCATTCGATTTCTTTGAATATATATTAATTAACTTGAGATTCATTTATTCTTTCATCATAAAAATCTTTGTGAAAACTAATTCATATCTAGTGACACCTATCTTTCAAAATGAAAATCTCCTTTTAGTTTTTTTAAACACAACAGTGAACAATATATCCTTAATAAGTTTAAGCACAACATTGTCCATTACTGTGTAATCAAGAATTGCAGAAGTAGATTGAATTCCTCATAGAGAGACTCAAAGATATCAAGCTCACATGATATTGAAAATATATGTGCTATATTTGATCAAAGAGAAATGATTTGTCTGAAACAAACAGAAAATATGGGCGGTAGCGGCTGAAACAAACAGGTTTCTATTTCTCTAGTTACAGAGTTCGGAATTGCTTGTATACTAATGCTATAAAGATCAGCATTAGTCTTTCTATCATTGTTCTTCGAGGCTCCATTTTAGACAAAAAATCACTGATCGTGGCTGTAAAAATCGGTAAGTGAGGAATGAATGAATAGCTACAAATTTTCTCATTTTTCAACAGAAAAACATGTTTTCTTGGATATTTGCCATTAAAAGTCTGCTTATATTATATCTCCTTACACATTCCGTTGCATGCCTTTGCTCCCCCCTATTGAGGATAATGAGTAAAGTTTTGTTGTGTTCAACTCTTTTAGTCTCTAACATGAAGACAAATAAGAGGGAAAAGTGGAAATGGGTGCTCGGGTAGCTTCATATTCATTTTATTGTTTCCTCTTTTTAAAAAGAATTAAAAAAAGTCAAAATTGGAAAACAATATAAACAATGCTCACTTTTCAATAAAATTACAAAGCAGTTATTATTTTTCTCTTATTCTAAGTTTTGGTATCCATAGGTTTTAAAGTCTGGTCATAAACATACCTGCCAGAATGCCATAACACCCTTTTCTTTCACAATGTATCATTCAGCTTTCAACATGGGTAAGCATTCTTTTTAACCAAGGGCTTTAGTGTTTAGTTAGTTGGTCGCTCTGTTTTCTTAGTAATTCCATATTAACAGTGCATGAGATTTTCACATTTCTTCATTGCTTCTAGATTGCTATTGTTTTTTTTTAAAGATTTACTTATTTATGCATAAAAGCTGAAATACACTGCTGAGGGGAGCAGCAGGTGAGACAGGAGAGGTCTGCTGTGTCATGTGGGAATCTCCTTGGCTGGGTATTGAACTTGTGTTGCAATGGCTCTGGATAGCTTCATAGTGCTGTGACTTAACCCATTGTGCCACCAGGAGGCCTGATAGCTATTGTTTACAAAATTTTAATTCAAAGCATATTGGAAATGTCAAATAATTGCGTTATTAATACCAATTAGCAAAGATGATCCAAATCAGGGATGGTTTAATGAAAGTGACTCAAGACACACAGCAGTTAAAGATAGGAAGGGTTTCTGAAAAACAAGGATGGTAAAACACTGATGTGTAGTTTCATGGAGGGTAGAAGTGTCATTTTTTTTTATTGTTATTTATGTCTTTTACATTTTGTATTCCCCTTGGGTAGCCCACCACCAATTCACCCATGATCCATCTCCATGGTCCCCTGTATTCTCCTCTCTTCCATTCTGTGCCCTTATCCCCCCCTCCCCCAACCCCCCCATTTTTACAGAATGTGCTCTAGAGAATAGTCATGTTGGTGATGTAATTTCTATTTAGACTAAAGTTGGAAGAATAAATTGGAGAGCTTGTCAAATTGCCTTTAAATCTTATGTATCTCTGGTCATGTTTTGTTTATCACTCTTCTTCACAAGTTATGAATACTTTTTAGAGAAAGTCATTCCTTTATACCTAACAGCCCTTAGAAGTTGCTAATATTGTGATTTAATACAGATTTTATGTGAAAATAATTGTTGATAATTTCTCTTGAATTTTGTTATAAAAGAAAATAATTGATCTTTATGTCTAAACTTATAAAGCATTCCTAAAAGGAAGAATAATAAAAAATTATTAAAGAATACATATTGAAATTAAACATAGTTCTTCCAAAATTATACACTGAAGGAGTTCACTAACTTGAGAGTCACAAAAGAAAAGTCATAAATAGAATGTAACAATTTGAAAGTATTTAAAATAAATCCAAGTTTAAATAATAGGCTAGATGAAACCATCAAATGGCATTGTACGCTACCCAGTGGGAAGGTTTTCTATAATTCAGCACTAAGATTAGAGATAAATGGAGCTATCACCATGGTAACTATTTTTGAGACTAATAAAAGTGTAACAAATACGGACTAAAAAATACCTATAAAATCCCCACCCAGACAGTAAATTTTCCCTTTTTAGTAAAAAAGTCATTGAAAAAAATAGAGGCCCTCAGACATCTAGACTGCTTTGTTGTGTACAGAACACCTGTTTTCTGCTGGTTTCTTCTTTTTGTGGAATGTAAAGCTTCCCTTCAGGGTAAAAGTCAGATTTATCCTGAAGCATAAAGGGAGGAAAAGGCTTAGTGCAAGTTAAATTTGTGGAATGCACATACTTTTAAAATATAGTTTTCTTCCTAACCTAGTGTAAATCATAGTTTATAAGCCACTACTATTGTTCCCTCCTTTCTTTTAAAGTAGACAATACTATAATGTAGTAGTGGTAATTTATAACTGCCCAGAAAAAAAATCTTTAGGAGCTTTATTTCCAGAAAGTTTCTATGAAATTTAACTTTTTATTTTCTCTTGAAGGTAAAATATATTTTTTATGATATCATTTAAAAATTAGTGTCAATTTTCTAATGAAGCTGTAAAAGGAGTATGGATGAGGCTTTGTAATGGAAGGGAAATTTTACAAGTAGCTAAAAAAATTAACCTCAGTGGATTAAAACTCAAAAATTTTAGGTCCACTAGACTAATCCCTCATATCTCTTTAGAAATACAACTAATCAAATATTGTTTCACAGAGTTGAATGTAATATGCTGATTAAGGCAAGAGAAATAAAGACCAAATATAAGAGATATTTTTATGATTCATTAATAGGCCATTTTTTTTAAATTAAAGTAACAGTCCACTAACAGTGCAGTAGAAGTTTATTGGTATTCCTTCAATACCTTTATTTCTATACTTTCAATATCCTTCTCTTGGTGGGGTCATAGACATTAATACTCAACCTTCAGATATTTTAAATAGCATCTCAGTATTCTTCTACAAAACTTCCCTATAAAGTTTTCCAACACTAAGCAGGTTGTACTTGACTGGGGCATTTAAACCAACACACACTATAGCTGAGTTTCAAATAGATCCACTGCCTGGATTCTTGTAAAGTATGAACATTCTTTGGGTTATCCAAGCATAGTGAGCAGAAGAAACAAAAGGATGTTGACATCATAACTTCAAGCCTGGTGGTATTGGTCCAAACTGTCTGAAAATGTTATCAGTAAGACCAATCTAACGAACCATGAAGATATGGAACTGCTTATTCTCAGTCAAAAACAGTGAAGCAAAGGAACTGTAAAGTAGCAAAAGCTTTTAAAAAAACAAATTATAGAAAGGAAAAAGACCTCTGTTTTTTACTTCATTTTAATATTACTTGCAACAAATACCAGACTGTGCCTCATATTAATTCTCAGGTATTAATTGAGCACCTAGTGTTCCTTGCACTGTGCATTGGGGATCCTGTAGTAATAAAAACTCCCTCATCCCACAGGGTGTATAATCCTCTGACAGGAGAGATAAGTGAAAATACATTATGCAGCACATGTGTTAGGAATTGAATCAAGAAATTATTTCATTTAATTATAATCACCTTACAAGATTGTCTTGGTCTGTTTGGACTGTTATTATAAAATACCAAAGACTGGATGGCTTATAAATAACAGAAACTTATTTCTCATGGCTCTGGAAACTGAAAGTCTGAAAATTAGCGTTTCAGTATAGTGGAATTCTGATGAGTACTTTCTTCCAGGTTACACAGGGCAGACTGATTTTCCCTTTCCTCATGATGTCAAAAGCAAAGAGCAGTAAGGTCCCTTTTGTCTCCCATCCCAAGGGGATCCACTATTATGACAATTCTAACCTTAATCACATTTCAGTGACCCTGCCTCCTAATACCAACCTCTTTTGGAAGAGAGAGGGAGTACTATTTTAATATCTGAATTTGGGGAGGGGAAACAAACATTCAATCTACAGCAAATATAGCATCATATTTGCATTTTACAAATGAGCAAAATGAGACAGAGAAAATGAGCCATTTAGTAAAAACATTGTTTAAAATAGTTAAAATTTGGACTTAATTTTATATAACTCTATGGACTATACCATCTTTGTATCATCTTTCTGTTATGTATCTATCATCTTTTCTGTTAATGTTGTTCAAGAATTCCCCTTTGTTTCTGAAGAGAAAATACATAAACAGAATAATAATCATGTGATTAGTAATTGCTACACTAACAGCCTGAAGTATAAATTGTTGTACTTCAGATTTAAAAATTGTATCCAGGAAGGAACTCCTAAGTGGGCTGTTAAAATCAGAAAAGTTTTATTGGAGAGATGATTGAGAAATTCTTATTATTGTCACCTCTTAGAGCTTCCTCATAACTTACACTATCTTCATAATAATTTTTAGATCAAAGACACATGACAGACCTAATATTTCCATTGTTATTTAGATGCTCAAACAATATCAGAACTACTGGTTCTAATTGTACATGAAGAGTTTTGTCAGGTTAAGACAACAATAGCTGTTATTTTTGTGAACTGATTACAATCAGGCACTAACCTAATTACTTAATATTCAGTTATTCGAACAGCCACATGAGGCCAGTATTATTATTAACCCCTTTTCATATATGAGGAAGCTGAAGTTTAAATAAGTAAGGTAACTTGTTTAAGGTCACATAGATAATAAACACAGGAGTTGGGGTGCCAATCTAGACTATACTTTAACTCTTCCATGCTTTACTTACTCCACTATACTGGTTCACATTAAAAATATTGAGCAATTTAACTTATGACATGTATGAGAGGTAAAAATAAGATTTTTTGACTAAAATTATGGATTTATTGCTTTACGATAGGTGCAGCTTTCATGTCCTTTCCATGTATATTTTCTTGCCCCAGAGGCATGAAAAATGTGCTCCCACTGGACATATAAACTATCTTTTTCTTTCATGCAAATAATTTTTCCTAATTTTCTTTCCTCCCCACACCTACCTACCACAGACAAATCGAGGGCTGGAGGTAGATGGAAGTAAGGACAACTTAAATATATTCTACATACTAATGATTGTGATTAGAAAGACTATGGAGTTGAAAATAGTTCAAATCCTTGCTCCCTTTCTGCTATGGGTAAAGAAATCACAAATTTAAAATTGAGACCATAGGCCAGAATAAGGATTACGTTTCTAACACCTTTAGAATTAGCTGTGCTTGTGTGTAAGTTCTGTCATAGGGTCATTTATGTATAATATATGCCACTTTTGGGTCTTGCCTTCAGAGAGAAAGAACATGCATGCCCTGCATCTTCCTTTTTTCCCTTTTCTACTTTCTGGAAAGTGCCTATGGGCCATTTTCACAAGGTTGATCAGAGCAAGCTTAGAGGTGTTTGAGAAATAAACCAACAAAGACTCTGTGATCCTGATCCTGTGGTCTCACACCATAGCTTTCATTTTGACAGCTAAATAGCAGCGAAATCAACTTCTACTTTTTTAAAAATAACTATTAACTGGTTTCTACTACATAAAGCCGACCTCCTGTCCCACCTATTCAAGTACATAGCTTCAGCAATCCTTTCCTCTTCTATTTTCTTTAAAAATCTTTTTATGAGTCTCCTACTTCCTTAACCATCTTTTCTCTGCTGAGCTTTATAGAGAAAGTCCTATTTTCCCTGCTCCATGTCTCCACTCAAGTCAGGATACTATGAATTCATCAAAACTATCCCCATTGGGGTTGCCAATGCCAGCTATATCACTAAATCCAAGAGTCAAGTCATGCTTCCACTTGAGGAGTTTGCTTTTGACTTTTCTTCCTTCTGTGAATAGGACCTTTCACCCATAATATTCGATTTTACCACTCACTCCTGTCTTTTTCCAATGCCACCTTCTTTGTGAAGCATTGATGACCATGCTTATGTGTTGTGGGTAAAGTCTTCAACCCCACCACAAATCCTATTCCACTTCATAGTCTTATTTTCCCCAGAGCATCTATTACTATCTAATGTATAGTTTACTTATTGCTTGACCCAATTCCCGACAAGAAAATAAGAGCAACTATTTCATATGTCAGCTTCACAATTGTGTCCCTAAGCCCTAGAACACTGCCTGCCATATAGCAGATGTTGGAGAGAGCAGATACTTATTGAGAATCTGTTAGCTGCTGTTCATCTTGCTAGGTTTACAATTACAAAGTGAATAAGATAGATGGTACTTTCCTCTTCAAAAATCTTATCTAGATTGGAAGAGAGATATTAATTTACTCCCTTTCTATAAAACATGAAGAATGCTATCAGAGCTGTATAGTTGAACAGACACACACACACACACACACACACACACACACACACACACACACCCAAACCTAAAATTTGGTTCAAGGAAGACAGTGATGTCCAGCCAACAGAGTGATATCAAAAAGTGATGTCCAAATGACAGAAGAAATGAGTTTTGACAATGACATGCTGCAAGAACTTTTTGAAAGTTCAGTATTCACTTAAAATTTATTACTTATGGTTAAAGAATATCCATAAAATAAAAGAGATGAGAGAAGAGTGAGAGTTGCATAGTAATTAAGACTGGTCATTCAAGACACAGCCCAACTTCCCTGGGTCAGTTATTCATTATTGCACCAAGGCAAATTATTTCATTTCTGTGCTTCAGTTTACTAACCTGTGAAATGGAGAAATGGTATCTCAATAGGTGTTTTGCATATTTAATGAGGCTTGAATAAAGAAATTAGCATAGAGTGACAAACAATAAGTTCTCAGTAAATACCGGTTGCTGCTGCTGATTTGTGAAATTAGAGATCATTAATATTCTTGCAGGACATGTTAGGGAACTAGAATCTCCATCTACTTCCAACTGCCTATGAGACATTAAATATTGCTAGTTTAACTATTTCATGATTTTATCATTATTATTACAAGTCAATATTTTCCGTAGAAACATCTCCATAATATTGAATAGAAAATTGATGTTCTAGCTTGTTTGTGGAGAAGTGTGGATGGGGGCAGGGTTGGGAACTGTATGCTCTTAATTAAAATACATGCAGAAAGCATGATCCATTTTATCTACAGACACATATTTTAGGAGTATGTTGGTAATAAAATAGACAACAAAGCACAGTAAATCAAAGGCAATTAAAAGAATACAAAAATATATTCAATCATAAATATTATTACATTTGAACATTTTTTTTGGAAATATACCTATTTTTAATTGGTGACATAATATTGTTTAAATGAATTTCTGGAACAGTGTTCCAGGTGACTTCTCACCTGATAGCCTTTACCTGTTTTAGGAAAAACACAATATAAGCAAATAAGTGCATTTGGGAATCTGAATCATTGCAACAATTACCTTAAATCTCCAGTAAAAGAAAACTATCTTAAAAGGGGTCTTCTTTGAGTGACACGTATCTGCATTTATTAACAAAAAGATAGGCAAAAGGGGTAGTTAGTCTAATTTTTGACTTTTACTGTATGATACAATATGGGGCATTAAGAGCTCAAATCCTGAAGATGTAGAATACCTATTGTAAACTCTTTTCCAGTCACCTAGAAGGCAGTCCTCACTTATTATTAATTAAATGTCAACTGCACAAGTAATCAGCAGTGAAATTGAACGTCTATTTCCAAGAGGGTGAGGAGGGTTATTTTAAGCTTCATTAAATCCTTTGTGCTTTTCTTGTTCATTTGTTGTATTGTCTGCATTTGGCACAAAAGTGTCAACAGGTGTAACAAAGTTTAAATGGATGCATGGTGCCAACAGCTTCTCTAACTCTGGCATGAGAAAGAACCTCCTCTAAGAAGAACTGCTTCCTGAAGCATTTTGTTAGCTGTCATTGGCTGGAGTTCATGTCATAGTACAAAGGGCCAGCCAACTTGTGAGTCGGCACCCGGCCATCTAAACAGATGGGCATGGATTTGGCAGCCAAAAGGCCAAGTATATACAGCAAATATAGGTATCACAGCTTTACTTCCAACTGAGATTTCTGAGAAGTCTGTTTGTCCTGATAGTGTATAAGCTGCTGCGATGGGTTTGATCATTTTTTTGTAAGCCACAAATGACATTATTTATTCTAACAAACATTCCAATACTTATTATTTGATTTATTATTGGGAAGTTATTAAGAAAAGTGAAAGATCAAACTGGGAAAATAAGCATTTTAAAAGAAAAGACTAAGTCTTTTAAAAAATTGAGTTACAGGGCCTTCATGGTGACACAGGGGTTAAATCTCAGTACTATGAAGCTATCTGGGAGCCACTGCAGCATGAGTTTGATCCCCTGCCAGGGAGCTGACCCACACAGTGCAGCAGACCTCTCCTGTCTTGCCCACTGCTCCCCTCAACAGTGTATTTCAGTCACAGTCAATTTGTCTGTTCTGCTCCCCACTCTGTCTCTGGTGAGTCCTCTCACCCCTGATACCTCTGGCCTACACCCCATCTCTTGTATGCATAAATAAATAAATCTTTTAAAAATATTGAGTTCCATACCAATATGTTATTTATTCAGATGAAGAAGGTAAAATGTCTATGAAATTTTTGTAGTGCCCCCTTAGGTCATAACTATTGTAAGATCAAAAGAATGTTGAGGGTTTATTTATGAGAACATAAAACAGAACTCAGTAAATACATTATAGGTAATTAAATATCATAATAAATGAGTATTACCCTTTAAATAAAAATTACAAAGGAAGTGGCCTTGTAAACCTTATTGTTGTTATTTTTTTTCAGTGCTTAATAAGTGCTCAATAAATGCTTGAGGGATGAATATAGTTAATATAATTCTTTGTTATTATGTGACTTTTATGTATCATGTTTCAAATAAATTTACTGCATCATGCTTAAACCATTAGACAAGTGTGAATTTTCTAGAATCTTTGATGACTCAGGATTCTTAAAATACAGTTTAAAAGTACAGATTTTTGAATAAAATCTATGTGGACATAAAATTTTCACTTGGAAATTTTGTCAGCACAAAATGTCAGCATATAATGAAATTATATCACAATATTTCTGTTACAAACTTCTGGAAAAGATCGTCTGGTTCATTCAGCCTGTGTCTAGTATCTCACCCTGATCCAATCAGGTAAGGCAGGGAGGTGCAAGGGCAGACTTGGGTTATCTCATGCACCATCTTAAACCAATTTCTTTAGATTCTAAATTATTTTCAAAGGATGTAAGACTTTAGATGCAAAGGGAGCATCTTCCCCTTCCTATCATTTTTAGTACCTGTTACATTCATTAGTCTCTGAACTAATACACAATTTCTTCATCAGCACTTTTGCTCACTCTTTTTCTGGCCTGGAATTTGTCTAGCTGTGTGATTCAAGTCCACTGATTATTATCAGTGCTTCAAGCCCCAAAACATGTAGTACTTCCCAACTCTCAACTCCTACAGAGCTCATCTTATCTCATGCTTGTCACTTTATCAGGTTATCTCCTGATTTGCTGTTTATAATTTTAATAGTATTCTTTTCTCAGTTAGTCAAGACATAAATTTCTTGAAATCACTATATGTATATTTACATTTATATTCCAGCCATAACTGTAGCAATATTGTATATTGATTGATGTACTGGAAGAAAGAGAGAGAGAGAGAGAAAGAGAGAAGTCTAAAAACACAAATGCTTTTTAGAAGATATTTGAGGGTAATATCAACATATATATTTTTAAAGATTTATTTATTTATGCACACAAGCTGGGGTGTAGGCCAGAGGTGTGGGGTGGTGAGAGGATTCACCAGAGACAGAGCGAGGAGCGAAACAGGCAGATGGACTGAAGTACACTGCTGAGGGGAGGAGCAGTAGAGGCAGGAGAGGTCTGATTGAGCCATGTGGGTTAGCTCCCTGGCCTGGGATCAAACTCGTGCTGCTGTGGCTCTGGAGAGCTTCAAAGCACAGCGTTTAAGCTGTTGCGCCACCAGGAAGGCCCATGTCAGCATATTTAAAAGTTGAATTTTCATTTCATTTTCTTTCATTTTTTAAGATCTTCATAAGAATGAACAGAATTTAAATTCCTCATGAAGAAAGGCTTTACTCTTCACCCCTTATGCTTCATCTAGTTCCATATATATGTTAGCTGTTGATTTACATTTCAACTTCTAACTTACAAATAAGTTAGGTGTTAACTTGTTTTAAATATTCCAATGCTATTATAAACCTAGTATATTTTAATTTGGGGGATTATACTATAAAATATAAAATACAATCAGTTATGCATTTTAAACTGAAATTATTTCCTAATATGTGACTCTTAATAATGGTCAAATTTTAAAATTATGAATACTTAAAATATCACATTTACTTTATCATTTCCATTTCTGTTTGAGATACTTCATTATTTTACAGGGTTAGACTGCACTGCTGACTAATTAAACAAAATATTATTTCAGATATTTTTAATTTGTTTCCCTAACTCCGTTTGTGGAAATTATAACTATTACGAATGTTGCCACTTAAGGACTGGAGAAGACTAGAGATGTGAAGATGTAGACTTCAGGGAATAATGTGTATCAAGTTCCTGTTAAGTTTAATCTCTTCTGCTGGGCTGTAGATTTAGTTCTGTGTCTCATTTGAAGTAACCCTGGAGATTATACGCAACATATAGTCTTCCAGTGTTACAGTCATTCAACAAAGATTTATTGAGCACCTGTTTTTGTCCCATTCCAGGTTTGATCCAGAACAAAATTGTCACATAAGTAGTGGTTGACACTGGCAATCTTTTCAACTTTCTCTTTGTGAAGAATCCCCCACAATTCTCCAGTGTGGCATCCTCAAGGACCTAGTACCACAATACAGCACCTGCACCATGTATATTTTATATCTTATCCCTAGTAAGGTTTTTCAAACACATCTACTCAGAGGAAGAAATTTATTTTTTTATTATGACCTAATGAGTAAATGGGTATCAGAAGTTAACATTTTATGCAACAATACTTCCCCTTAAAACTGCAATCAAGGGCCTCCCTGGTGGCGCAGTGGTTGAGTGCTGCGCTGTGGAGCTGTTGGCAGCGGCGACGCGAGTTCGATGCCCAGCCAGGGAGATTCCCACATGGCGTGGCAGACCTCTCCTGCCTCGCTCGCTGCTCCCCTCAGCAGTGTATTTCCATCCATCTGCCTGTTCTGCTCCCCGCTCTGTCTCTGGTGAACCCTCTCGCCGCCCCACGCCTCTGGCCTGTACCCCAGGTTGTATGTATAAATAAAAAATAAATCTTTAAAAAAAAACTGCAATCAAAATCATAGTTAATATTTAACATTTTGTTAACAATGAAATGCAATATTGTATTGTTTCATTGTCTTAAACTACCAACCAGAACTTGCTAAATTTACCTCAAGACTACTACAGGGTCACATACAGAGTTGACTTTACTGAAGGGTGTTTTGGTATGAAAGTAGGTGTTATGCACACCTCAGATTAAGAAAAGCAGGGGTTTGCTGCTCCATAATAACCACCCACATTTACCTGGCAGTTCTACTTTGTTACAAGGAGAGCTTCTGCGTATTACAGAGTTTGGGCAAAAGTGAAGGGCCAGCTGAGGGAAGCTTACACCCTTAAGGAGTCCTCTAATTTTCTTTTTATCACTTAGACTCCACAGGATTCTCGGGGAAGGCTTCACTGAGCAATTAAACACAAAGAAATTCATCTGTATATCTAAATTTGGAAAAGTGATGAATATGCAATTTTGCCTCCAGATACACCTCTAGTCTCCTCCTCCTTCTAGCTAAATGAGTGTAGGCTTATTGAGTGACTCCCACAGTGTTTTCAAGTTAAGTTTAAGTAGGTATCATGACACAAAAGTTATTTTTTCCATTCTCAAGAAGGTTGTATAACAACTAATGTGATCAGACACCTTACTGAGCAATGAATATGGAAATTAGGTAATCCAACTACGGTAGATGGTTAACATGAACTCCAAGAATTGAAATAAATAAAACGGATGCATGTGGACAACTTTGTGTGTCTATGAGCGAGACCATGGTAAAAATTGTTGCAGGGAACACCTTTTCTTTAATCTAATAGTTCTTTAAGCAATTGTTGTTTTCACCTTTTATGATTGAATAACACGATGAACCACTTCTAACATAATGCCATGAGAAGTGCCCAGACTTGATGAACGATATTTCTGCATGTTACTTAGAATCTTTAAGTAGTTATATTCTTAAATTGGGAGACTAGTTTTGCAGAAAAGTCTTTTAAAAGCTAGGGAATAAAATAGGGGATGTGTCAAAGTATTCCATGCTCTATGGCTAGTTTCTTTCAATTTTAAGTCCACTGAAGCAATAAGCCAGAGTTAACCATGCAGAAAGTGAACAGCATATATTGTCCTGCTATGGGTACTTTCTCTTGTCCTCTGCTATCCTTTAAAGTTATAGACTCTTGATCTCTTCTTATTTTTAACTTGTAGATTTGATCACCTCTGATTATGGTGAGGTGAAGGCAAATACAGCTGAGTCAATGGATAGCATATTGTCTTTTTCATTACATAGTAACTTTCTTAAGGAGAAGGATTAAATTCTCTATTTCTTTCACAGTGATCTTTAGATCCTTGTATTCTGTTCATAAGCATAATCAATAATGTTTATGTGTTGACCAGCTGCTCACAAATGTAATATTTTACAATTTCTTCCTAGTGTAAGGATTTCAGAGGGTCAAAGCTGAATTAACCCTCGTAGGAATGCATTCTAATAAACCCAGACTTGCATTTCTGTTCAAGTTAGATTCTCAGGAGTGGAAGGAAGGGAGGCCTGTGAATCATTATGCAAGACAACCAGTTAAAGCTACTGTACTGGGATATCAAATATTTCAGTTCAGATCTCTATCTAGTTGACAAGTATATATGCAGAAAACCTAGATCAAATGATAAACTGCATTTAGGAACAGGTTCAGAATTAGTTTCAGAGTGGCAGAAGGTATGGTACAGAAATGCTCTGAGCAGTCTAAGTACATGAGTAAAGAATTAAACAATACTTAGGCACACACGCACACACACAGAGGTTGAGAAAGAGAAGAGAAAGATTAATAAAATAGTTTTTTAAAAAATGGTCATCTATAAGCTATTAGGGACATACTAATAACCACCTTCTGTGTCATATCATCTAAGCTCAATATCTTATTTCTCAAGGAACAAAAGCAAAACATACACACTGTGTGTGTGTAGTGTTTCTAACATATTTGACTCCTAATAAATATAAAAATTGTTGAATAAAAAGCTGAGAGACATTCTTGGGCATCCTGTTAATAATTAGGCTTAAATAATATATCCTTTAAAATCTATCTTTTGGTGAGTCTGTAGCTCCAGGAAAGATAGCCATACTAAATTTCAAAAGTGAGAAAGATTTTTTCAGTTTTTTCTCATTTTTTTCAAAAGTGAGAAAGATTTTTTACCTGAAAATACAATTATATTTAAAATATTTCATACTTATTTTTACCCAATCCTCCCAGCATCCTCCTTCAGTTATGCTTTATGAACCTAGACATGGGAAGAGGAAAAGACTTCTTCCCAAGTGAGAAGTCATCCTAGATAAAGCCTGGGAGACTTTGTTTAAGTGACGTCACTGGGTAAAGGACTGCTCATTCCTTTAACCAAAAAAGGGAGAAATATTGTTTTCAGTTTATTTGGAAAAACAACAACAAAAATAAATAGCAACAATAATATGAATATGATGCTGATCTTCTTTATATTGATTCTATATATCCATGACTCAAGCCTGGAATTTGTTCATTTTACCCATTTCTCATCTGTAGTGACAGCACATGATTAAAGTCTTTTATTTTACCTTTAAAATGAATGTCTAGGGCCTCCCCGGTGGTGCAAGAGGTTAAGCACAGTGCTGTGGAGCTATCGGCAGCTGCTGCGTGAGTTGGATGCCTGGCTGGGGAGATCCCCACATGGTGCAGCAGACCTTTCCTGCTGTGCCCGCTGCTACCCTCAGTGGTATATTTTGGTGGATCTGCCTCTTCTTCTCCCTACTTTGTCTCTGGTGAACCCTCTCATCGCCCCACACCTTTGACTTGCACCCAGCTTGTATGCATAAATAAATAAATCTTTTAAAAAAAAGAATGTCTAATCTATACTTTCTGTCTCTGTTGCAGCCATTTCTCCTTTGCCAAGCCATCACTGCTTCTTATTTGAAGTGTTATCTAAAATATGTCTTTTTACTTTTACTTTTTTCTCTTTAATTCATTATTGATATAACGGCCAGTGTGGTCTTTAAGAAACTCTGTTAAATTGTACCCCACTCTTGGTTTCTCTTGCATTTGAAAGCAAGAAAATTATAATACTTCACATATCTTAATAAAACTTTTCATGATCTGGTTCCTATTGTCCAAATTCATCTCTCTCCACCTGTCATCCGCCTTCAGCCATCCCATGATTTTCTGTTCACTGAAGCTGCCAAGTACTTAGTTCTTGCTTAGGCTGGGCTAAACTGTTATCATTTTCTCCTCATCTCTTAACTCCCTCTTTGACAGAATTGCAACTTAATTTTTACCTTCTCAGAGAAATTTCCTAAGTAAGCCAATCTGAATGAAATTTTCCTCATTATTCTCTCCCAATGGATTTATTATTTTCTTCCTTCCACTTATCAGAATTTGCAATCACATTATTTTGTTTGTTTGCCTGCCTTATCAAACTGTGAACTGCAAAAGGGCAAAGACTCCTTGTTCCAGTGTTGTATCTGAAACCTACTAGATACTGATGCAATATCTGTTAAATGAATCAGTCATCATAGTAATGAGCAACTTAATTAATTCAGTAAGTCATAATCATAAATTAAGGCATATGATCGAGATATAAATTTTTAAGTCTTTTCACTTAATTGGAAAAGGACCATAAGCACTTTTATAGGGTAGCTCAGATTATTCTCTTTCTAAGTACTAAAGAATACCTTGTGGCACACTTATTAATCCTCAAATGATATTTTTGTCTTCCAAATAAAATTCTTATTTATCTTTCAAAATGTTATATCTCACTGATCTACAATAATCAGCTATCTTTACGTTACCATCATTGCATGAAGATTTTTTTACACTACTGTTGGAAGAAAATCTTTAAGGAGAATGTAAAAGACCATTCGTGAGAAATATAAACAGGTAACTTCCAATATGTGAATATTAAATACTTATTCCTTTAGCCTCAGCAGATCAGAAGTCTAAGAACAATCCAATTTAACTATTTCATATTCATTTTACTTAGCATAAATCTGAGTGGAATCTGAAAGAAACAAGGTTTGGGCAACTTATTTATGTCCTGACTAATCAGAGATGCCTGTATAAGAGGTTAAATTTCCTTCAGACTGATAGAATGATTCCTAAACCAGCATCTTTCCAATCCATGTAACTGGAATCACTTAATAGCCAACTGGCAAGTTAAGTTCCATCTCTGGTTCTTGGAACAACCTTCTTCCCAGGGAGAGGAAATTTATGTTCTTTAGTCTGATGGCACAGGAGTGGGCCAACAGCAGCCAAAATGAGTTAGACCACCATTGATACTGGATTTACTTCTTGGATTTCTATCTTCATCATTATGACCAAATCTCCTGAATCCAAATCCTTCCTCAGGGATTTGGGAATTGCTTTCTACCTTGGGTTCTTGGACCTTTTTCCTGACACATAGAATTTCAGGGCTTAGGCTTTGGGGATAACCAGATGTGAGTGTGAATTCAAAGTGCATAAACTGTAGGTTTTTTACATAAATTATGTAGCCTCTCTAAAGCTTAATTTTCTCATCTGTATAGAGAACAGGAGTTTCCTCGTAGGAATCTTGTGGGAATTAATTGCAATTAGGATTACAGCATGCTTTGGACTGCTTTGAAAGTAGTGCAACTTCTATCCCTATAATAATCAAGCAGTGTCTAACGGCTCACCTCTATGTCATCCTTAGATTGAGGAGACCATTCCTTTGTCAGGAAGTAGAACTCTTTTCCCCAATACCCATCTTCTTTCTTCTACCTCCCTGCTCCCACACACTATTTTCTAGGAGAGTTAATGGGGTCTATCATTGCAAAATTTCTCATGTCCAAATCTTAAGAGCTATTCTTTCCATGTTTTGTTGATTTCCCATTGATTAACAATAGTATGATATGACAAAAAAATATAGGATACTAGTTCGATTCTCACAGATGTGAGATAATATCTCATGTGATTTTGATTTAGATCTCTCTAAAATAAGTGAGAGTTGAGCATTTTTTCATGGCCTTGGTATATCTCCTGTGGAGAAGGGTCTATTCAAGTCTTTAGTCCATTTTTTGATTAGGCTGCTTGTATTTTTGTTGCTATTTTTAAATAAATTTTGGATATTAACCCTTTATCAGATGTCCTCAGGTAAATGATGTTCAAATATTTTCTCACAGTAGGTAGGTTGATTTTTTGTTTTGGGGGTGGGTCCTTTTGCTGTACAAAAGCTTTTAAATTTAATGTAGTTCCATTCATCTATCTTTCTGTTGTTTCCTTAGAGTTGAGTCTCCAAAGACACCTATGCTTTCTCCTATGCATTTTATAGTTTCAGGTCTTATATTCAAATGTTTAGTACATTTTTCATGTAAGGTGTTAAATAGTGATCTAGTTCTTTTTGTTTTGTATGTGACGGCCTGGGTTTCCCAGCACCGTTTGTTGAAGAGATTTTTCCTTTTTCAAGTGTTATTCTTGACTTCTGTATTTCCTTTACTCTTTACACATAATTCATCAAGTCCTTTAGACGCTATCTCAAAGCCTTTCTTGAACTACACTACTTCTCATGGTTTTTACTTTTAACCACCCACATTCAAGTTGTTATCATCTCTTATCTGAACTATGAAGTAGCTTTCTGATCTCCTTTTCGACTCATTTCCCTAAGACCACATTTCCAGATAGCAACAAATAGATATTTCAAATATATAAACACGACTTTAGCACTTGTTTGCTTGCAACTATGAAAAGAGTTTTGATATTATGTTAGACTGAAATCTGATCTTTTTTCCATAATCTTCAAGGTGCTCCTAATATGACCTCCAGCTAACTCTTTGTTCTCTTTTCATCCACTTGCTCAATTTTCTCACCATCTCTTTTCCTCAGATATACCAATCATATGTTATAACCTAAGAGCCTTTGCACTTGTGGTTCTCTATGTCTCGAACACACTTTTCCTAGGGTCTTGATTGGATAATTCATTTTCATTTTGCTGCCACAAAATTAGCTCTAAGGAGCTGTCTTCCCTAATAGCTTTCTTTTGTGTTAAATATTTATTTTTATTTGTGCATACAAGAACTGGGCTGTAGGCCAGAGGTGTGTGGGGCAGGGGTGAGAGGACTCAGCAGAGACACAGTGGGGAGCAGAACAGGTGGATCTACTGAAATACACTGCTGAGGGGAGCAGTGGGGGTAGACAGGAGAGGTCTGCTGTGCCATGTGGGTTAGTTCTCTGGCCGGGGATCAAACCCATGCTGCAGTGGCTGATGATAGCTTGACAGGGCTGAGACTTTAACCCCTGTACCACAAGGGAGGTCCCCTAATATCTTTCTTAAAGAAAGAATCCCCTTCTACAACCCACTCATTTTCTATCCCAAACCCATGATCTGTTTTCTACACAGCACTGTCACCATCTGAAATAACTTTTTTTTTGCCATCCTTCCTAAGCATATGGCTTATCCTTAATATATATTTGATAGTCCTTACTCAATGAATAAGATTTGTGAGTATGTATTTCCTTACGCTGCTAATTGCTGCTAGAAAAATGTGAAAAAAGAAAACATAAAAAGAAGAGTTCATTCTATAAGACTTGTGCTACCTTTTCAACAATTATAACAAAAAAGAAAAAAAAAAGGACAGGTCCTATAGATCTGACCTTTTTGAGGGGCACATACAACTTAAAGGGCATACTTCATTTTGCCTCCACCACATTTGCATTCTTAATAAAAGAAGAATTGGCAATAAGAGCAGCACTTTAAAAACAAAAGACAAGAATGGCTCCTTTGACATTTATTTCTTTATTTTTAGAATTGTTGAGTAGCTCTTTCCTTCAGATAGCAAATTCTTCAAGTGGATTTTAAAAATAAAAATAGATGTTATTAGTAAATACAATCATGAATTTTCTTCTAGCCTTCAGTCTCTTTTTAAGGATTATATTAAAAATAATTACTTTATATATTAAATGCAGGAAGATTGTTTAGTCATCATAGTTTAAGTACATTTTCCCCTAAAGTTAGTAAACAATTCACATAATTGTTTTACGTTGCTGCAATTAAATATTTTGGTATTTATCATAGAGAATGAAGATACTATTGAACAGTAGAGGAAATAGGTGAACAGTAGTACATAATTAAATTTCACCAAAAAAAGAAAAAAAAAACTGCCTCCTAGATTCTGAAACATTTGTTTTTGAATAGCTGAGGAATTAGGACATTAGTGATCAGAAACAAAACTAAAGTGCATGTAAATACAACCCCTAAGCTTTGTAAATATTTTGTTTTGGTAAGCAAAATACAACAGAAAATTGACACTAACTAATCAATGCAAACTATATGGACTTTGAGGCTTGTTTTAGAATATTTGATTTTTTCAAAAGCAAATTTTATAATATTTTTTGCCTATGTTTCTGTCTTTGTGTGCAAAAAAACTGGCAATAATAGAATACAAATAATTTTACTACCTGTTTGGAAGATAGTATATTTCACATGCTTTTCCTTGAAATAACAAAGCAACAGTTTTGATTTATAGAACAAAACTTAAAAAAAGAAAAAAGGGATGTGGATGATAGATTCACTTTTATTAATGACTTTAAAGAAATTCTACATATGAGTGATAGACTACATACAGTAATTTGCTTTGTGACCTTAAAAAGTTCATTTCAACTTTCTATGACACAAATTTCTCATTTGTGAAATGAGAACAGTACCACCTCTCTTGCCTGCTTCACAGGGAGACTATGACAACACCCGAGATAATAGCACTGCATCACTTACACTTTATTAGAGAAAAGCACTAATATAATTACAATTGTTTATTGCTTCTTAGAGAAAGTTAATTACAATGAGGGCAAAACCAAATTTTACCCAAGTTATGTTTAATTGTATCTAGGGTAGGAGCAAAAAAAAAAAAAAATAAAAAAAAAATAAAAATGGGGGCAAAAAGCACTAAAATTCCTGTCAAAGTGAGGATAAAATAAATGAGAAACATTCAGCGAGGGTGGGGAGGAAAAGGGTTCAAAACAGGGGAGTAAAGAGCACAATTCTGAATTGGTGAATTGGTGAATTGGTGATGGGAAACCTACGGGAATACACAATAATGTAAAATATATAAATAAAAAAATAAATAAAAGAAGTTATCAAATTTAAGAAGTTAAAATGTTTTCTTCCTAAGGGTAAAAGGGTAAAATGAGAAAGGTAAAGATAAGAAAAGGCATTTTTGTAACTTTTATCTGAATATGGATGATGATGAAAATTTGAAAATTTGCAAGAATGAAAAGTTTTAATAAGGTTTCTAGTTCACTTTTTAGAGACAAGCATCTCTTGGTTATATGTTTGTGGCTTATCCACTTTCTGAACTATCTAGGTTAAATCTGCACCCCTGGGCAGACTTCTCTCTTGTCTATGTGTTTCTGGGTCAAGTCCCTCTTTTTGTGCCCTCTCCCTGAGGCAGTTTTTATGTCAAGGAATGCAAACCAATTTTCATATTAGCCTAAGGTAAACATAATTAGAAGGGTAAATTTTCTGTCAAAAGTGGGGGAAATCATACAATGCATTTCCAACTCTAATGTAATTTTTGTAAAGAAAATATATCTCATATACACTTCTCCAAAATAGCACATCAAAGAAGCCCAGAGCTAGATATCATCCATAAATGTCTACCATTTGTTTACTGAAAATAATTTTGAAAATATTTTTTAAGTCATTAATCCTATACTTCTTGCAAAATATTCAACAAATACCTTCCCAATTTACTAAGGATTTATACTACTATAGACAAAGATATAGAACTCCATAAATATTTAATCTATAAAATGAATTCCAGGTAATTGATTGGTCAGAACATAAAATAAAAAAAATATTTAGGGAAATGTAAATAGGAACAATAATTTTCACTTACTGGTGGGACTATATAATTAATATTAATAGAAAATTGACTGTTGAGAGTATATGTATGAGCTACTTAGGACAGGTCCTTCTTTGCCTTTTTCTTTTTTATTTGCCTTTTTTATGATCCTATTTCTCCAGAAAAATAGAGGAAATTCTCAGTAAATCATTGTAGAATGATGGATAGTATAAGGTAAGGAAACTAAGGTAAGCCTGAAATCATTATCAAAATAATAACAACAATAATAATAATTATTATTACAGGACTGACAGAAAAGATGTAAGAGTAATGAAAACAATTTTCACTTAACTTTTAAAAAAGATTTATTTTTGAGCCCTATAAATTTTCAGATCATTGTGATTTTCATGGTTATTTTCTAATTGTGATATTTTCTAGTGTTTCCTACCTGTTGTGTCCCTCTATAAGTCACATACTACCATATGTTTTTAGTACAGAGGGTTCAACTTTGAGAGAGAGAAATGAATTTCTAATTAATATCTCATGGGTCAACAGTCCAATTGGGCCCTTATACGTACCCTGCCAAACAAGAGCAGTTTTAAGTTGTAACCTCCGAGCTCTCCTTTACCTAATACCCTGATATGCCAGAGGATGCCAGACTCACAGGTCAGGAGAAGATGGGAATTCGAAAGGAGGGAACACTCTCTAGGCAGGAATGGATAAAAGCTATACATTTTAAATCATTTCCATTCCACATTCATACCTTCACACGTAGGTGTTTTGTTTTCCTTGTAAGTGGGTTCTAAACATGAACCCCATGCATGCCATTGATTAATCTGAAAACATATCTGCTATAAGGTTGACTTGTTTCTCTTTCCCCAAGCTGGAACTATTCTCATCTTATTTCCTTTTCTGACTTATTGGTGCAGAGCTTTCTAAAGTAACCGGAAAAGAATGCCAATACTAAAGAACAATTTAATGTTCTGCTGTTGGAGCTCACAATCCACCTGTTTTCTGAGATAGACAAACTTGAGTGGTTTAGAAAGAGTTTGGCCTAGTGTTCTTTTTAATGAACAGTTTTGATTTTGGAAAAAAAAAAAAGGGAAAACTACCTGTTTTAAGAGAAGGACTCAGCTGTTTCAGTGACTTCAAGCAGCAAAGCTGGGGTCTGCAGTTTCTAATAATACCACACAGCTTTCTAAGAAAAGCCGCTCCTTGTGAAACAGCACAGAGCTCTAGATCCTATCTCCGAGTGCTTCTTTGGGGGGTAGAGAATAAAGTGAATAAAGAAATTGGGGAGGGGCACAGGGAAACAAATGATAATCACAAAAATAACTGCAACCAAAACAAAAAAACTCCACATGTGCGAATTCAGTACTGGACCTTTTGACCTTAGTCCTCTTGTATGAAAGGATCAGCAATTTTAATGGGGCTTTTATGGTTATTAGACATGGAAATGGAACCAACTACACAGTGAATTGAGGAAATAAGTCACATATTTCTGTGATCTTTGAAGACAAGAAAAGTTTGTCAACAGGCTGATCTTGCCCATCTATGATTATTAATGGCTTTCAAGGTTTCAGTGCTTGGCAATATATTGTTCCCAACATTTCTTATTATTCTGTCTCTGTTTATATCTCCCTGGTAGATACATACTCCACTGTAAATGAGGAGTTCTTCCTAAGAGACAGCTGTAAAGGTTTCTATTTATGCACACAGGACTTGGAATAAGACATATCCTAACCTTTAATTATGAATTACTACCTACGTTTCAAGGAGTGTGAAAGGAGGTGGAAAAGCAATGAGAAAATAATGCAGAATTTTTTAAGATGACAAAATCTTGAGGCTGATTTAACAGGGGTTCTTTGACTTGAAAAATCATATGCTGAAAGCTTTTGTAAAAAAAAAAATTGTGCAGGTCATATTGCCAAGGATAAACAATCATTCTTAAGTCCTTGTTTCAGGCCACAGAGAAACTTAATCCCTGAGGTGCTCCTGTCTGTCCATGCATGCATGTGAAGCTCGCCATTCCTCTAGTCCCCACGCTTGCTCTCAAGTACAGAGCTCCTGACTGCAAGGCATTTGATTTCTGGTAATTAATCAGCTCATCATACACGCTGTGTTTCTCCCCCAGGCCCAGCTCAAGTGAGTGATCCAAATCTGGCTTCAGGAAAAAAAGAAAGCATTTATGCTCTGAGTGCACAGAATGAAACACTGATAAACAGTTCTTGGTACAACATTGAATTCAGATGGCATTATTTCCCTTTTCAAGCCATAAGTCGTCTTAAAAAAATACACATAGCAAAATACCAAAACCAAAACAAAAGCCAAACAAAAACATATTGGCTGCCCTTTAAACAGAAAACATTTTGTCCTAATAAAAAGCGTTATCAAGATTTGCTGGTGTCTGTGAGGCTGGTGCCGGAGACTTTCAAAGTGTTTGCCTAGAATGTTAATGTTCATTTTTTAAACACCTTTTTGTTTGACTCTTTACCCACAGTGCTTTATCTCAGAATTTCTTGTTTGGCTTGTCTCTATAATAACCCAGTTACTACTAATTTTATCTGTTGCAAACAATCTGAACTTATACTAGTCATTCTTCATGCCTACAGATTTGGCAACTTTCATTCTTTTCAATTACTTAACTTGCCTGCCTCAACAACCATTTGTGAAGTCAGGTTTTGTTATTAGAGCTGAGAATACCCTCGTATATTTGTCTTGCAGGTAATTTTGAGCCCTCTTGTTTCTATAAATAATGTAGTCCTATAATGGGCTCCCTTTTCTTGCCAATTATTCTGCTCAAAACTGAGATTAATCAATCAATCAGTTGTCAAAAGCATTTCTGAATCAGCTGTATTTGATTTATAGAAGCAATGTAGAACATTAAGCAATGAGAAACATGGCATATCAAAACTATAATAAACTTTAATGATTTTGAAGACAGCATGAATTTCAAATAATGCCAACCCACATACTTTTCTCCAGGTCTGATAATACTCATTGCTATGTTGTAATAATCTTAAAAAATTATTTCTTCTACACCTGTGGCTTACAGTCTTCTACAGTGATAGATTTCATCAGAGGTTCTCAAGATTTTGTTTCCCAAGAGACATTTGATGATTCTAGAGACATTTTTGATAGTCACACCTGGGGAGGGGAGATACTGCTGGCATCTAGTGAGCAGAGGTTAGCGATGCTCTGAACGCCCTCCATTGCCTGGGACAACTGAAGAGAATTATGCTGAGGTTGAGAAATGCTGGGTTGTGTGTGTGTGTGTGTGTGTGTGTGTGTGTGTGTACACACAGGGATATAGAAAGTGAACACATCCTAAACATAAATTTCACCTAATTTCTTAAATAATGTATGTAAATAACAGCAACATCAAGAAAACATGATGATCCAGACCCTTCAAGCTCTCTTTCAGCTACTATCCAACCCCCCCAACCCAGAGTAATAATCCTCCTGATGTCTAAGAACACTTAAATAGAATCATAAAGCGATATATAGATGATATATATTTATATATCACACACACGCACACACACACACACACAGACACACACACACACAAAACATAAACTACATAGACATTCTCCCTTTCTATTTGAATCCTAAAGATGATGAATCCCACAAATCCTAACTCAGGGAAACTTGCAGACCTTTGAATCTAAAAAGCATTTATTGACGGCTCTTACCATAACTTAAGCATTGGATGAGAAGGTAGTAATTTCTGGGGGAGATCTGTTTACACGGATTTACTTATCTCAGTCCATCCATGTCTTTCCTGTTGTCAGGTGATGGAAATTCATCTGATCTCTGTTCGTTCAAAAAGCTTTACCATGAAGGGAAAAGGAGGCCTGATTCATAGAAAGAAGAAGACAAAAGCTGGTCAATAAAATAAAATTAAGAACTGTTTTCTGAGCTTTGTTTGTTTTACTTCTAATAAACTCACACACAAAGAGAGAGCCCATGAAGCCACCAGTAAATAGTGCACACTCTTAGATAAATGGGAAAAAGTGCCTTATATGTCATGTCTTTTACCCTTGTGCTGTTTCTAGTTTTTCCTGCTGCTTAATTCTAAGCATACCATCCTCACAAGTGAAATAAACCACACTGGGCTAGAGCTTAAGTCAAATATCAAAATCACTGCATGCTGACCGTGAAAACTCACTCATGCTGAACATTTGTGTGTTATCGGGATCAAAGGAGACTACGATATTTATCAAAAAATTTAGCCCAACATGGTTTAGCCTTCATTAACCTGGTATGTATTTGAAGAATTCAGTAGAGTTAATGCAGGCCAAGCCTGAACTGACTATTTTTTTTTTAATTAAGAATACACTTATCCTCTTGAAGAGATAGGTATCAGTTTTAAAATATTGAGAAAGAGCAGAATAACATAAGGTTCACACATGCTGTTTGGTTGTCTAAATGCAATGCCGTCTCTGCAGGACTGAATTATGCTTTGTACATGAAGAGCCACGAGAACAAATTTGTCTTTTATATAATGCTTCTAATACTCAATTTAGGTGTTATGGAAAATCACACAGTCTAGACAACACAATTTTTCTACTTTAATTCCAAATTTAAGTGAGGACAAGTTTAGTCTCAAGGCAAAATCATGGACTGCTGAGGACATCAGTGTGAGCAGAGACCTGCCAACAAATTTTACTTACAAATCCATTTCCCATAGGAAAGTCTAGATGTTGGGATGATCTCTCCTCAGTCAGAGACAAAGGCAAGTTGCATCTTGCTGCACATAAAGTGGTTATGTTCATCACTTTATTTAAAAAACGTAATATTATTATCATCACTGTTTGTGTTTAATGCCACTTACTATTTCAATGTACTTCATAGTTGGAAATTGTATTTGTTGGGGATAGTGCTATTGGGGGCTGAGTGTTAGGGGACAGGTGGAGTAAGATATATATGTACATACATATATATTTATAATTTACATCAAAATGGTAAAGAAATGTTCCAGGTGCTCCTGGTAAAAGGGAAATATCAGAGAAAGTTAGCCATAGGCGGAGAGAGAAACACAGAATCTAGAATCTGTCTTAGCCTAGACACCCCATATTGCTTTGACAAGGTCACTTTATGGGTGGCGAGCCTTCAAGGAAGTGTTCCCATAAGTCAGGATGCGATATTTCTTCTTGCAAATAAATTAAGTATAATTTCAGGTGAGAACAATAACTAAGTTTCTCCACCATGCCTGCATGCATTGGCCTTACTCATTAGATCCTGGCAGCGAGATGTCCTTCTGACAGTGAAGGGTCCTTGCCCGGTCAAGGGTTAATGTTTGAAACAAAGAACATTTAATCCCTTCCCCTATTTCCCTTCCTTGCCTCGAAAAATCAGCGTATAGTTCCTTAGATTATTTCCTCCAGAGATTAGCATAAAGATGTTTCTTTTATTATGGTCTTGGTTTCAGACAATAGGTATGGAGACAGCAGCCTCCACCCTAGGCCTAGGGCAAAGGTTGAAGATTATGTCCTGTACCTTGCTGGAATCTACATCAGACAAGAGACATTCTTCCAAAGTTCCTTGATTCCCCTCAAAGTATGTAATTGATTATGCATCTGAATATCTGTAATCACCCTGTCATTGTCTGTAGTTTTTTCTTTATAGTTATGCTTTAAAAACCCTGTTCTCAAGAAATAAAGTGGAATGGCCTGATCACACTCTCTGGTGTGTGCTGTCTCTCACTCCCCACCCCCTTTCCCCCACGGAACTCACCGCCACCGCCCCCTGGGAACCCAACTGCTGTCGGAGCCGGCCTCCGACAAGAATCTTAAGAATTTAAAAATTTTTCCTGAAAAATATTTATCCTACCACCTGTTTTATAAGTCTAAATATGCCACTGCATTTAAGATAGAGATAAAACATTAGAAAAATTCTGAGATGGTATACTTAGAAAAAATTATTTGCTTTATTAAACTTTTGTAAACTATGGTCATTTACGTACAACAAAAATAGACTTGCCATTTTCCTCAACTAGTTATAATTCTGTGTTACATTACTTTCAAGATCAGTTTTCTCCTCTACACATCTAGAAAGATTTTTTGGTAAGAATTGCCCATGCATAGGGCCTCCCAGGTGGTGCAGCAGTTGAGCGCTGTGCTGTGGAGCTGTCGGCGGCGGAGACGTGAGTTCGATGCCCCGCCGGGGAGAATCCCACATGGTACAGCAGACCTATCCTGCCTCACCCGCTGCTCTCCTCAGCAGTGTATTTCTGATCTGCCTATTCTGCTCCCCACTCTGTCTCTGGTGAACCCTCTCGCCGCCCCATGTCTCTGGCCTGTACCCCAGCTTGTATGTATAAATAAATAAATCTTAAAAAAAAAAAAGAATTGCCCATGCATAATAAGTATATAATACTATAATTATTTGTAAATATCACTTAATTTCTGTAACTATAGAATCAATGATCAAGTCACAACTTTAAAGTCATACAAATCACCCCTGGGTTTTTCTATTAGCGCAAGGCATTCTTGGAAAACTGAGGTGTACATAGTTGCAAACATTCACAGGAATTTATTAGTGAGAAAGTTTCTCATTCATATTTAAACGATGTCTAAATGGGGCCCGGGGATCCCCTGCTTCAAATTCGTTGGGAATCAGGGAATATTTTGTCAAAAGTAGATTCCCATTTCCCACTGTAGTTCTATTAAGTCAGCATATCTGAGGATTGTGTGCAACAAAATGTATTTTAATACATTTGTGAGCAATTATTAAAGTTTGACATTCATTGTTATAAAAATGCTGATATGCTTGCATCATTTTAGAGACTACAATTTTTTGTAGCTTTATAATTTTTAAATATTTACTGGAGCTAACATTAATTTACATCTCTATATATAATTCAGAGGAATAGAGGCATACCACCTGAGATGGTATTACCACACCCCACATTCACCAGGGCACTGATATCCCAAATTACCCAAGAAAAGAGAAGCATTAAAAAAATCTATTTGGAAGAGATTCAAAGAGAAACACATAGCTTTGGTATAGAAAATACCCAAAGATGAAATCATCTCAGAAGTAAAATTTTGCTTCTTTTTAATATTGTTGAACTTTTAATCTTACTGTAAAAATAGACCTACGGCTCCTGGTCAAAGAGAGGCCAACCATGCTCCAACCCAGTGCCAGCCTTGGCGAGAGGCAGGTTTGGAGACACAGGTCAGGTTTAAACCTGGCCAACACCACTTAGCTACAACAGAGTTTGCCTGCCCAGTTCCTGCACAAGACAGCACAGTGCAGGTTGGATGAGCTATTAGGGTTTCAGTTTTGAATCTTGGGCTGCCTTTGAAATCAGATTAATTCGGTTCAAGCTTGTGCCAGCACCAAACAAGTATTGGAAACAACTGGTTTGGAAAATGGGCCAATCAGGTTTGAAAGGTGGGTACCTTGAATGAGGATATAAGCCAAGGATTCGCTCTACTGAAGAGGCTTCAGAGGACTACAGAGTGACTTGGGTTGAGGTTTCAGAGCAGCTTCAGAAGAGACTGGGCTTGAGGAAAGAGAGTCTCATCTGGAATCCTTCCTGAGAAGACCTTCAGCACAGAACTTCGGAGTCCTCCACAGAACTACGAGTCCTTTGAGATCTTTTCCTACCTTTGAGTCCTGTGTTTCAGCTGCATTCATCGGGAGTGCTGCTGGCCTATATCCAACATCTTGAGCTGTCACACTGGTGCCTGGTTCTCTGGTACTGCCTTTAAGAGCTCTCTGGTCCAGCACCTGGAACTGACCAGCCTTGGCCTTCAGATTGTTGCCATGATGCTGCAGTGCTGCCTCAGGCGCTCAGGTGCTCCTGGTAGCAGGGAGATGTTCTGAATAGCCCTAGCTGCTGCAGGTTAGTTGGATCCTGGTTCATTGCTTACCAGTGTGCGGCCAGCTCCAGCCTTTCGTTAGAGGGACAATGCCATCTTGTACAAGCAGCTTTTGGTTTGGACTACTGGACACTGTGGACACTATCTGGGGTAGGACAACCGGCCATTTGTGTATTTAGGAACTCCTTATTTCGGTCACCCCATTGTAAATAAACCCTGTTGTTGCACCCTCTTGCTATTGAGCACATGGGTGAGGACTCACCATTTATGATCTCTCTTCCTGCTTTGTGCAGTTTCATCACCACATAAAAAGGATTTTAAAAAGAGTTCTTTTAGCCATATGACTTGATGGACATAACCATAAATTAAGCTAACTTTGAAGGACCGTCATGATGTAAGAGGAAGAATGAGGAGCAAGCTCCATGCCAGTGGGTGGTGCTCATAGCCAACCAATAGTTGAAGATGGAACTTTCTATACTCCATCCCCTGTCTTGGGGTAGATCTGAAAAAGAGGAAGAAATGGGGTTTTTGGCAGTTAAGCTGCTCAGACTCTGGTAATCAGATGGCTGGCGCTTTGGCAGCTACACGGCTGGGGCCTCTGTGGTTAAACCACTGTTGAGGAGGGGTGGCTGGAGAAGCACCTGTTTGTCCACGTGCACATTCAACTTGGACCTTGATCTCTGCTTAGTGGATGCTACCTGATATAAGACAGACCACATCTGGCCACATGCCAGCCTATAAATTTTCTTTCTTTACTCTCCTTTTTCTCCTGATGTAAATAAATTCTGTTGTTTCTATTCCATAGGGTCTGTCTGCTTTTGGGTGATGTTCTGACTTCTTAAGTGCTTGTGCACGGTCCCATCAACTGGGTCAATCTCTTTTCTCTTTGTCTTGGTTCAGTTATTCTATCCTACAGTTGAGGAAACCTAGGCTTACAGATGTTAAATGACTTTGTTAAGCTCATGAAGATAGTGAATTGTAGAACTGTGTTTTATATCAGACAATTTGATGCTATTCTAAACTGTGTCTCATGTGTTTTTCTAATTTGACTAAAGTAGGATATTGAGTCTGATTTTTACTTAAGCTAAAGTCAAAGCTGAAAAGAAAAGATACTGAATATCACTGTATTCACTCACCCTACACTACCACTGACTGATTGACAAGGATAATGACATTTAAAATTCCATGGGAGGTAACTAAGTTATATATAAGTCAACATTTCTGGTCCCCCATCTAATATAGATCACTCCATACTGGATGTGGAGACCACATCAGCTCTGTTTAGGAGCTGGAAAATTGAACTCAAGCCTGAATCTGAGCCTAGAATTGAAGAAGCTCCGTTGGATCATCCAAAGGGTATATTTATAGCTCATGAGTACCAACATTTGAACAGTGATGTCACTGAGGGCATCACCAGTCTGTGCCAGCCATGAAAACAGCTTCTCTGGCTCTGTTACAAAACAAGATGTTTGCTGTTTGGTTCTCATTTCTCTCTTTCCTATCCCAATTTAAAAAATGGAAGGGGAAGAGAAGTGTGTAAAGGGCAAAGGAGGTTTCTAGCTCTATTCCTCATGCCAGAAGCTCACTCTGAGTCGGGAGAGGAAGAGTAGAGGCAAAACTGAAGTTTTAAACCAACTCAAACCAAGCTTTACATGTCAAAAGCATTCAGAGATTTCAAGAACCTACACTCTTCAAAGATTAAGACATGCAAATTTAACACTGCATAACTAAAAACAGTGACTGAGGAAGATCAGTTACACCACCCTCCTTCCAATTAAGACTTCTCAATAAGCTACTTTCTCCAGTATTATCAAACTTACACTGAACATTCACAGCAAGTATAGTAAGGTCATGATAGGTTCTCTAGATATTTCTTAAGGGTTAGAATACAGCAATGAGAGCTCCCATGTCTTGTACACATAGTCATAAACACAGTAGTAGGAAGATGATGAGGGCATTGGATTTAAAAGGATGTTACTTTTGAAACTGGAACAAATAATTATGGATTTAAAAAATTAGACATTTTGGTGACTTTCATCTTCTATCAGATACATGTAAACGTGCAAATTATTTACTTCAGGAGATGAATCCTGGAACCAGCGTCTCTTTCTGACCATCTTATTTCTTTAGTCCAGCAATAAACTCCGTATTCCAAGCTAAGTGGTCAAGATTATAATCATTTTTGAATAGTGTAGTCAGTACACTTTATTTACTGACGAGGATAATGTAGAACTGACCAGACAGTAGAGAAACTTGGCACCAATAATTTTATTATTAACCCAAAGTGAGGGTACCACAGTCTCAAATCCATCTATTTTGACTGCTGCTTATATTGTTCCTCTATCGTTTCATTATCTCTGCTTTGTTTTCTAGAAGCTTTCTCCAAAAGCATAGGTTTATTACTGTAAGAACTTGAAGATGGGTGTACAAGTGGTGCCACATGAAATGGCAAACATGATAAGTATACGGTGACTCTGTCAGGCTTGGAATGGGAACACAGAGCAGCTTATCTGTGTATTAATGCTGCCACTTAATTCAGTTGCTAGTGGGAAAGTTCATAGTATTCATGCTGGTAGCTGATTCACATTTTAATGCTCTAGGAAAAAAGACTATGACTATCCTACAGCTCTATGAAGTATGCAGAGAATAAGATTGCTTGATATAAAGCCAATTGAAGAGTCTCCAATTTATGTCACCATAAATACTTTATACACATGTATGGTAAAACTTCAGCTTACATATCATTCACAGCATACAGCAGAGTTCCGGTCTGAAGAACCAGCAGGCCACCTGTCTTTATTGAAAATGACACATTGGAATGTATCTGCAGTTGTTTGAATCAGGAGAGTGAGCCAAATTATTTTACCAGAAACCCTCTTGTAGGGACGGAATGTTTGCATGTGTCTATTGTTACAGCGCTCAGGGATTGATAGAACACTTTGCTATTGTTGGGACCTGTCTCATCATTCAAGGAATGTGTCTGGCTGGCCATCCGGGACATCTCATCACTTTATGGAAGACTTAGTCCAAAATGAAACAACAGATCTAAGTGAGACCTCATTTATTCACTTCACTTCTTGCTATCCCACTTTTCTTTGGTATTTTTTCATCCAAGAAAGCAGTAGAAACAATTGTTTACTGATAGATTTAGATGGGAACAAAGTTTTGAGCTGTAGGCTATAGCCCATCTGCAGTGTATTATCATGATATGAATGCCAGGAGGGAGAAACACATTGGAGTCATGTACCAAGAGATGAATCATGTGTCTATTAATGGGAGAAAATGCACTAAGGGGGTGTTTGGGGAAGGTATCATATCATACACTTAAATATCAGACAATTGTTAAATATTTGGGGCATATGTTGAACACAACTGCATTCTATTTTTGATGTGAACCTACAGGAAAATTTCTCATGATGTTAAAATTCACATTAAAAATTACGATTAGATGTAGACTTTATATGAAGATTTTATTTTGGCTTATTTTTGCTAAGTTTACTCCCTAACATTCTCTGAACAGTGTTTAGAGTTTGGCACAATTCACATTTTGAACTGCATGCTTCTTTCCATAGGAGTAGTGTACCTTGTAGGATATTTAGCAACATCGCTGTTCTCTACCTAGCAGATACCAATAGCATCCCCCCTAGTTGCAAAAAAAAATCAGGATGCCTCTGGATATGCCAAGTATCCCTCAGAAAGCAGAGTTGCTTCTATCAGTATTAAGCAGCGATGCATCATATTAATGCATTTGGTAAATTCAGTAGGAAGTGGTGGTAACATTCATAGACATTTTGGTAAGGCACATCATTTTGAACATTTTCAGAATGCATGAGGCAACGTTTTGTTTCATTATCAAATGCATTTGATATCTCCCCCAATTTAGAAATATTTTGTTTTACCTGGGGATCTACTAGCCTAGATTTCCATAGGCACTTTCATTTAGAAACAATTTTCCAGCATAATCACAGAAGGTTATATGTGTCATACTTGGTCAAACCAGTTAATCATCTAGTCAGTTTATGATTTGGTCTCTGATGCTCTCCAAGGTCTATTTTGAAGCTTTTAGAGATGCTTTGAATAATACCATATTCTAAAAATATTTTCAAAAATTCCTCATTTGCTTATAATAATTATAAATTAACTAATGTATTTAAAACTGCTTTTGCACCCTGTCTTTTCGAGGTAATGGAATTTTAAAGGTCGGGGAGTCCAAACACTTTTCTATAGTATAGCCATAGAGATCATTTCATAAGGGACTCTTCTATTCTAGCTGCCAGCAGAAAAGACTGGGCCAGTTTTCCTCTTTCTGATAGTTACTGCCGCCCACTCTATCTTTTAGGGTTTTGTTATCTACCAAGAAGGAAGGCAGAGGCTTGTGAAGTCTTGCCAGTTTGACCCATTATTTATTGACCTTTGACAGAATCACACAGACCTTTTTTTGTTTTGTTTTGTTTTAAGGGTTTTACTGCTAATTCCTCTGGGAAAAATATTGAAAAGATAAAAATAACAAATGTGGGAAAGTAAGGAAGGTTACGGACATTTACAAACTTCTTACAGTCCTGTTCCTTTCTAGTGACGCTCCTCTGAAGATAGGAATTGGAAACTTCCCTTTGATTTCTGTCCTGTGATTTCATTTGAACTGTGAGGTTAATCCAAACTTCACTTCTCCTCATTCTGTCCTATGCAGTAGGCAAGGTACAATCTTTTCCCCTTGAGGGATTTTCACTCACTATGAGGAAAACTTGAGGTAGATGGAAACTTTTTCATTTTTTTCTCCCATTAAACTGGTCTTTATTCACACAGATTTACACCTTTCAGATAATTTCTCACAATATGTTACATCCGATTATCCGAAGTCTTGCTTCCTTGCCTATACCAAATAATGCATGCTTCGTTTTTTATTTTCAAACTTCAAGGTGTACTCCTTGTACTCATGTTTGATATTTCAATCACAGCATCTCTCAGTCTTACTTATTTTCATCTTTTCTCATCTGGAATTCTATTTTAAATTTTCCTCCAATTAGAGACTTTCTTACACTGTGACATCTAGGAGTATAAAGGGACCAATTTTGATTCAAGTTTCGATCCCTCCACTTAACAAACATGTATTTATCAGTTAGGGAGGGATTCTTGGAGGCACTGGGGATACAGATGGAAACAAACCAAAATCTTTGCTTTCATGAATTTTCCATCCTAATGGGTAGAAACAGACAGTAAACAAAGAAGCACAGAGTGTGTTAAATAATGATAAATGCCAGAGGTATTACAAGGCTGGGAAGGAGTGGAAATTGCTGGATTATAGGGAAGTATTTACAATTTTAAATGGGGTGGCAGGGGGTAAACCTTAGAAAAGAGATATTTTAGTAAAAGCTTTAGGAAGGTAAGGGAGAGAACCATATGGATTTCTATAGGAGTAAACTATGAATAACATTAATTCACGTAGTTGACAGAAGAAAGGTCCAATGCAAAAGCCCAGAGATGGGAACATGCCTGGAATATTCCAGGAAGAGTAAGAAGTTTAATGAGGGTAGAATAGAGTAAGTGAACTGATTAAGAGAGAAGCATTGCAGAAATAATACTTTTTCTCCTGTCTCCCCAATATACTCAGTGTGTTGCAGGACATTTTGAAATAGCAGATATTGTACACTGTCTTTAAATAGCTTTTAAAAGACATCAGCCCGGGGAGTTCTTATTATCCAGTGTTTGATTATCAAAAGTACTGTATCTGTTTGAATCATTCCAACAAGTTTTAAAAGTGCTCATACATTTGTTCAATTCTTGGTTTTCTTCTTGGCAGTCACACCGGAAACATAACAACATAATAAAACAAATCAAACCAAACACATTGGCAAGTCAGCTAACTAACGGAGACTTAGTGGCTAAGTAGCTGCATCCTAATGAGATCCAGGGAGCTTAAAATGTGTGCCAAGAGTACATGGAGCTGAGGGCAACTTACTTTTCTAGTGCATTCTCGCGGTTATCAAAAATAGGATTTCAGATCACATTCACATGAGGACCTACAGCAATCAGAAATCCATTTATTTAAGAAAATAAAATCCAATTCAACTGACTTAAATAATAAAAGGGAATTAATTGGTTCACATATAATTGAAAAGAATGAAAGAATCAAACTTGAAGGATGACAATACAGAAATTTAATGATAGCATAAAGATTGTTTTGGGTTTTTTTTTTTTGTACTTTTTTTTTTCATTTGAACCTTCTGATATCTATGGAATTAGTTTCCTACTAGTTAGTTGCCCTCAAGATGGAAATATGTCTCCTGGATCTCCAGGACTTGACAGTCATGAGATGCCACCTAATGTGAGGGAACCAACATCTCTGTTCAGAATTCTCAGTAGACTCCTTCAATAGAATTGATGTAATTAATTTGTCTACCTAGCTCTGAACGAATCAGTGTGATTAGAGAGACATCATGTGAAAGAAGCTAGGAAATGATACCAAGTTCTCTTGAAACTCATCAAAGTAAGGAGTAGGATATGGTTTTCCCAAAACAAATTGAGGGAATCAAACACCACTGGGAAAAAGAGGTCAGGAAGTGAGGAGTATAAAATGTCCTTATATTGATAGAAGTTGTCTGTGTATTCTTAGTTTTATACTACCAGGTGTACAGTGGATCCTTACATTGACTAATAAATATTTATTGAATGAATAAATATTTCTTATTTAAAATGCAAATGACAAAAAGTCATAATAATCTTTGCTTTTTTATATTCTGTAGAAAAATTTGTATTCTAAAACCCATGTTGAAATCTCTGTATCAGAGCTGTACTATTTCTAAGGAATGTCCTTACCTCTGATTTTACATGCAAAGCTCTCAGTAGAATAATTTGAAGGAAAACATGTAACTGTTTTGGAATAGAATTAAGGTACTCTGGGAAGAAGAATTTCACATCTAAAGAAGTGTAGTAAAGTTCAGGTAAATTTTCTTTGCATCTTAAAAATTGGAACCACTTTCATTGCCTTTTCTTCTAAGTCCTAAGTCAAGTTCACTTTCAAGCAAACTCTTCTCTTTTGCAAATTTCTCAGTTCATCAGAGAGTTAGACGGTATTTAGAAGTTATGATTTTGCACAATGCTAAATAGTTTATATATGTCATTTTACTTAATTCTCATGAGCTTCAGAGGTCGTGTAGAGTAGAGACTAAAAATCCAGATATTGGAATTCAGTTGCTTGCGATGAAATCTTGGCTGTTTCAGCTGCTAGTTTTGTGACCTTGGGCAGGCTGCTTAATCATTTGTGCCTCAACTGCAAATCTTTTAAATGGGCAGATAGTGTTTATCTGTCAAGTTTGTTATAAGGATAGCTGAGTGAAAATTTGCAAAGTATGAAAGAGCATGCCTGAAACATGGTAAACTTTCAATAAGCGTTATCTATTGTAACAATACTGCTGTTTCTCTTTCCCTATGTGGGAAATTGTGGCTCTGGAAGCCTCAGTTACCCTCCCACACACAACATCCACCATCAAATCACCCATAATCCTTCACATCATGCATTGGGTCTGTCATCTGGGCAAAATCAGGACTTTGAATATTCTTCATAAGTAATGCAGTATTCTAGCACAGGGTTTGATACCCTGTGGGAGTTCATTAGATACTGTTAATGTGTTTGTTCAAAGACACTCTGCAGGGAATACTCATTCCAGGTTGGCATTAGAAAAGATACCAGAGCTAGATGACATATTTGAAACTATACATCTTCACATAGGAGAATGGGGTGCATTAACTCTCCTCTTTAGTTTATTCTAAAAAATATGCCACAAAGCAGATGTGGCAATCAAACCAACTTCTTGTTGAGTGAGGCAAACTGGAAGGGCAAAGGAAATCAGATTAACAGGTCTTAATAAAAGACAATTTTTTGGTTCATATATAATAGACATGACTGTAGGACCCAAGTTTCCCAGGGTGACTGACTATAGAAATAATACTATTAAGAATTATTCTTATTGTAATTTTTTCCACTTAATTAAGAGTTCACAATTAGTAGGGCAAAGCTAGAAAACAGAAATGTAGCTATATGTAAACAGAGACCAGAATGTTCACCAGTTATAGTTACAGATGATGCAGAGATAAGGGGCAGTTTTACACAGGACACCATAACTTATGTTAAGGACCTCAAGCTTCCTCTGAAAGGAGGATCCATCTATTGTGTTCCCAGAATAGCAGTAAGTCAAGTCATCAAGAAAAGCTCTCTGTTGTAGGATGCAATGTCTGAAAGAAAACATCAAAAAAATGTTAATAGTGTGATTTTAGATATTATTATTTTTTCACTCTATATTTTCTTTTATAAGGTAGGCACTAGTTTATAATAAAACAAAGTTTAATCTAAAAAGCATGGTAACAACGAACTTTCTATCCAACTTGAATTGATTAGAATAATTTTGAAAAATTTCAGTCTAAGAATTTATGTTTTTCTTGTTTTATGTTGACTTAATGATGGCTTTTGAGAGGTTACATTAATATCAAATCCCATGAAGATGTCTTTATACACCAAGTAGAAACAGTTATCAAGAATTGTAAGATATCTGTACCTGGGGAGATAAAACACACACACATCCCCCTCATAAGCACCAAATATATCATAGACAAGAAAGTTCAACAAATTCAAATACTCAGGCATTTGTCAAAGAAACTAATTATATCCATATATTGTGCCTATATTTTAGAAAGAATTTCATTGGTGAATTGAGTCACTTAACAGGTGATGCATAGCATATTAAACACATTATTCTTTGATCTTAAGAGGTTTTTTTGCATGTTGTTTTTTTGACCAATAGTAAAGTTCTCTCTCTCTCTCTCTCTCATCCCTCTCCCCTCCTCTCCCTTTCTTCCCCTCCATCTTTTGGTGGTTTATGCATTATACAAAACATATTTAATAACCAGCCAAACACTGAGAGCTAATTACATTTCATAGAGTATATTTTATCTTGCAGTCCATGTGTTTTTATTCTTCAGTATTTAGAGGGAAGTTTCAAGTCAAAGACATGTCAAAAAATGATGCGTGTGTGTGAAATTGTCAGAGGAATCCTGCAATTTAGTAAGATCTAGAACATTTTGCACTAAATGATCCAAAAGAAGAAAACCAGATTAGTTTGATCTCTCACTGTGCTAAGCATGATAAAATTAAGCTGCATAACTAACGCACACTAGCTAACAAGGGAGATGGACAATAAGTAAAAAGTCAGAAAAGAATAAAGAATTGCCACACAAAACATTTGACCTTTATGTCTTTGGAAGTAGGGCTCCTGCCAAAAAGAAGACTGCTTTTGAGTAGACTTTAATTCAGAGCATTAAGCCCCATAAAACCCCTTTGTCAGCACTTTTGCACTTAATACATTTTGGCTACAAACAAAATGAGAAGGGAACATTTTAATGCTTTTTCAACATTATTTCAATATGAAAGAATTATTTTTACTTGTTCTTTATTTTGGAAACAGTTAAGATACTAGAGAAAGAACTCTGAAAATAAAAGTTCTTAATCCGATCATGATTCTGTTTAAAACTATTTTCCTTTGACTTCTACATTCATAGATTTACTCTAGTTCTATTTTTAATCTTCAGGAGCTTTGGACCATGGTGCATTACTCTTGTAATTCTCATGCTCTAGTTTCTTTTCAGTTTGTGTAAATCTTTCTCTAATTCAACTGAAAACAATGAAATATATTGATATTTGTAAATGCTGAGTGTTCAGCTAGAGGATAAGAACAACAACAGAGGTTATGAGAGAGGATTAATCCCACAGGCATCACTATGTATCCGGGACATTCTTAGGACAATAAGCAGAAACTCTCAAGACCCACTCTGGTTCTGTAATTGCTGAGGTTCTTAGGAAATGGGGATCACAGTGTATGCACAAAGGAAATATGTGCCAGTCTGTGTCAAACCTAGCTCAATATTACCTCAATAAACTTAACTATAAAATCACTACTAGCCATATTATTAAATATATAAATAAATAAACATAAAATCTGCATTCTGGAGGGCAGAGGGTGTAGAGGTGGATCTACTGACTTAAGAAGAAAACATCTAGGATTTTACCAGTAAATTCAATGTTGAATCCTTCTTTGTTATATACATATTTGTTTCAGCAATTATATTTTAAAATCTTAAAATCCTCTTTGTTAATAATTGTTCTTTCATAAATTATAATTATTACTCATCAGCTATGTGGCTTAAAGAAAGTGATGATCCTTTCTGATAGGAATAGTAATATGGGAATAATGTTTTGCTTACAAAAATATTTTAAATTGTATGCGGGAAACGTATTTATACGTTTTACGTTGACTGGTAGTAGTAAACTACCCGCAAACAATGTGTTAACTGTTTAAATGTATTTTGTATATTGAAGGGAAAAAACTAGCTCAATAGTACTCTGAAGCAATTTTGGAAAAAGACAATTATGTGTTTTTTTTAAACAAAGTTTCTGTTTTCCTTCTTGCAGCTGAGTCAGAACCATGAGGTTCCTTGAAATGGAACCCCTCAAACCTGGCCACCTAGGTTGCCTTAGAGGTATACTGATCTATGATAGTTTTCTGTCATAGGATTGGGAAAAACGCAGATCTGAACTGGGGTCTTACAAGCTGTAGAATGGTTCTGGACCCCATGGTTCTGGACCCCATTTTGCTTTGTGTATTTTGAAATAGTATAGAAACACTAAGATCATAATGACATTTCATGTAATTCTTTTGATTTTCCTTTGGTTTTGATCTGATTAAAAATATGAAACAAGATAGACAGATATATTCACTGTGAACTGAAGTCCCAAATCAGCATTCAATGCCTGCAACTCTCTTATCCAATTCTCAGCTTTGTGTCTCTCCTTAGCATTGTTATAACTTTATTTATTTAGGTAGTTGTTTACAGCTACTTTATCTTCAGATTTTTCTTATTCAAGACAAATTGCATTTAAATGTACTCAGCTAAACACTAAATGTACTTTATGGAAGTGAAAGCCCAAGCAGGGACATCTGAGGCAGTGACAGCAGAACAATCCAATCATGTATTTAAATAAATCAACCTAAGTGGTTTATGCATAAAAAGTTCAATAAGTTATACATATCAGAAGTTAGTCTGTGTTTATCAGAATTTTAAAAGCCTTTCATCCTCTCCAAAATATTTCTATCTAAATCATGGTGATGACATTTCATTTAAAATAAAGGGAAGATTGAAAAATCCCCACAAATTCCCTGTATTTGTAATCAGGAATACTGATTAACACAAGTTCAGTTTTCCATTACAGGGTAATACAGTGATAAGATAAAGCTTCAGTTTCAAGGTTGAAATAATACTGCTTAACTCTACTGTGTATTTTCACCTTGAATATTTTGTTTTTAACTGGAGTAGTTATGTTCCAAGTAATTAAGATGCAGCAACTCTCTTTGAAGCCCCGAGAATCTAATCACTTAAACAGAAAAGGTTTTATTCCCATAAGTTAACTGTTGGTAATTGTAGATATATTTGAGAAACCTTACATTTCAGAGTTCTGCCACACTTTTTGACTATGGAATAGGATGAACTTTGCTTCCTAGGGCCATCCACTATTTTGTAAAAGAAAACTGACTTTTACATCGAGATTTTAGCTCCTTTCACCAAAACAGTATATAATTAAATTATTTGTATTGATTTTTCCATAGAAAGGCAAAGCTTTCTAAACATCAAGCCCCATTTTCCTTGTAAGAAAACAATCAGGATTCATAACCATCCCCCCTCAGTCCTGTTAGATTAGCTAGTTTTCTACTTTTCTTTCATATCCTTCGACAGACAAGTTGCAAACCAGTCTGTGAACAATCTTTGCTCTAACATTCTGCAATATATTCTTGCTTTTTTTATTCAAAGAGATTAGGCTTCTTTAATTTATTTTGAGCAGAAAACCAACATTTAATTCCTTGAACTTATACAATAGAAGCATTTTCATCAGTGACAAATGCACAGTGCCAATTAAAAATCAAAGAGAACAGAGAATGATTAAAAAGTACTTTTATAGTTGATACCTGAGATAACTTAAGAGCAAGATGGCAGCGGAATTTTCTAATACATATGACCATTTCTCACACATTCCAGAAATAACACATTGAGGTAGACCTTTAAGATCATCTGACATCATGAAGGAAGGAATTGCCCAAGTCAACAGATTGTGAAATATAACCTTCTATCGAAACAGGTAATACTCTTAAAAAGCCACGTATACAGTATATTTATGGTCATGCTATGACATCTGATTTTTTGGCCAAGTCACAACATTAGAGAGTCGTGAAAACTTTTGCAATTACTGATAAAAAACATGATACGTATGTGACAGCTAAATCTGGTAAGAAGAGATATAAAACCAAAATATCTGCCTCAAGCATGGGAATACTAATTGTAATCAACATACTACAAAATACTACCAAAAAGTTGTTGACTTAAAAATCACAAATGAGCTCAAAAGTGAAATGGTGTTTTTTTAGTGTATATACTTATAATAATTCTCTGCTATATCCTTGTAATGACAATGATAAACAAAGACAGTGAAGTCAAATTAAAAATAATTCCATAATATAAATAAGATTTAGAACTTACAAATATCTAAAAATTTTAAAATTATTTTTTATAGGTTAATTCTGATCATATAAAACCTAAAGTATCCCACAAAAAAGAAGCATCAACTTTTCATGAAATGTACTTTTGGAACAAAAGAAGAGCCTTTTGGAACAAAAGGCTGTTCCAAAAGGCTCTTCTGATCAGAATAGATGAATAGGTAATGTATTTGTTGAATGCAAAATTTGTATCAACTGAATGCATGAATGACTGAATGAATGAATTAGCTTACTCATATTCCTGTAAACATTATCTATACTATTTAATCAAAGACATCTTATTATTCTCAAATGGAAAATCAGAGCAATATCGTCCCAAAAGCCAAGTGATAAAACCTTTATAAAATGAGTACTTACATACTATGTCTATTCAATTTGATGGAACCCCACAGAAACCTGTAAAAGCCTTCCTGAATTCTATATGAAGAGTGTTAAAGAATTAAATTTAAGAAATATTCTTTACCCCAGAATTTGCCAATTCTAGAAACCACTACATTTGACCTTCATTCTTAAATGCATGACTCAGTTGGTTACAGGTTCTCAAAGACAACAAAACCTCCTTGAGTTTGCAGGACAGAAGACAAAAGAAATAACTGGCCTCTTGAACACTATCTTAGAGACCTTTAACAAATACCATCTTGCAAATTCAAAAGTAGAGCAAATATAAAAAAGAGAGAAAATAGCTGGGGTGGTTGGGAGTTTCACTTTCACATCTGAGCACTTCTGTTCCCATAACAAATTTAAATGTACATTTTATCAGAAGAACTGAGACTAGCACTGAAGAAAAAAAAATCTTTATGTTCAACATTGATCTGTGCAAATGCTTGAAAATATTTCAGAAATATATTGGAACTATTACTTACCACACTATTGATCATGGGCCTCGTGATATTGGACTTGCTGTAAGAAGGAATGAACTAGATAATTTGGATGTGATTCAGCTTTAGGTAATGATTTTTTTTTTAAGATTTATTTATTTATGCATACCAGCTGGGGTACAGGCCAGAGGTGTGGGGTGGCGAGCGAGTTCACCAGAGACAGAGCGGGGAGCAGAACAGGCAGATCGGCGGAAATACACTGCTGAGGGAAGCAGCGGCCGAGGCAGGAGAGGTCTGCCACGCCATGTGGGAATCTCCCTGGCCGGGCGTCGAACTCGCATTGCCGCTAGCCGACAGCTCCAGAGTGCAGCGCTTAACCACTGCGCCACCAGGGAGGCCCTAGATAATGATCTTGAGAAGTAGTAGTAGAAGTGTGCAATTTGTTTCTAATATTTTCTCTGTAAACACTTTTGCTTTGACACTGGATGCTTGAAAAACAATCCTAAGATTGTTGCTTTTCTGGAAATAAAATATCTGCCGTACCCGGAATATCATGCCATTAAGTTACTGAGAGCAGCTGATTGTTCAGATATCACCTAAATTGGCAAGGAAAGACTCAACACAACATGAAGTTAAGATAATGATGAAAACTTAGCCCTTAAAATTTTGTTTTGATTTTCTTCCAAGCTTATGGTATTGTCTAAATGTTGTGTCATTAGACCTAATACATCCCCAATATGGCTCCAGTCAAGTACAAATTAAAATCTTTCCTTCATTTATTATGTTGCAATTCTACTATCTCTTGATATGAGCTTGCCTAAATAACTTTGATCACAGGCTCCATAGTAATAATTAGATGGATAGAAGGGAAAAGTAGATTGACTTAAGGGTTCACCAAGTTCCATGTCTGTTATTGTTGAGGGTCCATTAACCACCAGTTTTCTACTTAAGCTTTTTCATTGTGCTAAAAGCTTCCATATTTTTTAGTGAATGGCTATCATCTTCCAAGCCTAAGACATCACTATTTCAACTAGAAGACAGTAAAGCATTTCTAAATAAAAGAAACCATGGAGACTCCCATGTAATGGATCTCTATTTATTTTTAAAGTAATCAATAGTTGTTTGCAAGTAATTGCATAGTATAATCTGTAAGGAAGGTAAGACTGAAAACACACATGAGTTTTGAGGTAGTCTAATCTGTTCAAATTAGTGAACAAATTACAGATGATCCCGAGACATGTAGGTTTGTTAAATCATCCCTGCTACCCTTACAAGGCTGGCTTTGTACTGTATTTTCCTTATGAATTTCAAAGGAGTAGTAAACTTCCTTGAACTACTGAACTACTATAGTGATTGCAGTTAAGTACTGCATTTCTATAGAAATCAATGATGCTAATCATATAAACACAGTTCAACATTTCCCATTCAGCAGTCTTGAAAATACTTGAATATCATAATTGGTCTGCAACTGAGCACATTTTGTTCTTCGTTTCTGAGGGGATGAAGTATCCTTCGCAATTCACCATGTGAAAGTGAATAATGAAAGACATAAACCACAGAAGATTGTTGTTATTTTTAAAGAAACGACATTTGAAATGGTTGCAGAGGGCTATAGTCTCTTGTTCCTACTACTAAAATGAATAGCAGTGAGCAATGCAAGCAAGCTGATTATTTCCAAGCAATGCATTTTAAACTAGAGACTTATCTTTTAGGAAAAAAAAAGTCTTTTATCAATCAAATAAACTTAGGAATAATAATTAATTGGGCCTCCCTGGTGGTGCAAAGTGTTAAGCTATGGAGCTTTTGGCAGCTGTGGTATGACTTTGATGCCCGGCCAGGGAGATTCCCACATGGCGCAGCAGACCTCTCCTGCCTCACCCACTGCTCCCCTCAGCAGTGTATTTTGGTCAATCTGCCTGTTCTGCTCCCAACTCTGTCTCTGGTGAACCCTCTCACTGCCCCATACCTCTGACCTGCACCCCAGATTGTATGCAAAAATAAATAAATCTTTAAAAAATAATAATTAATGGTTTCAGAGGACATAGCAGATGAAGACATGGGGCTAAACACATAACTCAGCATCTGATCTGTAAACTATTATCTTATGAAGAAGGCATTATTGTTGTTTCTGTTTTGCAGATAAGAAAACGGAGACTTAGCTTCCTATCCAAGTGTACAGGATCCAAGTATATTGGAATCCTATAGACTCGAGTTTATACATATGAATCTTCTTCTAACTTGACCAAACAAAATGATCAGTTTGACAAGTGTTTTGCACATAAGAAGACTGAAAAGGTGTATTTCTGCTGCTTGTTGGCTAAAAATATGGTGAACAAAACAGAAGACATTGATTTTAGTCAGCACCCAAGTCTGATTTATGCTTCAAATTACAGTAGTTTCACCAATGTGAGATGATTTTCTCTGACCTTCTACCCTTTCTTTGCTTTTAATCTATGAAGTCAAGATAATATCTACCTTCTAAACACGCTGCAAGAATATCAAGAATATTTCTTGCACATAAAGAACATACTGATGCACTGATAGAAGAAACAGTTGTTTCTTTTTCTTTTTTTTTTAAGATTTATTTATTTATACATACAAGACGGGGTACAGACCAGAGGTGTGGGGCGGCGAGAGGGCTCACCAGAGACAGAGTGGGGAGCAGAACAGGCAGATCAGAAATACACTGCTGAGGGGAGCGGCGGGCGAGGCAGGAGAGGTCTGCCGCACCATGCGGGAATCTCCCCTGCCGGGCGTCGAACTCGCATCGCTGCTGCCGACAGCTCCACAGCGCAGCGCCCAACCGCCGCGCCACCAGGGAGGCCCCAGAAACAATTGTTTCTTTTTTTTTTTTAAAGATTTATTTATTTATACATACAAGCCGGGGCACAGGCCAGAGGCATAGGGCGGTGAGAGGGCTCACCAGAGACAGAGTGGGGAGCAGAACAGGCAGATCAGAAATACACTGCTGAGGGGAGCAGCGGGCGAGGCGGGCGAGGCAGGAGAGGTCTGCGGCGCCATGTGGGAATCTCCCCAGCCGGGCGTCCAACTCGCTGCCGACAGCTCCACAGCGCAGCGCTCAACCGCCGCGCCACCAGGTAGGCCCAACAGTTGTTTCTTAAAAGGAATGTCGAACACTTTCTCTGGGATAGTCTTCAAGACAAAGTTGTCAGGATGTCAGGAGTCATGAAAAGCAGCCACTTGTGCATGTTTTGTAAGATTTTTAATGGCAATTTCTAGAGAATCCCAGACATTATAGCCTAAAACATGTTAGGAATTTAATGAACATTTAAAATTATTTCCATTTGATGAATCTATTGAAACTGAAAGAAAATAAATTCCCACTAATATGCAAATGACTTAAAAATCACAATCTTTCCAGATGTGCCTGTGTTTCAAAGAAGATACAATGGATTCTCATTGTTTGGCTTTGAAGCATGTGTTTTCTCTTGTGGTAATGGTGTCTAAATTTCCTTGGGGAAATGCCAATTCTCTTTAATTATTTCTTAAGAGTTGTGCTCATTCCCACTATTTCAGTTCCAGGGATAGTGCACAGATCTGGTAAATGGGACATTTTATTCCTTTGATATTCAGGCCAGAGATAGGCATGTGACCAATCAGAGTGAATAACACTCACTGAGGCTTTTTCTGGGGTTGCTAGAGAGGCAGGTGGTTTTTGCCAAATGTGTCATGCCTTTTCCAGTAACACCTTTTAACCTTAAAAATAATTTTGAAGCCCATGTGACAGGTGCTGTATTTTTGCCAACACTAGCCTGAAAATAATAGATACAAAGATAATAGCAATATTCTTATTAAAGTTTTTAAAAAAATGAATCAATAAATGTTGCATACATTTTCCGAGTGGGAAAGAGTAAGAAAGAGAGATGTTCAAGACAATTTGTTCAGTACAAAGACATTTTCTGGTACATGCAGCATGAAGGACAGGAATCATTAATACACTAGGGCAGAATAATGATTAGTACAAAGATGTCACTATAGTATCTTAGTTAACTGGATGGTGTTCAAAGGTTTTGAAACCATTGAGAAAATTTGGATTGCGTCTAAGTATTTTGTCCTTGACTCATGAAATTTCATTAGATGTGGGATAAATACCATGCAGAAATATCACCCATATGTTTATGGTAATTCTGTATGCTTTATGTTCATAAATATGTTAGCAATTGCTTTATATTTGTAGATTAAGAAAGAAAAATATAATTTATAAATGAATGTTTAGGGATGTCTGTAAAATGTTTGAATTTACAACTCAGATGAATGACAAATATTTTATTTGAATATGAGGTACTCATTAAAGAAGTGAGTAATACATACCATTTATCATTTGCTCATGCTTTTCCAGATATGATAAACTTAAAACTGACTAAAATACAAAAACCTACATGAAAATATTAACTGCCAAATAATAGTTGATATTCTGGCATAGCCCCTTAGTGAAATCTTAGAACTGAAATTACATAATGATGAGAAACTATTTCCTCCAGACTCTCTAAAACTATATTTTAATATGATGATAAATTATTTCATTTTTATTCTTATGTTTAATAGTATCATAACATTATAAAATGAAAATGCAAACAACTTCGTCATTTATAATCATGTTTGATTAGTGAATAAATGACACTTCAACTTAAAATTGTCTTTCACTATGTTAATTTTTTACTTAATAAAGTGGAAAAAACAACATTTTATTCATTAGAGACTTATTTTCAATGGAAAGTGGAATAAGTGGATATATGAAACATGCATAAATGAAATTCACACTAGACAAATAGCATGTTAGGATCTGTGGAAATATAATTTGTGAGCAAGATTGTAGAATCTGAGGATTTTGATAAGATACCATTTATAAGCCTGCGTTTTATATTTTCTCTCTCCTATAAATTATTCTAGTGGCACCACAGTGATTTTCATTAGTGGGGTAGACCGTGTTTCTTCTTGCTGGAATGGCTGACTCGAAAGCCTTGCTTCATTTTATTTTATAATCATAGTGAATATCTTCCTTGTACCAATTCTTGTATATACTCAAGATTCCTTGAGATAAGTGAATTCAATGGTAATGCTAATGAGTAATGCCTTCTAATTTATGACAGTGCAAGCATAATTACGTTATGAAGAATGTTTGGCACTTCAATGGTCCATTTGAGAGCCTCATTGTTTTACACCTCAATTCCAAATGAGTTGAAAAATAAGACAAATGAAGAAGTTGAATGGGAAACAAAAAAAAAAGTTAACTTTGAAAATTAATTGTTATTTCTCTTGTTGGCCAATGTGGACTACAGCTGAAAATAAACTAGCTTCCTGGTATTGAAACTTAAAATTTAGGCAGAATTTGGAGCAATTAAGCTTCTACCATGACAGTAAAAATTCCTGGTCAAATTGGCTCTTTGAACAGAGCCTATGCTCCATGAGTAGGCACACTCTTGGAAGAGTTGGAAAGGGACTTGGCGTAGTGGGACTAAGTTTCATTCCCAACTTCTCCTTCTGCTGAAGAATTTGTGTGTGAGGAGGAGTGTAAGAGAAAGTGGAAAAGTGAAGAATTTGCACAAATAGAGCTTACTTCACATAGAAGAAAACATCAGGATGGGGGAAAACAGGTTTCCTAACAAATGCTACTGAAAAAAAAAATAACAAACACCTAAATAATCATTTAATCTTAAATGATTGGGGTATAAATAGATGTATTTTCAGGGTTGATTGTCACTTAAAAACAAACAAAAACTTGTCATTAATTCATGAAGTTAATTCATCTTTATTGGATGATAACTATGTGTTAGTCATTGGTGATACAAAAAATGAAATTCCTGGTCTCTGTCTTCAAGGTATTTACAATTCAGTTGGAAAATAGATTTTGAAGCAGACCAATGGAACATAATATTGTCAGTTAAAATATGTTCAATATGAAGGTGGACTTCAAAGGGGTAACTCCTTAGACTGAAGTATAAGTCAGGAGGTGACGTCTCAGTGAAAGCAGCATTTAGGTTGAGACTTGCAAGTTAAGCAGGAATTTACCAGTTGAATAAGTTAGGGAAAAGTGATTTTTTACAGAAGAATCTGATGTTCACAGGCACACGGCAGGAGCAAGTGAGTTTTTGTTGGGAAGCCTAGGGAACTTCAAGGAGTTGGATTGAAAACTAGAACTAATACAATTATCAATAAACCAAAAAATGTTTTGCACTGAGTATCTTGCTAAGTGTTCAGCATGGATTATTTTATTTTTGTCTAGGAATTAGTTAATATTACTATTCCCATTTTAGTGACAGGAAACTTGAGGTGTAAAGACATAAAATTACATGGCCACAAGTGGTGATGAGTATAGTATTTAATCCCAGATATGCAGCCAGGGCCTGTGTTTTGTCTATTGGCTTTTGCCTCTGAAATGGGGAGTGATAAGAAATTAATGTGGACCTATATATAGATGGAGACAATATCCTAAAATAACTTGTAGCTCAGTATCATAGGTTTATATTTTATCCTGTGATCAACATTGATATATCTGCTACTATGGTGGGCAAAATCTTTGCAGACAGAAGAGAGAAGTTTATTCAAAGTAGATTTTTTTTCTTAGTCAATATTTATAAATTAAAACAAAACTGAGCTTAATTCATAGTTAAAAATGAACTACACTTCTCTCTTGCCTACCCAAATCAAAGAACATTTATCATATCTCTTAATGCAAATGACACCAACCATGGATTTATTTAAAGATAATGCCATACTTATCAATACTGTCTACATTCTAATTCCACACAATTGCATAGAATTCTTAACAGTTTTAGTTAAAAAATAAACCTTTCAAATCATCTGATCAATCACATAAAAATCTAAATCATTAATTTATTATCAACTATTTTTTGAAGAGCTTGTATGTAATAGGCACTATCATAAGTAGTGGGAATACAGTAGTATATAAAACCCCTGTCTTTGGGGAGCTTAAATGCTAATGGAACATGACAATAAAACTATGAATATTTAAGACATGTAAGATATCAAATGATAAGACCATGGAGGGACTAAATTGGATGGTGTGAATAGGAAAGACTAGATGGTTATAATTTAAAATACAGTAGTCAGAGAATACCATATCAAGAAGGTTTTACTTGAACAAAGACCTAAAGGAGACGAGGGAGTGAATCTTCTAAGGTGTGTGATGAGCATTGTAGGCAAAGTGAACAGCAAGTGTCAAAGTCATCTGGAAAAAACAAAGAAGATGAGCTGTGGTGACTGGGCTCTGGGAGTTCATGAGAATAATCTATGTTAATAATTAAATGTAAGATGGCCTAAGAGGCAGTAAAGTGAAAACAGCCTCTCCTACTCAGTTTCCTTGGTTTGAATCCCAGTCTCTCTTCTTACTCATTGTTTTTACTTGGACAAGCCGTTTAAACTTTCTGCTTTATTCTCTATAAGAAGTGAATAAAAATAGTATCAGCAATAAGGTTGTGATGGATTAGGCAAAACAACGAGCAAGAAACATTAATAATTTAGAAGAAAATTGTCATTGTATTTTATAGTCACAGGGTATTTTATTAGCTTTATAGTACTTTTTCAGTCAGGTTCTTATATGAGTCTGTATGTAATTGAGTTGTGGAGGCAGTTATTAGTAAACCTGTTTTGTGAATGAGAATGAGAAAACAGAACATCAGAGGGTTAATTGACTATTTAAAGTTCATCTTTGGTTATTTTAGGTTGGAATTAAATTAAAACTAAAATCCTCCCTAGGATTTAGAGTTTGTTTTCCACCATCCCCTTCCTAATAGGCTCCACTATCCTCACTAACTATACAGATAAGGAAAACTCTTTCAGAACAAGTGAAATACTGAATAAAAGCAGACAGAAAGTGGTAATTTCAAGCAAGGAGGAAGTGAATTCACATTCAGAAAACTCATGGGATTTTTTTATTGGGGGCTTTGAAAATAGGGAGATGGCATAACAATGATTAAATTAGTTTGAAATAGAATTATTTTTAAATATATGAGATCTCAGCAGAAACCATAGCAAGTTGAGGCCAGATGGTAGAGAAATTTAAATGTCAAGTTAAGGCTTTTGATCTTCATTTTTGGCATCAAGGAAACAATTTATGGTCTTAAGTAGAGGAATGATATTGAAAAAAAGTGCATTTCCCCCCCCGGAAAATCATATAGAATGGATAAAAATTAGGGAGGAAATAGAAATGGAAACAAATTCAAAGAATATTAGGAGTAATTCAAGTAAAGTTAAAAATATTCAGTAAGTCCACATTAGGATAAATTAATCCAGTTAAAAAGATGCTCATGTCAATGCAGAAGCTTGCTATTTTTTGAAAGCAGAGCTGTCCTATGTTTGGGAATTTATTTCCAGGTGCTTCAGGTGGGACATGCGTACAAAATAGACTTAATGGAACATTTTGCATGTGTGTTGCTATGTGTCTCAGAAGGAAACAGTTTGAGTGTGATATGTTGCACATGCTGCTTTGGAAAGATGAAGAAACATCAAATGTGCATGCCACATAATGCACAAATTAGAATAAGACTTTCCCCCCGTCTCCTTAGCAGCTGTAGATAAAGCGTTGTGGAGTTTGAAATGACCCTAGTATCTCTTTTACTGACTGTGGTAGCAGCAGTCCCAGGAAAGGACCACAGCAGCTGGCCAGGTAATTTCCAGGAGACATCTAAGGAATGTCATGCTACTTGAAGGAGGGGTGGAGACATGAAATGGTCCATGGGGAAGCAAAACGTAGCTGAAGAAAGAACTAGTACCAAATGCAATATGACCCGTGACATCTAAGACTAACCCCTATCCCTTTTTTCCTCTCCTTTCCCCCTGATTTGATAATAGTTTAAAACAAAGCAAGAAACAAAGGAATCAACATATTTGTGACCCTGTTAGTGGACTCCCCAGCTAACTGTGGCAATTGTGCCCTAGTACCAAATAATTGAGTGAGGCATTGTTTATAAAGGCAACTAGAGAAATGAATTGTTACTTTACTGGACTCATGAAAAATACCTGTTAATTAGCTTGGAAAAAAAAAAAAATTTCAGGCCTGCAGCCATTCCTGTCAGGTTGGAATCTCATTAGCTTGCACAAGCTCAGTAGGATCTGACCTTCCAGCACCACCAGGGAAAACTCAGAGGCTTCCTCATGCAGTATTTGTGATTAGGTGCATTCTTTCTGCTCTCTGTAATGCTGAGGCACTCTGAGTTGCTGAAGGTGTGTGGCCCTTACATAGTAAGACTCATATGAAGGTAAATATCAACTACAAGTCCTTATGTACATTGCCCACTACTTCCTAATACAACATCACAATTTCATTATGGATAGATAAATCTTTTCTGTCCTGTATGAGTTTATTGTAAAGACATGAAACTTGATCAGGTTCACAGTAATATATCCAGTTTTATTTGAAACTGGATAGAGATTTATTTCCCATCATCAACTGTTGGAATTTCAAAATCCCAGAAGCCGCTTAATTCTGAGATTAAGCATTGATGGTAGGGCTATGGAGAAATTATCTGGAAAATTGAATAATTCGGCAGAGAAATGTGAACTTTCCTGATTGGACAGTGCTTTCAGTTTGTCATGTAGGAAGAATAAGACAGAAGAAAGTATCAATGGTTCAGAAGAAGACAGGCAAGATATAGCCAAAGAAACAAATAAAAAAGGATAAAAGATTAGGAGACAAAAGGAAGCAAGAAAGGCTTAGAGAAGAGGAGGAGAGAAAAGGCTTTTAGGTGGAAATTTTACTTATTCTCCTAGCCTAGTTGGCACTTCCAATTTGTCTATTCTTAGTTTAAGGAGCTGCCTGACTTTTAACAAGAATTAGTGAACAACAAAAGATCATCAAGAATCATTTATTCTGGATAGCAAAAGTCACTTGGTAATTCCACTGTAGATGATTCAGAACTAGTGGAAAGGGGGAAATTAGTGTTTTCATTTACCTTGATGAATTATTTATAAATTAGGTGGAACACATACATTGAATGCAACTTTGCAATATTCACTTCCATTTCTCTCATAAAAGTCTCCTCTGTGATTTCCTGGGTATAATACAAGACCTCATTGATATTTTTCCTCTGTCCTTCCAAGTCTTCAGAACATCCCATCAGAACGCCTGGAGAGAGAAATCTCTGTAGGTCAAATTGTGCTTTGGTCCACTCCGGTCGTTCATGGAGTTGTTGCAGTCAATGGAATTGTCCTCAGGATGACAGCCAGAGAACTTGCCTAGGCTAAGATAAATGCATTAGAAAGCAAAAGAGGAATGCAGCTCAATGGGCAGTGAAAATCAATGAGAGCAAATTGGTCCATTTTTGCCTCACTGACTTGTACTGTCCATTAAGCCCTATTTGCTGGTTCATGGCTGTTCACTTCATTTACTCTCTAATCCTTCTTTTGCCAGCTTGGCACATCTCCAGGTTAGTGCAGTCCTGTTAATTGCCATCGCCTGCTACTGACTAACTGTGACACAGGCGTTATCACCTCATTACAGGGATTGGACATGAACCTCTACACATGAAACCCAGTGTGAGGTCTACTTTGCTTACTACTGGGACTTAAGGCAGACATGATCTCACAGCTTCTTGGGAATGGAGCTTTTCCACGTCTTCATACCTCTAAAGGAGCTGGGATTTGCCTTAGGTCACTTGACTTTCACAGTCTTGTTGCCACTGTGATCCCTGCAGTGATTTAGACAAGAAAGTTGGAAGAGTGGGATACTCAGTAAAGGGACAATATTTTTGGAATTTTCTTTCTATGTCGAATCCAGGCCCCTCATGCAATGAGTACAGGGGTATTGTAGTGAACATAATACACTAGACTATAAGTACAAGTCTGTTTGTTTTGTCACTAGATAGTGATTTTCTCAAGGGCAAGGGAGTTATATATTCTTAATTTTTGTTCCCAGCAATTAACCCAGTGCTGGACAATAATAATTTGTTGATTGAGTATACCACACAGCATTAATGAACCACCTGCCACAAGATGGCTCATTCTCAAAATAACCCTTTGAAGGTAATTGCGCTTGTGTTAATATTTTTTGATGATGGCATTAAAAGTCAAAGAACTTAAATTGTGTGTCTGTAACTGGCAGAAATAGAATGAAACGCAGGGTACCTGACCATTTACAGACATGGCAAACTCACTTCCTAACTTATTGTCTTATTCATCATTCAAATCCATACCAAATTCCCAATTTTGAGAAAATTCCTGGTGTTTTTTTCTTCAAAATGCAATTATTCTTCATTTTAATTCTGTTTTTGGCTGTCTGGTTGTTTAAAGTAGTCAAAGTGATGTAAGATATCTCTAATTTTCTTTTATTTGGTCTCAAATATTAGTCTTCTCAGGGGCAAGACAACTGTTAATGTTTATTCTGCAACCAGCTCTTTCTATCAGACTTCCATAGCATTTCACTTTAATTTTTTAACTCCTTTTGCCTTTCCAAAGAAAAAAACAAATAGCCAGTGTTATATAATAAAGTGCATATGAAAATCTCTGGTAAGTTTTAGCACCTCTGCCTTTGCACATTTGGGAACAATGTGAGCCTGTGGTTTCTCTCCTCTGTGGCTGAACCTATCCATCTCTGAGTACTGGTAGTTTCAATAAAGAGGGTATGAAAAGAGGGCAGGGACAAACACCCTGTATAAATCAAACTTGATCTGCTTTGACCACGAATAGTGATTTACCCATTTATTCAACAAACAGTTATTGAGCATCTACTGATTGTTCCTTGGAACTTCTGGGTAAACACCACTTTTTCATACTATCGACATTTGAATTTTGAGTTAGCAATTTATTATTTGGTTTAATTTCAGTTACCTTTGGAGGAAAACCTGAATCTCAGAAGGCTCCCTTACTGAAAACTCTCTCAACTTTCCCTGTAGATTCACTTCTTAAGTTCAGATAGTAGAATGATTTGCATCTGAATATAACACAAAGGAAGTTTTAATGATTCCACACACTCTTATATATGGTCTGAGCTCACATAACCTATAAGCACTCTTGTAAATTGAAGTCACACATCTGTGAAAACTTTTCATTTAGCTCAAATACATATGTAATGTGTAAACTATGTCAGATCTCCTAAAATGGAACGGAAGTAAATTTGCTGCTAAGCAAAGGCTGTACCATCGACCGTGAAAAGAGCTTCCTGGTTAAAAGCAAATGGAAAGGTTAATTTCTACTATCTAAATTTTATATGGACATATAGAACTCCAGACTTCAGTTCTGAATATATCATTTGAATTGTTTTAAGCAAAACTATTGCAGTTAAGTGAACAACTAGTGAACTGTGATTTTAATATGTAAGCATATGTATATTTACACAACACAAAAAGATACAGGCATGGCTTAAGTTTTTGAAACATAATATTTATGAGCAAAACTCTTATAATCCTTATAAGCAAAATGGCCTCTAGAGAAATAAATAAAAAAATAACTGTGAAAAGGAAATGTAGACAGATCCTCAAGGGAAATATTATTCACAGGTTGTTTTAGTTCTCAAACATATATTAAAATGAAAATAATATTGTTGAAGCAGATATCACAATAATTAACACAATCAACAACATTTTATTTGGATATTGTAGCTAGAGGAATATTTATCATATCCTTGATTCAATTTTAGATGACTTAGACACAGAGAAGATTACAAAGAGAAATATAAAGAAAATCAAGAATGTTATTTTCTCCTTATTGTTTCTGGGAAAAATTAAGAAAATGGTGTTGGGCAACCAGACTTGACTAACTAAACAATTTTCAATGCAACCTTAGGGAATAAAGAAGGGCTCACCCATATGGAAGCCTGTGCAACAAGAAAAAATACTATTACCAACTAAAAAGTCCTTACTTCAGTACTATGGGAAGTAAAGGATACAGTGAAGACATACAGACATGACAATTTCAAGAGTTTTTTTACTTTTCTTGTATGTTTAATGTTAACAAAATCAAGAATTCAAGATACATGCTATTATAATTTTTATAAATGTGCTCATGAATACATTTAAAGCTTTAATTACAACATACATAGCACATAAATAGATTGCTAAATACTTTCTTGAGTTCAGTAAATCCAATAATTAAAATTAAAGCTTAATACTGCTTCACAATAATTAATTTGGTTGAATTTTGATATTTTGCACATTGCAGTCTTCAACAAAGGATCTCTTAGATATATTAAATCCCATTTTCAATAATTATTATAATATTTGGTGATTTTGATGATTAATATTTTTGATATTTTGTAAAATATGTGCATAAAAGGTGTCATTTATTTAAAAGTCTGTAGTTCAGTAGGCTTCAGGAACCTGAACCTAGTTAGTTAGGACTAATGAACCATGATATTTTGTGACATTTCATTAATAAGGTTTTTTTTCTCTTAAGTAGTTTTTGTATACTTAGCAATTTTCTGCCAAGTTATGATCAACTAGTGACTAATTTTCTCTACCATCTCTTTACTCAAGAAATGTGAAATGTCTTTGTGTCATAACCAGAAATGCTTTTTGGGTTCTTCTGTAAGAATATGTTGTAACAATACTCTCCGTTCTAATATTATTTAATGAAGAAGCAGGGGAAAAATTATGGGAATATTTGTCTAAATATTTGTGAAGCAATATTTTGTGGGATGACACTAAAAGCTAATGGACCAGATACATGCAATCTCCAATCAAAAGAATCATATTTCACAAAGGTTAAAATATTCTTTGACAGTGCTGTGGTCAATACACACACACACACACACACACACACACAAATTGTGTGTGTGATAAATATATATATATGTGAGATATGTATGACAACTTAATTTAATTATACTTCAGATCTTGGAACTGTTAGTCAAAAGTTGGATAACTTATACCTGAAAATTACTGGGAACCATTGATAGATACTCAAAATATTTTGAAATTACATTTTGATTTTAAATTTGTGAATCCTAACACCTTCTTATTTTACTACTGGAACCAAGCTACTGATTTTAAGGTTTCTTTTTTGCCACTTGTTTCCATGTCTGCTAGCTGTCAATTTTATATTTCCTTGCACAACATAAGCTTCAATAAATATAAGCACTCAATTCATGTTCATCATAGTTGCATTGAGGTAACATTTTTCTTGTTTTCATTGCTTTTCCTTTTTTAAAGGAAAATAAATATGGTAAAATTTAGTACTGAGGGAAGTGTCAAGTATAAAGAAAGGTAATGTTGAACTCGGAACTGAGGTTTCTGGTGGAATTTTTTTTTTAAGATTTATTTATTTATGCATACAAGCTGGGGTATAGGCCAGAGGTGTGGGGTGGTGAGAGAACTCACCAGAGACAGAGTGGGGAGCAGAACAGGCACATCGACTGAAGTACACTGCTGAGGGGAGCAGTGGGTGAGGGAGGAGAGGTCTGCTGCGCATGTGGGTTAGTTTCCTGGCCAGGTATTGAACTCGTGCTGCAGTGACTCTGGACAGCTTCATAGTGCTGCGCTTAACCCATTGCACCACCAGGGAGGCCCTCTGGTAGAATATTAAAACTTTGCCATATACCACATCTGGGTTATGGAGAGCTAAGGAGATGAATCCAAATTTAATAAGGCAAGTTGTTGCATCTCTGACAGTAAAATTAAAATCAGCTGGACCAGGGCTAGTAATCCACCAGAGTACAGCTATCTAGACCCTGAGGCAGGTTGTTTAGAGTTTCCTGATGATAAAGAAAAGCCCAGTTTTGGTGGGTCAGTTCTGGTGCCTATCAAATGTTAAATGAGTTTTGAAGATGAGCTCTGTATGTAAAGGGTTAGATGGACAAGCTATTAAAATTCTCAGGTGGTATGAGAAGTGATTAGAGACAGAAAAGGAATGGAATATGCCTTTTGCCAACTACTATCCGGGTCCATTCCTAGTTAAGACTTTTTATGTCTTTACATAACCTCCATTAGAAGGACAAGGCTATTGAATCTCAGGTTTCGAGATAGAATAAAATAACAGAATAAAATATCTAAATCAATTCTGCTATTCAGACCCATTCAAAAACTTTAACAGAATCATAAAACTCTTCCTCCTCACATGAGAGCTGTTGTAATTTCCAAAACCTTTAAAGCATTTTTTTTTCTAAATGCCAGTGATTTACACATATATACTGTGTAGTACTACTTTCTTAGAGGTGGAGGGGTAATGATAGATTGGTATAGTGGGAAGCTAGCTTTTTGATTACATAATCTAGCTTTTGGCTTTTGAGAAGACATGAAGCCAAGTCACAAATAAATTCAATGAGTTTCCTGGTATTGGCAAAATCAGAATTACAAATTTAAGTCTGCCAGAACTTACTCCTGTAGCTTTATACTATTCCATATTGCCACTAAATTGAAAGATAGTAAGAGACTTGAAGTTGAGTCCATGTTTTCTTTTTTTTTTTTTGTCAATAACTCTTTTGCACCAATATGTGTTTAGTAAAAATATGGATTTTGATTACCAGTTGGTTGACTAATTTATTCATCAACAAATATTTTTTGTTAAAAAACTATGTGATAAATGCCATGTTGGAAAAGTGTGAATAAAAATGATGCTGTTTTTGAGCTTACATAATATTAGATGAGAGACACAAGAAAAACTCACTAAACCATGTGCAAAGCATGGGGGGAGGAGAGAACATATGAGCTGATCACAGAATGATTGGGTGTAAATTTTGATTTAGTATATTATGCAAGTTTCACTGTCTATTTCCTTATCTGTAAAACATAGACATTACCTGGTGGTCTTGATATAAGGATTTGGTCCTCGTTAGGCACACAGGCTGTGATATTATTATTGACTATGTCAATGCTATTGTTATTATCATTAAAAGATTTATGCAGTCTAAAATTATTGTAGCACTAAGGTGCTATAAGGCATCTAGTGCATCAGGAAAGACACTAAGAAACTTGTCAAAGGCCACAGATAGTGTGTGGGAGAATTAGGTTCCAAAGGCCATGTTCTAAACCCCCACTTAGGATTAGAGCAATTTGGAATATGCTTTATTTGATATTTAGATGAAGCTTTCAAGAAATATTGAGAGAGAGGGATTTGAAAATATAGGTCAGGATAGAGGTATTGACTAACATAGGTTTGGCAACATGAATGTGGATGAAATGATCCAAAAAGTTGTATCCAGAAAATTATACTTTGACTGAAAAAAAGACAAAGGAGAGCAGAAATATTTGCCATTAATAATAGGTGGTATCTTTACCATGAGATGAAAGAGCTCAGGGAGATAACAAAATGCAGATGAATTAAAATTTAGTGGTCAAGTTGAAATGAAAATGAAAAGGATTAAATGCTTTAACTGGAAAACCAAGACATAGGAGGAAAATTAGGAAGGCTAGTGTTTCAGAAGCAAGGTCAGGAAAAGAATATTGAGAAGATGAGAGTAGTTGACTGTTAAATGTGGCCAAGAGTAGTGAGGTTTAAAAAAAGGTCATTGAGAGTTCATAATTGTTATTGTTAAATTTCAGTGAAGTGGAAAAGACCCAAGTCAGGTTACAGGGGGTTGAAGAGTGAAGTAAGTGAAGATGTAAAGTAGAGGGTTTTCAGACACTCAGAATTAACAGCTGCTCAGGCTTTTCTACTAATTGTACCATCATAGGCCTCAGAGGAACAGGATGAGCAGAACTCTGGGAAAGGTGCTATAGCTGTGGACTGAAATCATTTTTAAATGATCCTTTTTCTTCTTAAGATTCAGAATTTCAGGAGACAATTCCATCTGTTCTGCAAGTGGCATTCTACTGTGTACCGTTCAGTGACATAACACAAAGTCCATGGTATCTGAAGTGTAAGCACCTAGTTAAAGCACAAGGACGCAAGAATAGGAGGGGAAAAGTGGAGGTAAGTCCCATTAATTTGGGGACAGATTTTGAAAGGGCGGTTTCAAATGTTCACCTAAAGGCGTATGCCATGGCCCTGGCACCATGTATGGAGCCAGCTCTCCATTAACATGAAGGAAAGTCATGCTATGCCCCTCAAAACCAAAAAAGGTGTTGCAGCTTCAGGAAGAAGACCTATTCCTAGACTCAGTTCTTACCACCTGAGCGAGTGGTTCAACTCAGTAGTTTGAGTATTGCATTTTTTTAAAATATTTTCTTGGATATAATCCAAAGCAATCTTCCTGAAGCAGCCAGATTGTCAGTGAAGGAGCATATTGAAGAGAACTTCAAGACAAAATTCAAAACTTGACTAGATCTGGAAGAACCGTTGGCCAATTTGAACTATCTCTTTACAGATTCTTTCACAGAAACTCTGGTGTACTGGGCACCAAGGGGTATAGTTTCTTGGGTGGTCAATGAAGTAAGAGGGCCAAACCCTCAGTTATCTTAAGAACCCACCTCCAAAGCCAGGATACCTCCTCTGTTTTGTGGAGGAGTGCTCCACAAAATATTGTCATCACTTTGCTTTGAGTCTACTTTAGGTATCTTCCATCTATAATAATAAAAAATGTTTAATGATGGTTTGAAAAAGTAAATAAAAACAGACTTTATTCACTCTTCTGGCTCTTAGTATATCATCCAGAAATATATCCATTGCTCATTTCAGTATTAAGATAAAAACTTTGTGTCAACCTGACAAAGATTCCACAGGACATCAGGCTATTGTTATTGATAGGGTCTAATGTTCAGGAAAGAGACACCTGAGTGTAGAAACCAAGGTGCTCCACAATTGTCATTCTTTCATCTCAGTCCATTTAATTACCTCAAGTAAGTCACCAGAGAGTGTTTACTGGGAAGAGCAAGGAGTACACATTCAGAATGTGAACCTGGTCTTGTGACTTAAAATCTTTGTGAGCTGGGTTGTGTTTCTTAAGCTTTCTACGTCCAGACTTCTGACCTATAAAATGGTGGTACTGATGGCACTTATTTCACAAGTTGTTCAGATGATCAAAAGGTTTTTTGCAAAGTATTTATCATTATGTCTCACATCATTAGGTGTTTGATAAATGGTATTATTTATTGCTATTATCATCTATACTATAATTCCTTGTGTTTATGCTTAGTGATTTGTCATCTAGGAAACTGTTTAACTTATTTTATGGATATAATCCAGTCATAAATACAGACTGCTATTGTCATCCAGCATAGACATGCACGTGCACACACACACACACACACACACACACACACACACACACACACACACTGTTGCAATAAATGAAAGAAGATGGTATTTGGTATAAGACAGATAAAACCTTGAGTCTGGTTATATTGCTTTCTAGCTCTTTTATCCATTGAAAAATCCTTTCTCTTCTGTTTTCGTCATTTCCTCATCTTTGTAATTGGATAAATAACACTTTTTTATGGATCATTGTTAAAGTTGGATGAAGTAACATTTACATAAAGGGTTTTGAATTGGCCCTTCATAAGTGCAGTACAAAGGTGTGTTTGCTTTATCATCAGGATTGCACATGAAAAATGAAGTCTTAGGTCATTTTTATTTATTTTTTTTGGTTTAAAATACTTTACTCCCTTTATTATATATTTTTCTCTGTGAAAAGTCTCTTGCTAGACCCAAGGGTCAGTATCTGGAGAAAGCCAACCTGCAACATGAAAATATACAAGAACAAACACAAAATCAGTTTCAAGAAATTTTAATGTTAGCCTTGGGAAAAAATAACAGTTGAATAGATGAGCCTTATGCTTACCAACAGGATTGTTACTCTGCTTTTAGGATCCCATGGGATCTAGTAGATTCATTAGTTGTTACAGCTTGCTCTTATTCTCATACTCTTTAACCCAGACCCAAATTTACATTTCAGTTTTTTGGCAATCTCATTTACCAAGTGGAGCAATTGCTGGGTACCCAATGTGGCTAGACATAGTAAATTCCCACCATCACTCTGCTACTTGCTAGTCATTCATTTTTAAATGAAATGGTTAATTATTCCTCTGGTGGGTTTGAGATTTTTAAAAGTATTTTTTTCAATCTAGTTTAATCTGTATTTAATTTAATATATTAAATCTTAATTTAATATTTTATAATTTGAGCTAATATATTTAAAATGCATTAGATCTTAATTTTATATATTCAATCACAGTTTAATAAAGTTTCCTTTTAATATCTTGATTAAAAGGACTATTGCACAGTAGTTATGCCTTTCAATTAAACTCTAAGTACTGTTGTCTCAGTGGGTTTAGTATTTTATCAGGGGCTAGATGTCCGAACAAGGAGGAAGAGTACCCAAAAAAGAAATGTAGAGACCTTATTAGGGACATATCCTTCCAACCATAATGACTTATGTAATAAAGTTGAGGCTAGTTATTCTAGCAGGTAAATTACCAAATTCCAGTCATATAAAACAAGGGAAGATTTTCAAATAATCTACCAAACTGATGCCCTGGTCCATGTGTGGTTCTTTTCCAAATGTCTATTCCAGTACCCAGTTCTGTTACATCTTCAACTTGACTTGTCACAAGTTATCTAGAAGGTAAAAGAATGTTAAAGATTTTGTGGGTTGGATTTTTATGAGCCAGATCTCGAAGGGGCACGTGTTACATTAATTACTGTTCAGTTGGTCAGAACTCAATGACATGACTACACCTATCTACAAGGGATAGGACGGCTGGGATCGAAGTTGAGTTGTGTGTAAAGGAGAGAGAGGATATAGTACTGCTCATATATAAGATGTTATTATTTATATCCCATAAAATATTAGGTAGCTATTTTATTTCTAAAATCAGTTTTTTATACCTACCTTGAAATTCAGTGCCTCAGGAAGTTAAAAATTCCTCATTAAAAAATTGTTATTTGAGAAAATAAGCCAGCAAAGTACATAGAAAAAGCTAATATTACTTTTGTAGGTCTGAGAAATACAAACTGGTTCCAGCAAGTAAGCTTTGAGTCCCAAAGAAACAAATAAGCAACAATAAACTATAACAGTATAAAAGTATTTGTGGGAGACACATGAGTTTTCTTTGAATAACTACAAAATGAAAGAACCAGATAGAACAATAGACCAGGCTTTTAGCTATTCCATGCAGAGGCAAGTACTGATCACTGAAACAGAAAATACAGTCTTGGCCTACCCTCTTCCTAAAGAGACAGAGAATTATGACACATAGCTACAGATGTTCATTACAAAATACAGCTTGAAATTTTGCAAGCAAGCATATTTTGAGTTATTTGTTAATAGCACATGATATGTATATAAGAAATAAGCACATGAAATACTTTCAATATTATTAGTTATTAGGGAAATGCAAACTGAAACTACAAACAGATACCATTACATACCTTTGCAATAGCTAAGACTAAAAAGTCTGACTCTATCAAGTGCTGGAGAGGAAGTGTGCCAACTGAATCTCTTCCAATATTGGTGGATGTAAAATGGCACGATTATGTTGGAAAAATATTTGGCAATTTTTTAAAGAGTTAAAAATACACTTACTGTATGATCCAGCTACTTCATGCCAAAGTATTTTCCCGAAAGAAAAAAACATATGTCCACACAAAGACATGTGCATGAATATTCATAGCAGCTTTATTTGTAATAATCAAAAACTGGAAACTACCCAAAGGTCCATCAATAAGTGCCAACAACTGTCATATACCATGCAATGGAATCTTCCTTAAAAATAAAAGGACTAAATATTGATGCATGCTGCAACATGGATGAGTCTAAATGTGCCAAGTGAAAGAAGCCAGGCAACAAAATAGTGCATATTGTATGACTCCAGTTTTAATTTTTTTTTTTAAATATAAACTAATGTACAATGACAGAAAGCAGCTTCCCCGTTGTCAGAGGATGGCATATACATATGTCCTATCTTATCAAATTGTATACTTTGAATATGAGCTGCTTATTGATTGTCAATCACACCACAATAAAGTCACTTTATTTTATTTTATTTTATTTTCAAAGATTTATTTATTTATGCATACAAGCAGGGATACAGGCCAGAGGTGTGGCAGTGAGAGGGTTCACCAGAGATAGAGCGGGGAGCAGAACAGGCAGATTGATGGAAACACACTGCTGAGGAGAGCAGCGGGCAAGGCAGGAGAGGTCTGCCGCACCATGTGGGAATTTCCCCAGCCAGGCATCGAACTCGCATCGCTGCTGCCGACAGCTCCACAGCACAACGCCTAAATGCTGTGCCACCAGGGAGGCCCAATAAAACCATTTTAATAAAAATAATAACATACAATGAGAAGACTTAGCATCACCACTAGATATTCCTGTCAGAAATGCTTAACCGGAAGTTAAACCTAAACTGAAGAACATTCCACCAAATTACTGACCTGTGATCTTTAAAAGTGTCAAGCTTACAAATGTAGTTGAGGACAACTATATGCTACATGTATGTTTCTTCTGAGTGATGCTTAAATTTGTAATTATTTAAGAAAATAACAATTTGAAAATTAAAAACCATGTCTCAATCATAAAAATACAAAAAAAAATCACATAAAAAGTGGACGAAGGATTTTTTTTAATAATATATATTTTTATTGTTATTTATGTCTTTTACATTTTGCATTCCCCTTGGGTAGCCCACCACCAATTCACCCGTGATCCATCTCCATGGTCCCTTGTGTTCTTTTCTATTCCATTTTGTGCCCTTTCCCTTCCCTCCCTCCGGCTCCTTCCTCCCCCCCTTCCCCCCCACTTATTGTCTCTCTCCCACCT
>PVIJ01000014.1:544376-569438 GCA_004024925.1 Scalopus aquaticus
TTCCATCCATGTCGCTGCAAATTGCATGTGTTTATCTTCTTTCCATGCTGAATAGTATTCCATTGTGTATATGTACCACATCTTCTGGATCCAGTCATCTATTTTTGGACATCTGGGTTGCTTCCATACCTTTGCTATTGTGAACAGTGCTGCAATGAACATACGGGTGCATGTATCCTTTTGGATTAGTGTTTTTGTGACAAAGGATTTTAACTGATACTTCTCCAAAAATGATAAATGGATGATTAAAAGCATATGATAAGATTCTCAATATCATCAGTCATTAGGTGAAAGCAAACCAAAACCATATGGAAACATCAGGATCCGTGAAGTGTGAAATGATTGACAATATCAATTGTTGGGTGAAAAAGTACATAAACTGGAACTCTCATGCATTGCTTCTGAGAATCTGATGTGGTACCACTGATGTGGAAAACAGTTTGACAGTTTCTTAAATAGTTAAATATACAGCTACCACAGGACCCAGTCATTCCAGTCATAAGTACTTACCCCAAAGAAATAAAGGCATTGTCGATATGAGACTTTTGTATAAATACCCATAGAAGATTTATCAGTAATATTAAAAACCTGGAAACAACCCACATGTCGATCAATACATAAATGTGTATAATACTACTGAATAAAAAGGAATCAGTCACTGGCACACACAATGACATGGTTAAATTGCATAAAAATTATGCTGAATGAAAGAAGAATATGTGGACTAATCTATAATGAGAGAAAGTAGATCACTTGTCGTCTGAAGATGGGAGAAAGGGAATGCTCGTAGGAGGGATAAAAGAAGACATCAGGAAACTTTCAGAAGTAATGGATACAGTCCTTCTGTGAATGGGTTGATAGTTTCACTGGTGTCTATACAAATCACATCAAATCAATTTTATTTTTTCATGAAAAAATATTTTATTTAAACTCTATTTTTAATTCTTATCTTTTTAAATTAATTAATTTTTAATTGAGGTAATATTCGGATACATCCATCAGGTAGGCCACCATAGTACATCCACAACCAAATCACTCTTAGTTCACCACCAATAGCCCATTGTGCTTCCTTCTTTGTTCTTATCCCTCCTCCACCGGGTGCATCCCCTCCCTTGGTGCATCATTTCTTTTTTTTTTTTTATTAGATTTATTTTTATTTATTTATGCATAGTTGGGGTAGGCCAGAGGTGTGGGGGTGAGAGGATTCACCAGAGACAGAGTGGGGAGCAAAACAGGCAGATCTACTGAAATACACTGCTGAGGGGAGCAGCAGGCTACACAGGAGAGGTCTGCTGGGCCATGTGGGTCAGCTTCCTGGCTGGGATTGAATTCAGGCCCTTAGGCCTCAGGAGTGATAACTTGATAAACTGCTAAAGCTTAATCCCTGTGCCTCCAGGGAGGCTCCCCGTGGTGCTTCATTTCTGTAGTCAGTACCAAGGGTTAGTTTTGAAGCTTGTCTGAGTAACTAAGAGTCAAATTGCATATTTTAATATGTGTGATTATATGTAAACTTATCTTGATAAAGCTGTTAAAAGAAGGGAAGTCAGAAACAAAAGGCTTCGGCTGAATTCTTGATAATTTTAAGTAGCAATCAGGGCAAACTTAATACCCCTGGTGTGTGCCTAGATTCTGGCAGATTGATGTTACTGGTTGACCGTAGACATTGCTGACTCATAGACAGCAACGTTGAGATTATGGTGAACGTTTCTTTGTGAAATCTGAGGAAACTAACAGAATGCTTGGGAGGGGGCCAAGGAAATTCCCTTGAGCAAAGACAAGGCACAATTTAGAATTTTTTTTCAATCAGCTCTACCTTCCAAATGAACAATTATTAATAGTTTTTTGATTTCCTGGTGTGGAAATATTTCACAGAGAAGCAGAAGTCAGGGATGCCAGGAAAGTGCCAGATAAAATCAGCTCTCCCTTATGGAATCTCAGACACACAGTGCAACTAAATTCTTTTTCTCTACCAGCTTCAGGATATGTGCTGGGGCAAGTGAGTCTATGGAATGGCTACTGTGCAAATGTCAGGAAGGAGGCTAATGCCAACACCAGCTTGTATTATTTTTAAAGATTGATTTATTTATGCATACAAGAACTGGGGTGATAGGATTCACCAGAGACAGAAAAGGGAGCAGAACAGGCAGATTGACTGAAGTACATTGCTGAGGGAAGCAGCAGGTGAGGCAGGAGAGGTTTGCTGCGCCATGTGGGAAGCTCCCTGGCTGGGGATCGAGCTCGTGCTGCGGTGGCTGTGAACAGCTTCATAGTGCTGAGACTTAACCCATTGGACTACCAGGGAGTTTGTATTTTTTAATCAGAAAACAAGGAGGAAAGGCAAAATTGATGCTCCTCTTTCTCCTTCCTAAACTCAGGAATTAATTACTTTGGAAAATTGCAAACTATTTCACTCATTCAGAATATAGATCACACTTATCTCATTACAGCATTTATAATAAATTTTATATCTTTAGTCATAGAAACAGTAAATCATCTTTTTCTAGTCCTGAAATTTAGTCTAGAAACAGGAACAAACATGATGTGAACTGTCAAGACTTAAGCACTCAAAGGGTATATCTAATACATAGACTTACATGTACAGAATTATCTTTGGCTAAATTTAATACAATGGTATAACCTTCTAGAGAAGATAAAATGAGTGCTTGGTTATCTCGACTTGATTTTAAAAATAAGTTAGCTATCTTAAATCCTTAAAACATTGCCTTTTATGCCACTGGCTCATTCACATGTACTAGTTAATTCTAAATATGCAGAATCTTTCAGGAAGAAAAGCTGAGGGCTTTTTTTTTTTTTTCACAATTCCTTACTGAGACATGATGTTACAAATGTTCCTTTCAATAATTTGATAGACTCAAACTTTGAGCCAGAGAGAGCATCTGTTGGAAAACATGGCATTATCTTCCCTATTTATGGCTCTTTTCAGCCTAAACCACAATCTCATTTCTGTTGTGAACACCCATTCCTTGAAAGCACAGAAATGACAATGATGAGATTTTGGAAGAAAGGAATTGTGGAAACCACCCAACACCTCAGTGCAATGGGAAATACCTCCCTCTATTTACTAAATCCAGAGTCTATTTAGCATAAGTAGTTCTATGGAGTTGGCCCCCATCTTGGCTCCTCCAAAGGAAAAGAGACACTCAGCCAGAAATGAAATTAAAGAACACACATGAGTCACTGCATTTTGAGAGAATTTTAATACCAGAGAAGCTATTGACTGAACCGAAACCACTAAGTGTTCCACCTCAGAAAGATTAATAACTGACAACAAAAGCGATGTTCCAGAAATTAGACTGGACATGTATGAGAAGGACAGAAATCTAAGCAGAAGACCATGCACGTTTCTAATCCTCTTAATGTTACCCAGCTGCCATCATCCAATAACGTGGGGAAAAAATCAGAAAAACATTGGCTTTTTTGCCTTTTTTATAGCTTGAAGGAATTTCCATGTTCATGAAGTTGGTTTTCTCATCAATTATAATTAAGAGCTTAAAATGACTAAGCCAGAAAGAGACAAAAAACAATATATTTGTCTATTATCTAAAATTACTGTATTGCAGATATGCTTTTTACTATCGAAAAACTGCTGGACAATAGTGTGTAGCGAATAGTGGGTGGCTAACTTCTGGAAGATTGTGGGTAGCTTCTGTAAATACTGTCATCCATCAGGATGTCAGGGTCTGGTGCCTACTATGTACTATGGTGATTTTATCAGAAGATTTCTGTATATTCCCCTATACAGGAGACCAGAGGAGGAGCTCTGAGAATTTGCAGGAAATGTAAATGGTTTCATAATATATCTTAAATAAAGGGAAAAAGGGACCCAGAAATAAGGGGGGGCACAACTTAGGAACCCAGGTCAAAGGTGAAGAAGAAAATTAAGTAAACATATTATTTGATATGTTTGAGTGGTGTCATATTTTCCTTTGGGAAGGCCAAAAATCAGAAGGGACTTATGTTATACTATAAAGGCGGCTTAAAGAGTCTCTGCTCTTTATTGCCTACTCTGTCACAACCGGGCACAAAATATATCCACATGCAGCAATCAAAATAGTCTCCTAAGTGTGTATGTATTTGTCACAAATCCCCTCTGTTAAAATCCTCCTGTGAATTCTACTAAAAATAAAAAGGAACTTATAATACTACAATTAATTTGACTCCCCAATATTGTTTTTCCTTATAATACTGTAATTAATTTGACTTAGATTTTTTTTTCATTTCCTATCATGCCTTTCTTTGTTTATTTTTCTGCATTACAACAACTTTCTTTCTAGTCCTGGAACATAAAATTAGTTCCTTTCTTGCACTGTTGTCCTTGATGTTTACTCTGGTAGCTGAATATGCCTCCAAATATTTACATGCATTGCTTTGTTTTTCTCATTAAAAAGTTCTCTGCTCAAATCTTCTCTCTTTACATAGGGCTCCCTACAGGTTATCTGCCCCACAGCCATTCTGTAGCTTGGTAATATTTATCAGTGTGTTTGATTCTTATTTCTTTCTTTTGCCTATTTTAATTTGCCCTCACTTTAGTTCTAAAACAAAAAGTTCCATGACAGTAGAAATCTGTATTGCCTTTTGCCATTAACCAGTTCATAGAAACAGTGTCTCTCAAACCAAAGATACACAATATTTTTTTTGAATTAATTTAAATATCTTTTGTTTAAGTTGTGTTCAGGGAAAACTACTAAAATCTAGATCAGCATAAAATGAAGTTGGGAAATTAATGAAACAGCAAACTAAGGAAACAGAACATTTCATTAGGGAAAAGTAATTGTCTTTCTTGTTTCAGCTTGGTTACATGTGAGATTTTCTGTTTTATGTTTTCCTCATTTGAGAATCAAAAAATTAAATACACATAAGATAAAACAAATTGGCAGTTTTCTTAAAAACTGCCTTTGCAGTGAGTGACAAGATAAAAAAAAATAGATATTTTTATAGCAAGCAGAATTCTCTCTCACATGTCATAACACATTTGTAAAGTCTTTCCATGTTGTGTTTTTCTAAGGAAGATTTGCCAGTTAATCATAAATGCCACTTATTCATTTAAGTAAATGGTATGCATTGATAGTGTTAGGAGCAGAAAACTTGAAGTTTGTGTACTAATAAGGCCACAGTTGGAGTCCCATTAAATTTATTCCAGAGCAAAACCTTTCTGTCTGGCCATAGGCGCAGTCCTTGAATCTTGGCCAGCTGTGTACAAAAGAAATCTCCCTTCTCACAGAGCAGGGCTCATGCCAAGGAAGGCAGATAAGTCTCCAGTGATAGATCAAACTGATGCAAACATCCCGTTGATAAATTAGTATCGTGTTCTTAGACAAAAGTCAGAATTTGTGTTATTTGCAAAAGCAAGCAGATATTACTTTACATTGCAGATACAGAAGTCTTAAGAGAGTACATACATTTGGAAATTTTATGTTTTTTTAATGTCTTATATGGAAACATTTATTTGTAAGAAATTTTTAGAGTATTCTTCCCCAGAAGGAATTGAAGTTTTGTAAAATGAACAGGGGTTTCTTAAAATGCTCATTGACTAGGTCAGTTTTACTCAAAATTTAGATGAGGTTGATCATACTGGAATCGGTGCCTGTAGGTGAAGAAAAATGAGGATAGCATAAAATGTGATAATTTAGAAACTTTGTATGAGTACTTTCTATTACTGACATATACTGTGATACACATGCAACTTATATGTTCTAACACGTAGTTCAGTTTAGCATCCTTAGACAACAGATGAACACCCCCTATTCTATACTATGTGTTTAAAGGATCCCATTTTGGGCCTCATTTGACTATACTTTCCCCCTATAGAGGAGGTGTAGCAGAGTCCAAAAGGGTATGACATCAATAGCCTACCTCCGCTTCGAGGCCATTCTGCAGGTTTCAGGGCCCCTGAATATCTAGCCCAAATGTGTACTGACATTGTGTTGTAGGCCTGTGTGGGTCTTTTGCCCAAGCGTGCCTTCCTGAAGGCAGACCAAGCTATTGTTGGTAAATACAGTCCCGGATGTGGAAGATGTCTACAAAGCATGGAAAGTCTGGCTAGAATGCCCTGTACAGGAGGCTTCTTTGAATATGACAGAGAGCCAGAAGTAAAAAGAGAAGGGGAGTCAAATTGGGTTTGGGTCTTGGGCAAGTGCAGATTCTGTCTGCTTTGTCAGGTTCTGATGAGGACCTAACCTTCCCAGTTTGAATGAAGATGTATTTGGCAAGGTGGAGAGTTAGAACATATTTTATGTAATACTTTCATAGCATATCATAACTCAAATATTTCAACATATGAAGTGGAAACCTTGCCTCGAGCCCTGCAAATGTTTGGAGGAAGCCTATTAGACTGTCTACTGTGTTTAAAATTTTATTAGACATTGAGTTTTGAAAGTGTTTGGAGAGCTGACATTAAGTGACTGTGTACCTTCCCACAAGTCTGGAAATCTGCACTCTGGAGTGTCTAAGCACACATCACTGAGGATAGCCTCAGCATCCTGCTCACGGCACCTTGGTGAATGTTGTTAATATGTTAGCCTGAGAGGGTTATGACAGAGTGATATTGGGTCTCCAAGAAGCCTTGTTTGTTGGGAAAGTCTATATTATTAAAAAATTGCTTTTTCTCTGAGAGAGAAGATTATATTTCCCCATGCCAAGGAAATTAGACTTGACTATATGACTTCCTCTGGTCAATGAGGTGTAAATGGAAATGATATAAACACTTTCTAACAGAAGCTTTATGATCCCTTATATGGTTCCACCATCTCTCTTTCCCTTTATGGTACGAGATTGACCAAGCCTTTATGGGAGCAAGTACTTCAGATTATATCCTGGAATAAAAACTGACATTAAGGGGAACTGCTACTGACCTTCAATAGATATGTAACCCAAGCTAGAAATAAATCTTTGCCCTTACAAGTCATTAGGAGGTGGAGGTTATTAGTTACTATTTCATAACTTAGCGATCAATAGAAATGAGTACAGTGCAGATGCGCTATGCGAACTTCTCTACCAGAGGTCACAAACATCATGGATGTCAGCAGTATTGCTAGTGCACAATGATAAGTACCAGGATTAAAGCTACACAACGGTGGAGACAGCAAGAAGAGAGGCTGGCAAGGGAGCACATAGACCAGACAGCCTTGACCTGAAGGCCTGGCTATCACGAAGCACCAAAGATAAGGGATTCAAAAGGAGCAGTTGTAAAAACCTTACTTAACTGAGTTAAAATCCTGAATTGAGCTCATTTTAAAACTAGAAGTGACTTACCTTGAATTGGTAAGAGATTTTTCAATAGCTGCAATAAAGGCAGCAAAGCTTTGTTAATTTTAATTTTTCAAGGAAATAAATGCAATTGTATAAATCTAACTCTGAGACTGAAAACTTAAATCCATCACAATATTAGTGCAAAGCTAATGTTTCTAAGAACTTAGTAGTCACAATAACCTAAAAGAGAGGTTCTATTATCATCTGTGTTAAACTGAAGTACAATAAGAGCGTCTCGGTGCCCTAAGTCTCCTTGCCCACACTCACAAGTACACCATACCTCATATGTAGACTTGACGCCTCTCACTCGTATGCTCTTAACTTACCAATCTCTGAGCATTTAGCCCATCTAAGGTCTGACATCTGGCATAAAATGTCTCTACTCTCTGAATGGCTGAAATTTTCACACGGGAGTGCAAAACAAAAGTGGAGAGAAAGTATAGTAATCACCTCTTAAATGTGACTAGTGTTTAGTCTTGTCTCATTTAATAGTAATGCACAATTAGGTGATAGTCAAGATAATTACTCACATTTTATATTTTAAGAAAGCTTTTAACCAGCCTATTCAGAATCGTGCAACCTATACTAGTGGAATGTGGATTGGAGACCAGAACACTTGCCTAAGAATCATGTGATATAAGCTTCAAACAACTTAAGGAATTGTATTTTCTGTTTTAAAATCTGAGAAAAGATACTACAATATTCTGACTAAGGGACATTATGCAATTTTAATTTTAGTACAGTTAAAAACCAACAGAACAGAAAATATGTGGCAGCGCTATAATAAATGCACTGATTGAGACTTTTATAGAATTCTGAATATAGGTTTAGCAGTAAGTAGTAAGTTTGAGTAAGCAGGATCATTGTCGATGTGACTCCTAAATCTAAGTACTTTCCCTCATCTCTTTCCAGAGCTTCAAACCTGCCTTTTCACAAGTTTTCTCTGTAAGTTCACTTAGAGACCTTGTCATCTCGTAGATCAACTCCTCATCTTCCTACAAAACAGCTCCTACCTTCTTGTAGTTTGTAATATTAGCAGCATTCTTTCTGTTATATACTATATAAGTGCCTCAGCTATCTTTAAATCTTCATTTTATATTGCTTCACAGCATTTACTACTTTACATGTTATCTTTTCTCTTAACAAAAAAATCCAGCCTTTTTTCCTCCAACTCTACTGACACAAGGCTAGTTCAAGCCTTCATCATTTCTATTTTGGAGAAATAATCTCTGGCAAGATCTTGACATTTATACCTCCTGTTTCTAGAAAATCATATTTACTATTATTGGGTTAATTTTGTTTCTATTCTCACTCTAACACTACCTTCTATTTTTTTAAGCCTAACGGTTTCCATTGTCTATAGAATTAAATATTGTTTTGTGTTTCCAAATCTGAGTTTAAGAATAGGAATAATATTTCTTTAATATAACATTAAATTATCTTTTATTTTCCTTATTGCTTAGCTGCATGTACTTTCCCACTTCCATTCCTTTTGTTCTTATTATTCTTTCTATATTTGGAAATCCTTTTTTCCATGTCCACTATAAATGACTCTACCTTCACGGAGCAGCCTTCTCCTCTCAGGAAGATTATCTAATATCTTCATGTAATCATAAAATACTGTGACTTCATAAATAATTATTGATATAATAACAACTGATGTTATCTGGATATAATAGTGGTCAAAGTATAATAAGCTTGGTTTCAAATCAAGCATATGAAATTTAGCTATCAATGTGGACAACGTAGGTTCTAACTTTGTTCTACTATCTAGGTTTACAGATCACACAATATTAGATTCTAAAGAAGAGAGATTGTTTTTATCACCATTTTATTCTATTGAAACTTACGCTTAGATTGTAGATGAGAGACAAAAAGCTATTTCTTGAAATAAACTTCAAATTGTGATATACTTTTTAATTGCCCTGAAGACACTTCAAATTATGTTGCCCACTGTCAATAAAAACAGTCAGAAACTAGAATTATTTAGGAATGAAACCACATCATTATTTTTAAAAATATAAAATCTGTATTAATAATGAAAAGACAATATTGATTTTGGATATAATCATATAAGGGGAACAATTAAGAATTATAAAAACCTTTCATTCTTGTTCATTTCCTATGACTCATGAAAATTTAAAACTGTATTTTATTATCCTCAAGTCATTTATAGAGGCCTACATAAATTTTAAGACTGGAGCTATGCCCAGCATAGCACCAAGATCAAAGGGATATTTTCTAGTAAATTTGAATCCAGATCTTGTATCACAAGTTTACAAATTTATGGCTATTGGCCATGAAATAATCTGTCATCTCTTCTTTGCATTATGGACAGTGAAAAACTTAAACTGCATAAAAAAGATAGTTAGTATATCAGAAAATAGACCTATGAAGGACATTCAAAATATGTTTTAGACTTTGGATATGTTTATAAAGGAACTGAAACTCTCCATAAAACTCTGTTTAAGGGAGCAACATATTTCTTAGGATATAATTTAGTTCAAAGGCCACATTATTTAGTAGATATGTTGTCAATATCAATCTATGTTTAAAATGCACTGCTACTCTGACTGAATATACAGAGATATTATGGGTGTATGTAAGTCAGCAATCAGAAGGGTATAAGAGGTAGAAGGGTTATGTAACATGGAGCACCTATAGGAAGAAAAATCAAAATCCAGTAATTGCCTGGTGAGGACTGAAAAGCAAGGGGGAATCAGTAATTGTTTAACTAAGGATGAGCTGAGGATTGGTTCCTCGGACATAGGGCAGTGAGTGCTGCTTGGTGACTGTGGTGACCACGATGTGATGGTCATCGCTGTCTTGTTTAGTATTCTTTAAATCTTTTAACTCCAAGAAATCTACTGAAAGTTCTACCTTTGGAAATAGTAGATTAACACAAAATAACTGAGAAATCTTACCTTAGACACAAATGTAACTGTCAATAAAACTCTCATAATTAAATTTTAAATTATAACAGAAGGGACATTATTTAGTTTTCTAGATTTGCCACTGCTAAATATGCTTAAAGAAAAACTTGGTATAGACATAACGTTTTACATGTGCTTTTCAATTTGCTGTACTCAACATTCAAAATATTTTCTTTCATTAGAAAAAGTGATTTTTCTAAAAATTTGTAATTCGCAAGTGCTTGCCTTGTAATAGAAACACATGTTTAGTTTTGTTGCAAGGTAATTAGAATTTAGAATTAGAAATTAGATAATTGCGCTCTTAAATATAATTGAGAGCTTCTCAGTAAAAACCATCTTAAAATAGTTTTTTTGGTGAGTAATAATTGTTTTCCAATAAAGACTGTGTCTTTGGAGATGCTGATGGATAAGGCATAGGAATGAATAGGGGAATATATATTTCCTATTTGCGTGTAGCAAAGGTTAAAAAGGCCAATATATCGTTTAGTGCAATGCATGACCTTACTAGGAGAGTTAATCACGGTCCAGGCTATGCCAGTTAAAACTAGAAAACATTAATTGAATACAATACCATACAATTTTTGAGTAAAATTATATAACCACCTCAATAGATGCTCTTGGTAAAACTGAATACAGATTGTTTTAATTGGCTTAAGCAAAAAACAAAATTCAACAGTGATTTAAGTATGAGACAGAGCATACTAACTTAAATATAATTTCATTTAATTTTGATCATTTTCAAAAAGTGTGGTATATATACACAATGGAATACTTACTCAGCAATCAAAAAAGATAAATTTATGCCTTTTGCAGCAGCATGGATGGAGCTAGAAGGGATCATATTCAATGAAATAAGTCAGAAGGAAAAAGAAAAATATCGGATGGTGGGTAAGTTTAAAGGTGTGTGTGTGTGTGTGTGTGTGTGTGTGTGTGTGTGTGTGTGTGTGATGTTTTAGTGAATTAACTAGGGGTTGTGCATTACCAACAATGTTTATTTATTGGTGTGTGCAGCCTGGTAAAATTCACTGTATCATGGTTTAAAGAAGCAAAAGCATGCTGGCATAACAGTTTTTGATTTTGAAGGCAAGCTCTTTATGAATTAGACTGTGAAATTTTCTACTGGACTATCCATGCCTAAATTTCTTCAAATATCCAGTACGGTAACAGACACAGAGTAGCCTGTTAAGCAGCAGTAGGATCAGAGAAGCTAGTGCAGTGACTTGTTAATTACTACCAGAAAAGTTAAATTATAAAAAACCTATTTTTCAAGCCTGATGGGGGAAACGATGATTATGTAAATACTGGAAAATAACAGGAGGTGCTAAAAATCTAAGAAAAGTTTCTGGGATTTTATGAAAAAATTAGAAATGTAAATTGGTTGAATAATTGTAACATGTAATTGGTAAATATAAATTGCCTGAAAAAAAGTTCACAGAAAAAATGGGACTAAAAATCCAGTTTGTGTTTTTTTAAAGATGAGAGTAATGGTGACTATTCACAATTACATGTATATATCCAAGATAATTAATAAATGACTATTCATGAAAAATCTGAAATTGATGGGATAAGACTACATGAAGCAGCAGAGTGCAGCAGTTAAGGACATAAATTCTAGGGCTGGAGAGCCAGGCTCTGTTGGGGTACTGTGACACCCAGAACCACTTCTGATCTGTGTGATCCAAAGTAAGTGAGGTTAAGATAAGACACCACATCTCTCTGTGACTCATTTCTCTTCATTAGTAAAGTGTGATAATAACAGTGCTTAGCTCGTTAAGGTGTTATGAAATTCACATTAGTGCTAAATAAGAAAGCACATAAGAGTTCAAGACATGTTAAGTTCTAAATAATGTTTGCTTTAAGCATTATTTTGTCATTCTTCATTTTGCATCGTACCAGTGACTGAAACTGTCTAATAGAAAAAGTTTTATAAGAAAATAAAACATGTAGTGAATATTATTTTCACTGACAATTCTTACCACCTTTTGAATTTAGAGTTTAGAGATTTAAACTGTTTCTAAATATGACAATAGTTGATAATGTTATTTTCACTTTGTCATCTTTGTCATTAATACGTGGTATATATGCATAAATATTTTCTTCAAAATCATCTTCAAGGGAAATTGATAAATATGTGTGTGTTTATATCTATAACAAAATGCACATTTTACACCTGTAAATTTAGGACAAAGTTAGTGGAGGTTAACCCTTAAAGAAGAGAAAAAATGGTTTTTCTGTTTTGAAGGTTATTTTTTCTTTGTGTCCCAAATTATTTATTATTATTTTCGATACTTAATAACATAACCATGATGGTATCTTTTAGGAGACAGTAGTTATCAAATCTACAGTTCATTCACACTGAGATCTTCAGTGTGAACTAGGGATTGTGCAACACCAATAATGTTTATGTATCAGCATGTGTGTTCTGGTGAAATTCACTGTGTCATGTCTATAGCTGCAAAACTTGGTCAACATGCAAGGAAAGAATATTTTCTCAAATTCTACATTTGATTTATTATTTTGTTTTTCTCATCTCATGCACCTCTTCAAACATTTTTAGAAATGGAAATGCTATATTTTGAACTGCACTTCAATCTATTGGCACTGTCAATCTATAAATAAGAAACTCTTTTATTCCCTTGATCAGAGGTCATTTCTTTTTTTTTTTAAGATTTATTTTTATTTATTTATGCATACAAGAACTGGGGTATAGGCCTGAGGTGCGGGAGTGAGAGGATTCACTAGAACAGAGTGGGGAGTAAAACAGGAGGATCTACTAAAATACACCTCTGAGGGGAGCAGCAGGCTACGCAGGAGAGGTCTGCTGCGCCATATGTGGGTTAGCTCCCTGGCGGGGGATCGAACTCGTGCCTCAGTGGCTGGCAGTAGCTTGATAGCACTGAGACTTTAAGTCCTGTGCCACTAGGGAGACCCAGAGATCATTTTCAATGCACCATAACATGTGCCCCCTTACCTTCACCTTGAAAATGTAGCATTCAAATTTTAATCCTAGATTATTCCATTTTCACTTACACAATTTTATGTTGCTGCCGGAAGTCTTCTAAACATCTTCTTTGGATTATGTTTAAGTCTTCTAAGCATCTTCTTTGGATTATGTTTTCAGTGCCTCTCTCACTGCTTTACACAGATCTCAGAGTGAAATCGGTTCCCTATGGCGCAAACGTGGGAGGTTGGGAGGCAAACCCAGCTCTTTTCCACCACCTGCAAAGGGAGCAAAAACTGCAGTCAGGCAGAGGCAGCAGCGGTTTCCCGGATGTGGAAGCAGCTGCCTGCGCAAGCGCGTATTCTAAATTCCACAGCTGCGCAGGAGCACAGGCAGCAACCAGGGTGTGCTTCCTGAGGGTAGCATCTTCCTTTTCCCTGGGTGCAAGTCGGATTTGAGCGTGGGAGCCCCTAAGACTCTTGGGGCAGCAGCAGGAATTTCCCACTAGCCGCCCCAAAATGCTGCCTTTGGGGGGCATCCAGGCCACTCTGCAGCCAGACCCTGAAGGATAGCTACATGGAGGCCTGCCTCAAGGAGCCAGGCTTGATGGCCGCCGCTGTATCAGCCAGGTATGTCTCCAGGGCCACCACCTCTTTGTGGCTCCCCTGCCCAGCCCCAGAAGTATGCTGCAGGCAGTATAACTGAAAGGGGTGACAGTGCATGCCGTGCATTAACCCCCCTCCCCCACTAGGGCCCCTGCTGAGGCTCTGGCTGCTGGCAAGGCTGGCACTGACGCCAGGAGGTAGTAGTTTCCCTGCCATGGAATCCCAGCACTTGCAGCCCTACTGGGGCTACAGAGGCGAGGTGCCTAGTGGTTGTGGGAGCACCAGCTGAGAAGGCAGCAGCAAGCCTGGTGGCCCCTGGTTCAGGCCTGCAGGGAGGAGCATGGGGCCCAGCGCTGTCTAGCGCTGTTGACAGGTGACTGGCACTCTATATCTGGGTCAATTTGGAGAGATGTCCACTGTTTCTGAACATCCAGCACTACCTCCTGATTCTTTTGGCTCCTTTTCTGTCTTGTCCAGCATCCGTTGCTGTCCAGCCCAGCCTTCAGAGAGTTGCTGGGGCTTGTTGTGGTGTCATCTCAGTGCCCCCACCTGTGAGCACATCTAGTTGCCACCATAAGTTGGACCCTGGCTCATAGCTGACCGCTGTGCCATGAGCTCTAGGCCGTTGTTGGTGGGACACCATGATATTGCAGAAACAGCCTTTTGTTTGGGACCTTGGGACACTGTGGACACTATCTGGGGTAAGACAGCTGGTCATTTGTGGCCTTAGAAACTTTGTTTACCCTATTTGTTAAATAACCCCCATCTTGTTCCCCGAGCCTGAGGATTCTTGAATTGGAGTGAGGACAAATAAACAGTGACCTGTCCTTTAACTTGGCCCTGTCCTTTGACCTTCTATACACTGCTATAGCCCTGTTTCAAGAGGAACTGGTGTAGCTGAATCTAGCTTGTCCCAGAATAGAGAATGGGAGAACTTGGGCTAAAATACCAGTTTGTGGTCATTGTCTGTTCAGCCAGTGGTCCAGCTTTGGAAAATTATTTTTAACTTGCACTAATAGTTGAATATGTAAAATAAAGTATATAAAGCACTTACAAAACTTTAGTATGTCAGCTTGATGCCATACTTTCTTGTTTAAAATAACTAACAGTATTTATTAGTTTCATATGCTACCAAAAAGGTCAAGAGATTCAATTTGTTTGAAACTTGACTACGAGTTATTTTCTATATTTTAGAATTCAGGTATTTGGAGATGTTATGGAAGTTAGTCACAAACCCATCATAGACAGTTTTCTTTTAGATTGTAGGGTCCGCAGTGTTCATCAATAGATGCACTTGACTCTTAATTCTCTGAGGGGCTGCGATTTTGCTTTGTTGATACTTTTGTACCTATCAACAGGTACCCTGTATAATTCTATTACACAGATTAATATATTCTGACTTTCCTCATGTGTACCCCCAAGACCTGCTACGTCAAAAGTCTTCCAGTCTCAATAGCAACACTATCCCGTCTTAGTCTCTTTGCCTAAAACCTGTTAATTTCCCCTTAGTTTCAATCTTACCTTCATACTACATATCTTATCAATGTTTACTGTGTTTTCATCTCTAAAGCCAAAGTATATCTAGAACACAACTACTTATGCATTCACTGTGGTTTTAACCTCATCAACTTTCACTTGTATTGCTGCAATAGACTCTTGGCTTCCTACTTCCATCCCTATGTCCTACATTCTAGTGCCAGTAATAAGTTAAGAATTATTTTCTTCAGATGCAACAAGTTCACATTATCGTTTTTCAAAATCTTAACAGCTTCTAGTTCACTCAGTAAAAACTAATGAAACACAAAGGTCTGCCTACTCTTGCCCCATACCTAGCTGGCTTTCCTTCTCCTCATGCCGCCTCCTCTCCAACCATGGCTTCCTTGCTCTCAGAAAAAAAATTGCAAGAATCTTTGAACCCTCATGAATACTCATGTGGTTAAAACCATCACTTTATTCAAGACTTACCCAAAATTCACCTTCTCAATGACGTTTGCCTTACCACCTTATTCAAAATGCCTTATCCTCTTTGTTTTCCTTTTCCTATTCTATTTTTTTCCCTACAGATTTTGTGACCCTTTAAAATACTTATATTCTAAATAATAAATAGGTCTCAGCCTATAAAAATATAAACTCCAGGAATTTTGTTCTTTTCCTCCCCACTGATTTATCCTTTTTCTAGTAGAGTGCCTGGGACATTCCTTGAATGAAAGAGTTATATTCTCTTGATTGTGTAAAGCTTTGTTATTACTTGTTGTTTGAGTATTTTTTTTTTATTAAGGTGTAATTATCCCCCTTATTCTATACAGACACATATGTTTGTATTTTTTGTCTATTTTAATGCAAGCTATCATTGACCTCACTTACTTATTGAATATATATGAAACCACAGTGACTGTATCTTTATTTCATAATAATGAATGCACAGGTTAGGAGAATCATAGGGATATGAATTTTGAAACAAAGATGAAATAATGGAAGCAATCTTTGAATATACTCTAAAAATAACTCTTATAGCTATGTGTTCAATTATCTAATGGCTGTCTAATTGATAAAATGAGATCCTAGGTTCTTAGCATTTTATTGAAAGAGACTGCTTTTAAGGTTAACTGAGACAAGAATTAATGAAACTGCTTTCAATTCACTTTTCTGCATGATAAAGAGTATAAGTACATAGGCTATTACAAATGCAAACTGTTTGTCATTAAAATTAATTTAATTATTACATATGACCCTAAATAAAGTAAATATTCATAATAGTTGACCTGTATAACCAATTTAACAAATACATAAAATGACAAATGAATCCTTTTATATAAAGGGCTCGAATATGTTGTATGGTGATATCATTTGCTTTTTATGATTATTATGTAGCAAAAGTTCACCAGTTTTAACAAAAGGTATTGTGTAGGTGTTAACTGATTTTCAGTTAAGGAAATTAAAGATTTCTGTCAGTTCTCTAATTAATGTATGCCTGGTGAAAATGTTTGCCCTTTTCCTTCATCCTCTCAAATTTACCAATATTGTCCAACATCTCTTTTTCTCATGTCCATGCCTCCTCCTTACAAAATTATCTTCCCATTTTCATTTTCAATATTTTTTAAATTTCTCACTTTATTCTTCAAAGATCTCAAATATATTATTCTTTTCTAGTCCAGACCTTGTGATGTTCTCTACAGTGCCATCATTTAGTTATTAACTAACATTCTGAAAATAGTTTTTTTTATTTTATTATTTTTTTTTAAAGATTTATTTATTTATACATACAGCCGGGCTACAGGCCAGAGGTGTGGAGTGGTGAGAGGCTTCACCAGAGACAGAGTGGGGAGCAGAACAGGCAGATCAGAAACACACTGCTGAGGGGAGCAGCGGGCGAGGCAGGAGAGGTCTGCCTCACCATGTGGGATTCTCCCCGGCCGGGTGTCGAACTCGCATCGATGCTGCCGACAGCTCCACAGCGCAGCGCTTAACCGCTGAGCCACCAGGGAGGCCCCGAAAATAGTTTTTTTATTATAGCTTTTTTGAAGGAGGATTGAGACACAATAAAATACACACATTAAAAAAGCACTGTTTAACAATGATGTAAGATACAAATAAATTACTTAAAAAATAAAGATTATTATTTGATACATTTTGATATGGAGTGATACCATTACCACAATCAAGATAATGAACACATTCGGCAATCTAAAAACTTTCCTTGGGCCTCCCTGGTGGCATAGTGGTGACCTGAGATTCCCATATGGCGAGGCAGACCTCTCCTGCCTCGCCCGCTGCTCCCCTCAGCAGTGTATTCCGGTCGATCTGCCTGTTCTGCTCCCCACTCTGTCTCTGGTGAACCCTCTCGCCACCCCACGTCTCTGGCCTGTACCCCAGCTTCTATGCATAAATAAAATAAATCTTTAAAAAAGTTTCCTTATGCCCTTTTGTAACACTAAACATCTCTCTCTCTCTGACATCTTCATTTAAAGAAACTATTACTCAGTAACTATAGAATAATTTTCATCTTCTAGAATTAAAAAAAAAAAAGTGAGTCAAGTAGTGACTGTCTTCTTCAGCCTGGTTCTTTCTACTCAACACAATTACTTTGAGATTCATCTAGATGTTTGCATGTATCTATAGTTCATTCGATTTTAAGCTGAGAATCATTTCATTGTGCAGATGTGACAATTTGATGGAATTTTTTTTTTAAATTTTTGACGATTGAAAATGATATCCTATGAATATACAGTACTGTGTAGATTTATGCTTTTATTTTCTCGGGTGAATACATTGCTTGAGTCCCAGAACCAGGGTATCTTAGAGTTTTAAGAAACTGCTATATTGTTTTTCCAAGTTGTACTTGAGAGTTCTAATTGTACCTCTTTCTATGGTCAGGCTTTAGTTTTAGCCATGCTGGTGAATGTATAGTGACATCTAAGAGTGACTGAAATTTGAATTTTTCTAGTGACAATGCTATTGAGCATCTTTTTATGTACTGTGACTTGTACATATTTTTTGGTAAACATTCTGCTAACAATTTGATTTATTCTTTATTAAAATATAGGAGTTTCTTCATATCTTCCAGTTGCAAATCTCCTCTTAGCTTATATTTTGCATACCTTTTCGGTCTTTGGCTTCTCTTTTCCTTTTCTTAACGATATGTTCTTTAGAGTGAAAATATTTCATTTTGGTGAAGTCCTATTTATTGTTTTTTATTTATAATAAACAATTTGCTCATATATATATATATATGTGTGTGTGTGTGTCTATATATATAGAATTTTTGCCAAATCCATGTCACTAAGATTTTCTCTTGTCTCCTTCTAGAAGCTTTAGCTCTTAAATTCTGTCTATGACAATTCCAAGCTAACATTCTCTACATGGTATGAGGCCAGGCTCAATGTATTTTGGGTTTTGTTTTTGCATATAACTTTCCAGTTGTTCCAGCATCACTTCTTGAAAAGATTATTGTTTCATATTGAATTACTTTGACACTTCTGTCAAAAATCAATTGAATATATACCTGTGGGTCTATTTCTGGAATCTCTATTCTTTTTCTATTGACCTATTTATCTATCGATATGCCAATACCACACTGTCTTGATTACTGCAGAGTTTCAAAGGCTTTGAAATCAGATACTGCCTGTCCTCTAACTTTGGAAACTGAATCCTTTTGAGCCTTGTTTTTTTCCTTAGAGTGGTTAGAACAGTCACCTTTAATCTATGGCTAATTTTGGCAGATTTCTGAGGCAATCTGCCAATTACTCCACCCTCTACCTTTTTGAATTGATGAGTACACAAGCAGCTCCCAGCCCTTGGGAACATCTAAAGTTTGCTCCCTGTCCTCCTCTGAAGTCATTCTTATCTTTCTTTCCATGCCTGGACTGATCAATATTTAACTTATGAGTTAAATGAAATCATCTATAGATATCTAGAATTCTCTTCTCTTTTTCAGGTATTTTCTCTCTGGTACTCTACATCACAAGTCTAGCTACCATCAACTCCCTGCCTTGCATCTGTCTCCTTAACACTGGATCTCTACTTAGCTACATCTGGGTTCTCATCTGTGAGCTGCAACTGGAATACTTTCCATAATGACAATTGAAGGGCCCATTTCAGTGGTTTTCTTCTTCTTAGAGATCACTATTCTCCATGGTCTACTGTCTAACACCTGAAAAACTTGGTTTCATATAATCAGTCAAGTTATATTTTCAATTTTTTTGTGTAGTAGGGTAAATACAGTTTCAATTACATCATCTTGATTGGTAATGGAAGACTTCTATAGATTTTCTTAAAGTCCTCAAATACAGAGAACTTGATATAACTCTTTCAGGAGCTGGAAGGAACTTAGTCTCACTTGGAATCATCCTGTTACTCATATCTCATCTCATTTTCTACCACAATTGCTTTCCTGCTAGTTTTTCTTCTCTTTCAGTCTTATGCTTTTCTGGCATTTGTGTCTGCAAGTCATTCAGCTAATCTCAAATAATAGCTAAATTCTGTGACCACTTTTTTAATGGTTGGTTTTATGATTCTATAGACTATGGTTTGCTAAAGTTTAATAAAATCTCTTGAGAATGTATGGTTGATATGTGTAAAAGAAAGCTGAATAAATAAAATATTGATATGTTACAAAATATCATCTCCAACCACAGTGAAATGAAGATGGAAAGCAATAATATATGTAAATTAAAAAAAAAACCTCAAAGATATGTGGACATCAAACATACATTCTTTTTTAATTGAAGTATAATTGACATAAAACATATTAGTTTCTGATATACATGTTTATTTAATACATGCTTGTTTAATGTTCACAAAATTTCTCTAAGCATTTATGTTTTAAATTAATTTAATCTCACAATAACCTTTTAAAGTAGTAGCTATTTTATTATTACAATTTTACCCATTAAGAAATGAGTAGAGAAGACTAAAGTAACTCACATAACAAAGGCAGAACATGGTTTCAGGTCTGTGATCTTAACCGTGAATGTGTTAGACTTTTATAGACTGTCCATCTATCTTTTGCTAATTTTCACTTTCTTTTCATATTTCCCATCTCTGTGCTATAGTTGATGTTTCCTTTGTGTTAACTTTCATTTTATTCATTTCTCTTTAGTTACATCTATTTTAGATAGACTTTATTGAATTTTCTTTGAAATAGTGTTGAATTTATGGTATATCCCACTTTCTGGATTCTATTTGGTTTCTTCTCACATTCATTTTTGATCCATAGCTTCTTGTTTGTGGTTTCATTAATACTTGGTCAAGTTTTTAGATATAGTTCTTCCTTTTAGAATCTTAAGCATACTCTTTTTTTTTTTTAAGATTTATTTATTTATACATACAAGCTGGGGTACAGGCCAGAGGCGTGGGGCGGCGAGAGGGTTCACCAGAGACAGACTGGGGAGCAGAACAGGCAGATCAGAAATACACTGCTGAGGGGAGCAGCGGGCGAGGCAGGAGAGGTCTGCCGCGCCATGTGGGATTCTCCCCGGCTGGGTGTCGAACTGGCATCGCCGCTGCTGACAACTCCACAGCGCAGCGCTTAACCGCTGTTCCACCAGGGAGGCCCTTAAGCATACTCTTTGACTTCAGAAAATTTGAAGCATGTTTTAATTATGGGAATATGCAAAGATTTTAAATGAACAATTAGATTAGTTTTGCCATATGCACATATAATTAATATCCCCCCCCCCAATGAAAACATATAGTACCTTCATCACTTCTGAGAGTAACTTTTCCAGTTAATACTACCTCAAACAACTACTATTCTAATTGCTATTATTATAGCTTAGCTTTGCCTGGTGTTAACTTCATGTAAGATTATGATGAGTACTCCTTCATGTTATTTCCTTTTGTTCAACATATTTTTGAATTTCGTAATAATGCTACATGTATTGGTATTTGCTGGATTATATAAAGCATACCATGATTATCTGTTCTCATATTGATGGATATTTGTGTTCCTGTTTTTTGACTTTTTGAATAATGTTGCTGTAAACAAATTTCCAAGCAGATTTTTATGGTCATAGTTTCACTTTTGTGAAGGATGCATTTAAAAGTGGAATTGATAAATTATAGGGTAAATCTGTGTTTATTTTTATTATAAACTGTCACCAGTGTTTCCAAAGTGGTTTCACCATTTAATGTCCCAAGAAAACAGTTTATGCTAACATATATTCTCAGTCATTTTAATTTCAGCTATTTTAGGTGGATAATGTTAGTTGTTGTGATTTAATTTATATGTCCTTTTTAATACGCTTTTGTTATAAAAATACAATATATTTGAATCTGTATATATATTGAAAAGGAAATAGACTTTCAAAAAATTAAGAAAAATATTTTATTTTTATCTACATATTTTCTATTTCTGTAGTTATTTCAGTCTTACCAAGTGGGGCTATCTTCAGAAATTATTTCCCTTTTAGTATAAATGTTCTTTAGTATTAACTTAACAGTTCTTCCGGCGACAAATTCTTTGTGCTTACTAAACCTGCTTTTATTTTACTTTCATATTTTAAGAACATTTTTCTGGATATTCATTTCTTGTTGACAGTTATTTTTTTCTACCCTTCAACATGTTGTTCTTATCTACTGCCCTTAAACTTCCATTATTTCTAATGGGAAATCACTGCTATTCTTGTCCCATTGAAAGTAATATGGCTTTTTACTTTTTATGGTTTTAAAATTTTTTTATAACCTTTGGTTTTCAGGGGTTTGACCATGCATGATATGCCTACAGCAGTGTTCTTAGAATCTTTGGTTTTTCTGATTTCTAGGAATTATGGTTTGATAACTTTTATCAATTTTGGAAAAATCTCAGCTACTCTTTCTTCAGATATCCTACTCTATATTTTTCTGCCTTTCCTTTTTGTTCTGGGATTTTAATTAAATGAATGTTAAATTATTTTTAAATTATTTCATACAATTCCACAATACTCATATACTGGTTTTTTTTTTTATTTTTTCATTCTTTTCTCTTTAGCTTCATTATGGATAAGCTTTGGTATGTCTTTAATGACATAACACATGGAGTGCCACAGGTAAAGAAAATTTCTATCCAGTCTCACTGAACTTCTGTTGTTTATTTGTGTTATATTTTTAAGCTCAATTCTAAATGTTAACTGCTAACTGACCTCAAAACATGCAACATTAATACATTGCTCTTTCTGATGAATAGTTTACTTCATGTTATTTACTTGTCCAAAACCCTCCAGGAATTTTCTGTTTCTTACCAAATTATGTATCAGCTCCTTAGCCTTATGTTGAATATCTTTCAAAAACTGGTTTCAATTTGTAATGTTATGGATTATCTCTTACAAGTAACTTACTCATTCAAATTCTATATGTTGAATTCCTGTTAAATAACAATCACCATGCTAGGTGGTGAGGTTCAGATAATGAACAAAACGAATATAGTCCACCTCAAATGAGGCATAACCTCTTGTATTGAACCATATATTAATGTAATTACACTAAAAATTCATAAAATTAGAAATATATTTGTAAGGGCAGAGTTTCATGATGAAATGATGATTTCATGATGAAATCCTGACTAGATTGGGAGCTAAAAATTCTCTAGTAAAGTGGTGATTTGTGATGAGAAATGAAAATGAGCAGAAGGTGAACTTAAGAATTAGCAGAAGAAAGTATTTCATGCAAAAAAAAAAAAAAGAACATTTTAAATATCCTTGGCAGAATGTGGTATGAATCATGTTGGGAATTAAAACAAAACAGCTCTGCTTGAGTGCACAGAATGAAGGGTCCAGTTCTGAGATGAAGTTGGATAAATAGATTGATAACGAGGTATATAGTTGCTTGTAAGATTTTAGACTTTATTTCAAAATCAATGGACATTCATTGTAGCTTTGAAGTAGAGGATTGACGTGATCAGAATTGCATTTCAAAAAATCACATGACTGCTATGGAATATAGATTTGAGAGAAACGTCGAATATGTGTAGAATGGTGTAGTTAGGAGGCTATTGTAACTCAGGCTAGAGATGATGAGTTTGCACTAGAACAGTTGCTATGGTTATGTTGTAGCTATGGTTTTAAAGAGAAATAAATAGATGACAAAGTCAATAAGTCTTGGTAGTAGATTCCATATGGTGGGCAGGCTATCTATCTAGAATTTAACTTCTTTAATTTGATGGAAGATGAAGTCATTGATTGCAATAATGAAATTGGAGGAAAAAGTTAATCTCTGGTATCATTTTGGAAATAATGAATTTTAAGGTGCTTTTGATTTAGCCAATTGGAGATCATAATAATGCAAATGATGATACACAGCTAGTTTAAAGTGGGCTCTAGGCTGGAGGTATAAATTTTGGATTCATCTGGATATAAATAATAAAGATATGTGTAGATGAGGTCATCTAAGAAGTGTGTATTGGATGAGAAAAGAATAGGACTAAAGAAAAGCATTGAGCTTGCTCTATATTTCATCTCTGGATAGGGATAGATCTGCCTGAAAATGTAGAAAGAAAGATAAGCCAGATAGGTTGGCAAAAAAGTTTTTTAAAAAGGAGGTTATTTAGGGAGCTAGGAAAGATAATAATCCTAAAAAGAGTTGAAAACACTGATCAAATTATATGAAAACAAACTTATTGTATTAGCTTTGTTGATGTTAAAGTTATTGTACCAGATTGGAGGAACTGCGTGTTAAAAGAATTGAAAATGGCTAGGAAAAAAATAAGAAAAGGTGGGAAAAGAACAGCATAGACATATTCGAAGTCTGAAGAAGAAACCCAGTTAAAAACAACGGAACACATATTTATATGTACAATTTATGAAGGCTTTTCTAAAATAAAACAAAAATTTTGTCTATATAATAAAAAAAAATACCATGACGGGAGAATGTGATGAGGATGGATCTTAATAAGTATATATCCTAGCAATCCTAACAATGAGAGCCTAACAATCAGAATTGAAGTAAATCACATACTATAAAATGTGGAGAATCTATGTACACAATTTGATTTTTATTTATTTTTTTTTAATTTTTACAATGTCTGCTTTCTTTTCTCAGGTGTAGTCCCTGTAAAATTTCCAACACCAATTCACCCGTGCCCCACCACCATAGTCCCTTGTGCTCCTCCTGACCTTGTTTTGGTCCCTCCCAATCTTCTACAGAATGTCTCTGATTTATAGTTGTCAGTTTATTTTTGTTTTGTTTTTTGTGAGGTTTTTTTTTTTCTGTCGTTGTAGTTATTATTATTATTTTCCCCCTGATCCCTTATTTGTTTCCTCTATATTCCTCCTATGTGAAACCATCCGATATTTTTATTTTTCCTTCTGACTTATTTCACTGAGCATAATCCCTTCTAGCTCCATCCATGTTGCTGCGAATGACATGTTTATCTTTTTTTTTAATATAATATTTATTTTTGTTATTCGTATCTTTTACATTATTATGTATTACCCATAAGTTACCACCACCTGTTCACCCGTGGAGCCATCACCATAGTCCTCCGTGCTCCCCTCCTCCCCCCTTTTGAGCCCTCCCCTTCCCCTCCTTCTCTGCTGAATGTTGCTTTCTTATTTGGCTCCCCTATATTCCTGTTATAAGTGAAACCATTCGATATTTTTCTCTTTCTTTCTGGCTCATTTCTCTGATCATGATCCCCTCTAAGTCCATCCATGTTGCTGCGAATTGCATGTGTTTGTCTTTTTTGAATGCTGAATAGTATTCCATTGTGTATATGTACCACATCTTCTTGATCCAGTCATCTATTTTTGGGCATTTGGGTTGTTTCCATACCTTAGCTATTGTAAACAGTGCTGCAGTAAACATGCGGGTGCATGTATCCTTTCGGATTAGTGTTTTTGTG